>JARHVA010001352.1:1840000-1880000 GCA_037957365.1 Torreya grandis | reverse complement strand
TTCATGAGGATTGTATGTAGTATCTATCTAGTCTCATTTAAAAAGGGGAAACATTATGATTTAGATTTCAAGTTTTGGTTTTAGATTCTAGGTATGTTGATACTTCACTAATTTTTAGATTGAGAGAAAGTAATTTATTTTATGCATGAGTGATTATGGATTCACCTCATAGTTATTGATACTTTATTAAGTCATCAAATGTTGATTTACCTACTTATACACATAATGGAGTTTTTAGATGTGACTTGTAGTTGTTAATGTCATTGTTTGATAGGTAGGTATCAATTTGATAAAATAATTATCCTCAACACTTGGGATATGGATTCAAGTCTCAAAAATGCTTACATGTTTTTTTAATAAAGTATTCAACTCTATTTTATGCCCAAAACTAGAGATAATAATTACACTAGTAATGTTTGATAGCATAATTTTTTTAATTTAATAATAATTACCTATATAATTGACCATTCTGGAAACTAGACTCAATTGGGATTCCAATGAGTAAAAATAAAATGGGTATATATTACTAGATTAGTATATTTTAATCCTATAAAATCAAAGAAATTTGTAGAATATACATTGGTGAGGGGTCAACATTGCATGAATCTAGTAAGAGACTTAAAAATAATATATATTTTGCATTTGATGGAAAAATTTGGTGTATAACCACTTAAATTTTAAGGAAAAAATCCTATATTTATTTCATGTGCACTCATTGCATTTTATGCTTACAAATGTGTTTTGACAATTACACATCTTTTGAGTATATATTAAAAAGTTGATTACATAATGGAGAAATAATAATTTATTGTAATTTTATAAAGAAATAAGGGGGTAAATTTTTATCAATTGAATTGTTCTAATGTGTTTCATGCTAAAAGACTCACCAAACTAAACATTTTTTTGTTTTTTGAGCATTATTGGTTGAGTCCGACTCAGATTGCATTGATTATTTTTATTTGATTTGTTTGTGCACTTGTATCATGGGTTATACACATTACATAGATGAAATCATATCACTTTGCATTATAGTTTGAGATTCACACAAAAATACTTTACTTGAATAATGTTGGGTTAAATTTAAGCCAATATTTATGCATTTTTATCATCAACACTATTCTACAATAAGAAATTTATAGATTGTAGAAAAAACTAGACACAAAAAATTTATGTTGTCAAATCAATTGATAAATATGTTTTAAAAGATATGTTTGACCATGGAATACCATATGATATTATATAAAATATTTTTGTAAACAATATTATTGAATATATTCATTCTAAGGTTGTTCAAAATATGTTCAGACCAATTGTGAGTAATATATTTTTTTAATACTCCTATTATCAAGTATTCATAACTTGTGTTAGTCTAAGAGACAATGAAACCCATTAAAAATTGTGTTGGTAAATGGTTTAAGTTTGTAGACACATAAATGAAATAATTAAGTTATTAATAATGTTTAAACTTGGCATCCTTAGCTTTTTTGGTGAATTCACCATTCTATTAAATTATAATCTCTATGGGAGCATTCATTATTCTAAAAACTATTTTGATACTACTCATAAAATAACAAGAACACATTTAATTTGCTTACAGATTCATGTCAAACTAATTAAAATAGTCTTTGTCATTTTGAGATAAAACCATGCTAGGTCAGACAAGATTTAACTATAGTTTTGTCCACTAGTGTGACCTTGTCCATTAGTGTGGCTTTGTACCCCACATTCTAGTACTAAATTTAGAAATTTGAGACCTTGCATTTTACCCCTCCCACATTTTTAACATGTCAATTAGAAAAATATTCAAAAAATATATCTATATAAGCATATGAAGTCATATCCAAACATATCTATTAGTCACTTGGTGATTCTACTGGACATTGAGTAAAAAAGAACTATTTCTTTCAATTTCAATTTTAAAGAATTCTAATAGTCATAGGCCAAATTTGAATATATTTTATTAAAGGTCAAGGGAAATCTTTGTCAATAAATTAAATAAATATATATGCAATGAGCTAGGATTAAATTCTGTAGACATTATTTATGAATTATATAACACCTCAGTCTTGTACACTTAGGAAACTCAAATCTTAGCTATTCTTCTTAATTATAGACCTTTCTCATTTCTATAACTCTTCCATATACTCTCTCTTATTCCCTTTGGACTATATCTTAGTCTAACAAATATTATGTTGATTACCTATGTCTTCTATCTTGGTTAGAATCCTTTAAAACTACTTATCTTCCAACTCTACATGTTCTGAGCCTATATATATTTTTTATTCCGTAGATACTTGTGTCTAGGACATATACCTACGTTGAAATAGGTGTCCTACTCTGAAGTAAGTGTTTAGTTCCCTAAATTCGTCTAATTCTAAAATCAAATGTATTGTAATGGTCAATCTAAGTTATATTATATGAGATAATTCTCCAAAGGGGTTAGTATAAATACAAGATCCCCTCTCATTCATTCCTCACCTAGAAACTTCTTACCTACTCACTAGACAACTTACCAAAATCATTAAATCAAGCACTAAAAAAAAAAAATATTACCATATTTCCATATCATTTATAGGGATAAAACATCTATAGGTTTGAAGTACTAAAAGAGTAACCCAAGAGCTATATTTACCAAGTTACAAGCTAGGTCATTATTATACTTGATTATCACATTTTGCATGATTCATACACAAGCCAACACATAGGGAAAAAATAAAAAAGTTTGAGGCCCTCTTTAGAGTATTAGATATATAGTAAATGGTCATTAATAGAGGGTTATTTTGAGTATTTTGACACTGTGTACCCAGTAACCTATTTTTCCATACAGGCACTGTGAGGATGAAGAACTAGAGTTTTGTTATTTGACACGAAGTGATAGTCTATGATATAGATATGAATACATTAGAGTGAAGATGATTAAAAAATTAGAATCATCTAGGTGGTTACATATTATTTAAATAGGTTTTCCATACATGAAACCTACGTTTAACCAAACACTAGAATCGAGTAACTGTCTGAGACCAACAGAAGTGTATATAGTTTCAAAGGTAAAAAATACAAAATTTATTGACTTTTCTAGAATATTCTTCTAGTCTAATTCATGAATATTATAGATCCAAATCTATATTTAAATAAAAACCAAATAAGTATATTATTTTATTATCATTATAATATATAGCATATCATACTTTTCATTTTTAGCATATCTCAGTCTAATAAATTTAGTATATGTTCTATCTGTGTTTTATAATTAATTGACATGTTATAGATCTATTTATCATTATTGTGTTTATTCATTTATATATTATTAACCCTATCTATCTAAAAAGGATCTTTATCTAAATTACAGTTAAATATTTGGTGAACCCAATGTGAACCCAACTGTTCTAAAATATTCTTCTAGACTACTTTTTGCCTATTCTAGATCTACATCAATATTAGCATCAAGACCAACTATCTTATTTCATCATCATTTTAATATCTAACATAAATGCATTTTATTTCTTTAGCATATCTCAGTATAATACATTTAATTTATGTTCTATCTTAGTTTTGCAGTTAATTGGCATGCTATATATTTATTTATCACCCTTATGCTTATTCATTTCTATATTACTAACCATATTTATCAAAATATGATCCTTATCCAAATTTAGGGTTAAAAATTTTGTGAAACTAATCTTTGATTTCAAAACCCTAGCTACCTTAGGGTTTTTTATTTGCTGGACAAAATTCTAGTTTCTAAATTTTCAAAAAAAAAAAAAAAAAAATTGTAAAGAAGTGAAGTTTATTTTCTTAAAATCATGTTTATTATTGATATCTCTATTAAATATTTCATGTTATAATATCTTATGGTAAATGGTGATTGTTACTTTTTATCCCTCATGTATTATTAAATCAATTCAATTCATAAGGGGTTCAAAATTTGCTTATTGCAAATCCATTGCATTTTGGCATATTCCTTCTTGTTTTAGTGGTTACAATAAGTGTTTATATACTACTACAAAGCCATAAATGGAGTGCATAAAACAAAAATTATTCCCATACCATATTACCACCCAATCCAAGGATATTACTATAGAAAGTTGACTCTTGGACTTGCTACATCATTCATCCCATTATAAGGACGTCCTTTTGGATGCATTACATATGACCATATTATCTTGCAATGTGGAACCACCATTTGTGGATTCTATTTTAAACTCCATTAAATGGACTGAGCATAATATATATGTTGAAAAGGAAGATTCACCACCTTAAAATCTTATAAATAATTATTAACTACTCTACATTCAAGTGTGTCTTTTTAATAAAATAATAAAACAAGTTCTTGTAGACAATGGTTCAGGGCGTAATATTTAAAACATAGTTTTTCTCTCTTTAATTGGCATCAAACCTTCATATTTAGAACCATATAATATGAGAATCAATGGATTTGATAATATTTCATGAGAATTATTATGATAACATTTAATATTATCATACATCCCTTTACATTACTTTGTGCCAAGTTATGCTAAATGATTTTAATTATAACATTATTTTGGGACTGCCTTAGATACATGAGATATATGTGGTTCCATCTACTTTGAATGCCTGCTTTAAATTCAGTCACTAGGGATTAATTTACACTTTTCCAATAGATATTAATCCCTTCAAACATTGTGAAATGGTCCAACAAATGGATAATTCGACACTGCAATCTTAAAATCTTGATTTTGGTTCTCGATATTTGCTCAAATATGGGTATAAAGGATAGGGGCTGGGTAAAAATGAGCAAGAAATATTTCAAATTATCTCATATAGATATAATCAAAACCATCAAGGCTTGGGGTTTTCACAAAAAACAACAAGTCACAATCACCATTCTCATAATGCAACTTATTTTCAAAAGGCTAAAACAGAATGCATGCATACTTCTACAACTAAGATCTAATTGGTCAACCCTCATCTAACTAATGAGATTGATTCCCTAGAAAATTTGACATTGGATGAGTTCTTTAATGATGAATAATTACTATCATACTTAGGAGCATATGATGATGTCCCTTCATTTTATCATAAGAATAGGTTTCTTCATATCATCTCTGCTAATCCATACTTTGGTGAGGGAAATGATACCAATATGCAACATGATGCATCAAACACTATTTATGATACACAATTTATCATAGAGAGGTCTAGTTTGCTAAACAAAGAAATAGTCAAATATAACTACGAAATTGATAAATACCCATATTTAGTTCCACTTTCTATAATAATGCATGATGATGAAGGAAAATCCTATCAATAAGTCATTCATGATTTTTCCATTTTTTTTTTCTTGTACTTATTCATATATCCCTTGGATTGATGTTAGTGTAGGGTGTTTGTTTTATTTTTATTAAGTTTATTCTTACATTCATGTGTTTATTCCTAAACTTGAGTTATCTTGTTTAGGTGTATTTCTATCATAGGAGTTACTCTTTGATTATTCTATCATAAGATTTACATTCCTATTTTAGACCCTTTTTAGAAGAGTTTCTACATTTTTCTCATATTTATATATCTCTTGGTGAACTATTCTACATGGAATGAGTTGGATGATTTGGAGTATTTGTGTTTACTCATGTTTATTTTGTAATACTATCTCATATTTTTGATTTTGTTAACTTGAAGTTATAAGTTGTGTTTGCTTATCCCGGATTACTTGAAATAATGAATTCAATGTTCTAATTGATCTTGGAGTATATTCTAATATGGTACTAGAGCATAAAATAGTTATGCCTCTCAAAAGGAATATTTTCCATTGAAAGGCATATAGGGGTGCATATGAGGATTGTATAAGACTTGCAATTTGTTTTGAAGAGGTTAAAGGTTCAATTATAATTCCAACACCTGATTACAAGGCTATTTATGTGAGTTAGCCCTTAGAACATTTAAATCTTATGCAATTTTAATTAATAAACCATTAATTATGGTAAACCATATTCATTATAACTTTTTCTTGGTAACTTATAATTGAGTGTCATTTTATTCAAAAGTGCATGATTTTTTGTATTTGATATATTAGTATCATTTATTTTGTAAAATACACTAAATTATAAAGTGCTAAAATCTATGGGGTTGATTAGACATCCATTCTAGGGGGCATTTTTTGGATAAAATTGGTGTAATTTAGAAAATTTCAAGGGCCCCATAAGTTTCAAATTACATTTAGTGTTGGGGGCACAACCCCTCTACCATGCCTTGTATTGTGATAAGGAATATACCAGGGGCTTTGCCCCCAAACTTTTTAAGGGTGTAATACCAACTTTGAGGATATTAAAATTGGGAAGTTCCACTGGTTTAGGATGCCAAGGTTTTCAAGGTTCCTAATTGAGTCACTGCAATGTTGATTTTATATGTTGATTAAATTTAGGTAAAGGCTGTCATTGGTACTAGGTTAATTGTGCCACTTATAACTTATATAATTTTATCCAACTTGTGAATATTTCTAAAGCAATTCATTAATAATTAAATTTTGAGTAATTTTTTAAGGTCATTTATAACCATGAAGGGCTTAGGCATAGTCTTGGTTACATAAATATTGAAGTATTTAGTGAAATTATAAAATAATGGATTTTGGTCTTGAGTCATGCTTATATTATAATTTTGATATTGTATAGGAATTTTTTTTTTCATATTTAGGACTTTCCACGCATTATGTGGAAACATGATGATTATGTTGTTAACACTTAGAGTAAAATTAAAAACTTTAGGACCATGCATTATAATCATTTCACCATAAGGAACACACATTGTTTTGGAAAGGAAACACACACCATCTACATAGCCCTATGATGCATGGAGATCATAGGAATTAGCAATGATCAAAGTATTTTTATGGTTTATGATAAATTATTGTTTGGTCCTTACCAAAGATTAAATTATCCCTAAAGTAATTTTATTAGCCACATAATTATGATGTTTGAACTTTCAAAGACACTTTGGAATAAGACAAAAACATGAGTTATGAAGTATGGATGACCCAAATTTTGTCCTGGACAAAGTATGACATGATAGAAAGGATAAAATTTGGTAGGTAATTCAATTTTTAATATGACATGGAGTGTGGGAGGGAGTTGGCATCAAATCTCACCACTATTTAATCTCTCACCTAGTTGTTCCTTGTTACCTATGTAAAGTTTATGGCACTAAAGGAAGCCAAATTTATGGAATTCACCACTTGAGTATTTTGACACATAGAGGATGGTGTTATTTTTTATGAGGGGGAAAATGTAATACCCCAATTTGAAGATAGTGAAATTGGGTAGTTCCATAGGTTCAAGATGTTAAGGTTCTTGATTGAGTCACCATAATGTCAATTTTCTATGTTGATTAAATTTAGTTGGAGGCTATCATTGGCACTAGGCCAATTGTACCACTTAATACTTATATATTTTAATCCAATTTATGAATATTAATAAAGAAATTCATTAATAATTACATTTTGAGCAATGTTTTGAGGACATTTATAACCATGAAAGACTTAGGCATAGTCTTGGTTACATAAATCTTGGTGTATTTAGTGAAATTAGAAAATAATGGATTTTGTTTTTGAGTCTTGATTATATTATAATTTTGATATTGTATAGGAAAGGATTTTTATTTTTCAACTTTGGGACTTTCCACACATTGTGTGGAAACATGAGGATTGTGTTGTTAACTCCTCAAGTAAAATTAACCATTTCAAGACTATGCATTATAATCATTTCACCCTAAGGAAAACACATTATTTTGGAAAGGAAATGCACACCATCCACATAGCCTTATAATGTATGGTGATCATAGAACTTGGAAATGATTGAAGTATTTTAATGTTTTATGCTAAATTATTGGTTGGTCCTTCCCAAATATTAAATTATCCCTAAATTAATTTTATTAGCCACATTGTTATGATGTTTGAACTTTAAAAGGCACTTTGGAATAAGACAAAAACATGATTTATGAAGCATAGATAACCCAAATTTTGTTTTGGTCAAAGTATGGCATGATAGAGAGGATAAACGTTATTAGGTAATTCAATTTTGAATATGACATGGAGTGTGGGAGGGAGTTGGCATCAAATCTCACCAAAGACCATTTAATCTCTCACCTAGTTGCTCTTCATCGCCTGTGTAAAATTTAGGACACTAAAGGAAGTCAAGAGAATAAGTGTGTCCATGGCCATAGTGAAGGATGGAGGATTTTTGGGAAAAAATTTAAGCTTATATTAATGGAGGTTATTAGGTAGATCTTGAGGAAAGCTTGGAGTAACAAGAATGGAGAAGGAAGGAGTAACCAACCATTGAAGTTAGTATGATGTGGTTGATCTAAAGTAAAAGAGTTACATGGAAACCAAGTAGATAAACTTTACAAGAGATAATAAAGTTTAAAAGGCAAGTTGATTCTTGTTATTATGCTTTCTTCCTATTATTTTGAAAATCACTTTGTTAATGTTTGATATATAGGAGAAACAAATGTCTATAAATGTATTGTGTGATGCAAAGATAAATTCAATTGAAAGGATTTGTTAAGTTTGGTAATGGTAGCTCAAAAATTAAAAAAAGTGACCTAATTGATGTGTGTGACACCATTTATGGTACCTTGTTTGTTCTTTGAACTATTCTTAGATGGTATATCAATAACTACTTTATTACAAAAATATTTCTCTTATGGTTTTGGAATTACAACAAATCTATTTTTTTATAATTTAAATACTCATCGCTATGCCAAAGTGTGAGAATGCCATTGTACGTGGAGTTTTGATTGATGTTTGTTTTATCTATAAATTTATTTTCATATTTTTTCATAGCTATTTGTATTTTAAGCATGGTAGTGTATAAAATGACTTCCTCATATACACTATAGGAAGTATGATTCAAATCTAAACTTCCATAGACATTTGCATCTATAATTTCATTGATATGTACAAGTTAATATTTATTTTATTCGCTGAAAATTATTCCATTTATTGAGAATAAATAAAGAATTTTATATAGGTTATTTTATTTTTGATCCAACTAATTATGTTTGTGTATTGGTTAAGAGATTTGTGTAAGATGTTTCATAAGGTAAAGAGTCCAAGTCTCCACTTTTTATTTTGACTAAGATGTGATGTTGTGTTTATGTGTTTACTTGAGTTTTAATTCTTTATTGGTGTTACTGCCTCTATATACATAAGAGGTAGTGTATTTGTTAGAGTGTTATAAAAAAAGTGTGTTTTTGTGTTTGAGATGTAAATTTTAGGCATTATAAAGGGGATCTACCCCTTAACTCCAATAGGGGATGTCACCCCTAGACCCTTGTGTTGTGGTCCTTTATTCAATAATTCTAGTGTACTTTCTTCTACCCAAAGGTGAGGTGTGATCTAACAAGTGGTTAATTTCCCTCATAACAATAGTTTATGTCTTGTTGAGATTTGTATATAGACACATTATCAATAGAGTCTAATATTCTAATGTTTCACTAGTTTTATTTTTCATTTGTGATGTCAACTACACTGATTGGTCATATTTGGATGCATTATTAGATATGTTTGACATCTATTCATTGAGATGTGCATTGACACTTGTGTACTATTTTCCCTTACTTATTTGGATAAATCATCAATTAAATTTGATGTCCATACATTTGAGCATGTCATGTCACTTGAAATTAGAGGGGGGTAATTATTGATTATCTTGGAGGGGTTTTTATGGGCCCTACTTTATCCCTTATGTGCACACTCATTTTTTGTGACTTGTGAGCCACTTTGGTGTCATTTGCACTGATTACTCTTACATTTTTAGATATATTATTATCTAAGCATGACATCCATTCATTAAGTGTGCATTATAAATTTCGTAGTGTTTTTCTCATTACACTTATATGGTATCTTCTCTTAGTCATTTTGAATCTATTTGAGAGATACCAGCTAAATAAGAGAGTTTATTCTAGATGAATGGTTCTTCTTGGAAAGACCAATTATGATTCTTGACATGTGTATATATAACACTTACTCATAGGCAAGAATCATATTCCATTATTATATGGACATATTATTGATCCCATTAATCCTATTCTATATAATAAGTGAGTTAATTATTGTGAAAAAATTATTGGTACCTTACTATTACATGTTTCCATGGATCTTCATTTCCATGTGAAACATACATGTCCCTACATTATTTATAACATCCTATAGTCTCTTTTTAGAGATATTACTAAGATATATAACTCATCCTCCTATTTGTATCATCTCTTTAGAGATTGTTGTACTCTCTCCTCCTACTCTTATTTCTTGTGATGACACATTCATGGTGGACTATGCTCTTCTTTCTATTAAGCCACCACTATAAGATGGGATTCTACCTAACCTTAACTATCCTATTGAAATTTTTACTTATGTCCCTATTCAAGTTGTTTCTCTTCTAGATCTTTCATAGTCTTGTACTTTGTAGGAGTCTACTATTTCCAGTGTGAGTACACCATTGAGAGATTTGATGACTCATATATTCATGTGGATATTCATATTATAGATGTGTGTGCTTCATTTATATTATCTTCTTCAATTTTGATGGTTTTTGAGCTGAGATCTCCTCTTTACATGGATATTCTTCCAACAAATTTTCCATGTCCTTATTTTGATAGTTTTACATCAATGGAATTACATCTAGTTCTTATGCATGATCTTTCCATACCTATGCCAAACCTTGTTTTAGATATCTTTTAGATATATTCATATTGTTTCCTTCATCATATTTTGTAGAATGGATAGATTTTTAGTGCATAATTCATGTTATTATTTTGGAAAAAATAAGAAACATTTTTTAGTGTGGATGGATATTTTTCAATCTTTAGATAGAGGATCACATAAGTGAAATTCATTATTTTGTGAGCTATACTGTAGGAAAATTCAACATCTTCTATGATAATTCTTAGCTCTTCTCTTTATGTGATCTATTTATTTCACTTGTGGACATACCATTTATCTTCTTATTTTCTCTTTCTTTTTTTTTTGGGGGGGGGAGGAGTTTTTTCCTATGAGTTTTCTCCCTTTCTCCACTTTATGAGAATTGTTTTGTTTATGATTACCTCATTAGGCCTTGTTATCGAGACACATTTTGTCTACCCACCTAAGCTATACTTATGAAAGGGTATTATTGTAGGGTATTTATTTTTGTTTTATTATGTTTATTCCTACACTCATGTGTTTATTCCTACACTTGAGTTATCTTGTTTAGGTGTACTTATCACATAGGAGTTACTCTTTCATTATTACATCATAGGATTTACTCTTTGATTATTCTGTCATAGGAGTTACATACCTATTTTATGCCTTTTGAGGATGAATTACTACCTTTCTCTCCTATTTGTACATCTCTTGGTGAGCTATTCTATATAGAATGAGTTGGGTGATTTGGAGTATCTGTGTTTACTCATGTTTATTTTATAATACTATCTCATATTTTTGATTTTATTAGTTTATAGTTATAAGCAATCATGTGCTTGTATCACATTGCTTGAACTAGTGCATTTGATGTTCCACTCAATCTTGATGCATATTTTGATAATTTACCAATTAGTGGTAATGTATAATATATTATTCTACCTTGATGCAAAGACAATTAAATAGAAGATTCAAAAGATACATACTAAAGTGGAACTATTGGTAAGAGATGAAATTCAAAAACTCTTATACGTTGGATTTATAAGAGCTATTACACATGTTAACTAGGTGTTCAATATTTTTCATGATATAAAACCTAATGGTGATATTTTTTGTCACATCGATTACCATGATTTAAACAATGCTTGTTCAAAAGATGATTTTCTATTACCTAATATCGATTATATTATTGATTATATAATTGGATATGATACATTTTTATTTATGGATGGATTTACTGTATATAATTAAATTATAATTTACCTTGTAGATCAAGACAATGTAACATTTACTACACCATGGGGCACATTTTGTTATATAGTCATGCCTTTTGGACTCAAAAATGTAGGACGCACATACCAAAGGGTCATGACTCATATATTTCATGATTTTTATTCATAAAACTATTGAGGATTATGTTGATGATTTAATTTAAAAATACAAACATATTCAATACCATGCTACTAATTTACAACAAATATTTAAATACTTGTAAAAATTTAATGTTTGATTAAACATCAAAAAATATTTTTTTGAAGTATCTTCAGGAAATATTCAGGGGTACATTATTTCTTAGCGAGACATCAAGGTTGAAAAAAAAGATAAAATCTATTGTTAAAATGCCACTGCCAACCAATCTAAAGTAGTTACGATATTTACAAGGTAGAATTCAAGCTATTCAATGCTTCATTATTTTTTTGGCTGATAAAACAGTTCCTTTCATATGTTTACTAAAATAAGACATTATATTTATATAGGACAATGCTCATTAACAAAGTTTTGATAAAATCAAAGAATATTTATCAAACCCACCAGTACTCATGCCTCCTATTCCAAATAGATAATTATTTATATCTCAACCACTCATGAGGCCCTTTAGGCCCTATAAGCATAATATGATGATGATCACAAAGAGCATGTAATCTATTACATCAATCGTCAGTTGATAAAATTATGAATTTTAATGTACAATAGTGGAAAAATTAATTTTAGCCTTGGGTTTTGCTACTCAAAATCTATGACATTATCTTTTCAATAATGAGGTTCATGTTATAATTAAAGAATATACATTAAAGTTCCTTTTGAATAAAACATACCTAACTAGTTGTATTATAAAATGAGTGATGGAACATATAGAGTTTAATCTTAATAATATCTCAAAAGTCAACAAAAGGTCAAATTTTAGTAGATCAATTAGTTATATCTCCCTTACTATATCATTTTTCGCTCACCAAATCTTTATGTGATGAGTTCAAGACATATAATAGAGCTTCCAATATGACATTATCTTCTCAATAATGAGGTCTATGTTATACTTAAAGAAGATACATTAAAGTTCCTTTTGAATAAAACATACCTAACTAGCTACATTGTAAAATGAGTGATGGAATTTATAGAGTTTAATCTTAAAATCATATCTCAAAAGTCAATATATCAATTAGCTATAACTCCTTACTATATCCTTTTTCTCTCACCAAATATTTATGTGATGAGTTCAAGACATATAATATATCTTTCAATCATTATCAGGTCAAAGAGGAATATCTTATTCCATATAAATAAATGGTGGATAAGATAATGAAGGCATTTGATACATTTTCTATTGATAGTATTCCCCATAAAGATAACTACCATGTAGATACCATGGGAAGTGTTACATCCTTGATTCCAATTGATATCAATTATGATCATATGGACTCTACCATACAATAGTTACAAGATCATTATATTTATTTTGATAAAATGGATGCCTTAGTCATTCTTTTTATTACTCACAATTATACAAACAAATAATGGGATAGTGATATTTATAATTTCCTCTATCATGCTTATATAACATACCACTTTACACAGAATGATAAGTGCAAATTACAATGCAAGCATTTTATCATGTTATTATTGGAAATGATTTATTCAAATGAGGTTTTGACAGATAACTACTTTGATGTTTAAAAAAATGTGAAGCCTATATTGCACTCTTATAAATGCATGACAACAAGTGTGGTGGGTATTTTAGTGGATGGGCCATGTCTCAAAAATTATTACACCATGGTTATTATTGGACTACCATGGAAAAATAATGTATTGAACATATAAAATTATGTTTATAATACCAAAAACATAATAATTTGAATCATATACCATCACATGAGTTACAACTGATTGTTTCACCATACCCTTTTTCCATATGGGGTTTTGAATTAATTGCAAAGATAAATTTGGTATCTATTGATAGACATATATTAATAATAACATATATATAATATTTCAAAAAATGAGTGGAAGCAATTCCACTTGAGTTTACCATAGGGGATGACATATATGTAGGTTTTTGATGAGTAATATTATTTATTATTTTAAAATACATTCAATAATTATTTCTGATAATTGATCATCATTTGAAAACAAGACGGTAAACACTTTTTCACTGAATAAAAAATTAAGTATACATTTTAAAATATTATTAGCCACATGGTAATGGATAGGCAAAGGCAACCAATAAGATTATTGTCAAGATAATTGGAAAGATAGTTAAGTAATACAATATTAATTGGCACCAATAGATAGTGTGTGCTTTATTGGCATATAATACTATAGTTCACACACCTACCTAGGCTATACCTTATTATTTGGTATATGGTATAGAGGTAGTTTTATTGATTGAGCTTGAGATATCTTCCTTGCATGTTTTTATTAAAGACATTGTCAAAAATCATGAATACCATGAAAAAAAATGCATCAATTAGAATAATTGAGTGAAAAATCCATGCAAGTTTCTAAACACTTATGAGTTTATCAAGATAAAGTTAAGAAAACATATAATAAAAAGGTTCAGCCATGTGACTTTGTTGTGGGTGACTTGATACTAAAATAAAATCAAAAGAATACTAAAGTAGAAAAAGACAAGAAAGGAAGGTTCAAAATAAATTAATTGGGACCATTTACAGTTACATAAAAAATGGAAAAAGGCATATATCACCTTACTATACTTGATAGAAAACCTCTAATGAGCCTAATGAACATTATACACTTACATAGATATATTACATGATTCTCTTCACATCTCCAAAAATACCCCAAAAATAAAAAAATAAAAAAATACAAAAATATTTCAGCATTCTATTGGTTCCTTGGCATCTATGTGTTAGTTCTATGTTGGTGGATAGTTTATCAATTAATTATAAATAAACTTGTGTGTCATGACTCTATTTGAGTGTGATAAAAACATACACATATATATGATATATACACTTTTGGATATGGGGATTTCGTTGTACTCATGTCACTAGGATGTTGGGGGCATCCACATCTATGATCACAATATATCCATGTTATGTTATTTTATCATCATTTTAAATTATTATGATTGAGCTTATATATGTACTTACACATGCCTTTATCCATTCTTATATATTTCACAATGTACTTAATATGATATTTACTTGACATATTTTTTATTAACACATTTGATCCATGGGATACTATGATATGTTTATGATGGTTGTGCATGATTTCATTTATGCACTTACTTAATTGCATTGCCTTATTATTGTTTTGTTTTTTGAGTATTTAAATTTACTCCATTGTTTGTGGATCTCATGCCTTTGTTTACTTATTTGAAATTTAAATATGTCATTGACTGTCATATGGATATTTGAATGTCATTATTGCCTTTATGGAAAATGGACTAAGTATTATCTATTTGATTATATAAAATTTTAATATGCCCCTTGTTTGTGGTCTCCTTATAATATTATCTTTTGATTTACTTTTGAGTGCCCTTACATGTGTACTTGATTACTTATTGAGTTTATATTATTACTATATAGATATTTCCATGATATTTATCATAAATATTAGGCCTTGATGTGATCACATTATATGTGCTTCAATGATACATTTACCTAAACATGTTATCCTATATGCTACATGGTGAATTCATAATTATATGGTTATCTTATACTTGTGAGGTGAGATAACTACCCATTTTTATCTTCCCTCACCTCAAAGGGGGAAATATCAATGGGAGCATGTCATAAAGGCATGGCTTCCAAATATTTATAGTTATAGATTTAATGGGGGAAATGTCATAGAGGCATGGATTGCACACATTCACATTCTAATACATACAATGGGAGCATGTTTTATAAATATGTTATTCAAACTTATTAGTATTCAACATACCTATATTACAGTGGGGGCATGATTTGCAAGCATGTTTTCTACATTGGCACTTATATCAATTTTCATATTTATCCATATATAGTAGGGGCATGTTATGTTAACATGTCACCTACACTTGTTTAAATTTCTAGGTTGGCCAAAACACATAGTTAATATGATTTAGATACATATTTTTGATAAAATTACATACATTGGTAACATTGTTAGATAAAGTTTTAGCATGAGACATACCTAAGGCGCACATGTTATATAATGTGTACTTAATATTACAAAATCAAAATTAGTTTCAGATTTATAACACTTCTAAGGATTGTCACCACCCATCAAAGTTGGAATTTAACAAATTATATTGAGTCAATTACTACAATAGTTGATTCACATTTTAGCATGGTTGAGGTGATTAATTCACTCAATCTTGCCAATTTTTCATGTTGAAGTTTATTGTATCATCTAGTCTCATTAGTTTGATATTGTATATAATTTTTTTCACTCAAACTCACTAGGTTATAAGTATGATTGGGTTGCATAGTTAAGCTAGTCTCAACTTCCATGTGATAATTCATCTTTTCTCCAAGGTTGGGGTGATGTGACATCCTATCTCTTTATTTATCACTATATTATTAAATATATGAATTTTATATATTTATATATTTTTATTAATCTTAGTTTAGAGATTTATAATGATAAAATCTTTTAAATGAAATTACCAAAGGGTAATATGGTTTCATCAATACATAGATGTACACCTAAACCTTTATCTTTTTCAATTTAAATCATTTTAGTACTTTCAGTTTTAGATTTTATGCACTGATTATATACTATAACATGCTCTTGGTTACAATTCAGTCACCAAAAAAGCATTCATGTTGGACTCAAGTAAAGATAAGGTGTGTCATACACACCTATATGCACATTATTTTTTTAAAACTATCAATTTCATTACTAGATAAAATGAAGGAAAATGTAGACATTATTTATGAATTATATAACACCTCAATCTTGTATAGTTGTAAAACTCAGACCTTGGTTGTTATTTTGAGTTATAAACCTTTCTCACTTATACAAGTTTCATATCTACTCTCTTTTATACTCCTTGATCTATCTCTTAGTCTGACCAATGTTATGTTAATGACCTAAGCCTTCTATCTTACCTAGAATTCTTAAAAATTACTTACCTTCCAACTCTACAAGTTCTAAACCTATATCTATTTTATTACTCCTTAGACACTTGCATATAGGATGGATACTTACTTCGATGTAGGTGTCCTTCTCTTATGTAAGTGTCTAGTGCCCTAAAGTCACCTAATTTGTAAATAAAACATATCCTAATGGTTAGCTTAAGTGTTATTATGTGAGATAATTATCTAAAGGGGTTGGTATAAATACAAGATCAATCCTCATTCATTCCTCACCTAGAAACTTCTTACCTATTCACTAGGCAACTTACCAAAAGATTTAATCAAGCACTTAAATGAGGAAAAATTATATATTTTATCTTATTTCCATATCAATCATAGGAAAAAAAACATATACAAGTCTGAAGTAATCAAGGAGTAGCCCAAGAGCTATATTTTTAAAGTTAAAATATAGATCACTTTAGTACTTGCTTATCACATATTACATGATTCACACACAAGCCAACACATAGGGGAGAAATACATAAGTTTGATGCATTCTTCATAGGAAATACTCATTAATAGAGGGGTATTTTATGCAACTTAACACCATGTGCTCACTAACCTATTTTATCCATAACCACTATGAGGATGAAGAACTGAGGTTTTTTTATTTGATAAGGAGCAACAATCCATGGCCCAAATTTGAATATACTAGAGTAAGGGTGAAAAAACTTAGAATCATCTAGGTGGTCACATCATGTCTTAATAGGTATTTCATTCATGAAAACTATGTCTAATATAGACACTAACATTAATACAACCATCTCAAGATGATACAAGTGTCCATAACTATAGAGGCATAAAATATAGAATTTGGTGATAGTTCAAGTATATTCTTCTATTTTATTTCTTGCTTATTCCAGATCTAGATCTATATTAGCATCATAACCAACTAAGTATATTATTTCATTATCATTATAATATCTAACATAAATGTAATTTATTTTTTTAGCATATCTCAATATAATAAATTTAGTACATGTTCTAAGTTTTACAATTAATTGGCCTATTATAGATTTGTTCATCAACCTTGTACTTATTCATTTATATATTCTTATCCATATCTATCCAAATAAAATATTTATTCAAATTTAGGGTTAATTTTTTTAAAAATGTCTTATCTAAATATCTATATTTAAAGAAATTAAATAAAGTAAATCCTGTTGATACTTAATAAAATCAAGATATGACCAATTGATTCATCAAACTTATCAAGGGGAGCACTACGACACAATGTCAAAACAAATGGTTCCAAATCCTCTAAGAAACGAACATAATGTAATAGACCTAACTAGCCTCTTTTTAGTAAGTAATAATATATCAAAATCAATCAATGTAAGTAAAGGGGAAGGGTTAGAAACATATAAAAATGAGAAAGGAACCATGGTAGACACATGTGAACCTAGGCTACCTAAGGTGAATAAGTGATAAGTTTGAATAATACTATAACCACACTAAGTTTTAGTGTATAAAAAAATCAAACAAGGAGGTGCACATTCATTAATAAAATAATTATGTTACTTCTATATATCAAAATAAAAGAGCTAGGGTTAGAATGTACTTACCTTGAACAAGATTTATCGAACCTCAATATCCCCCTTGGCCAATGGTGTTTTTCAATATATTTTTGTGGTTGTATGGATCTCAAAGGCTAAATAAAGATTTAGGATAAAAGGAATCTTAATACATCCAATACTCCATAAATATTTCCCTTTAAGACAATATCTAAGTAATAAATCCTCTAAATATAGACTTAGGGTTGAAGTCTTAGCAATACAAATTGAAAATGAATATTCCTCTCTTCTTGGATTGAAATGGTAAATTGTAATTTTAGTGGTGAATGATCATAATACCTTATAGATATTTATTTAATTCTATCATCTAACTTGATTTAGTCAAATTAATATAACTAACCTCAAACTATGTCAACCAATCTAACCTAGTTGTTGAAACATATGCTAGAACATGCAAAAATGCATCGATTTGATTGATGTAATTAAGATAGGATAGATAATAGTTAGAAATACATCAAACATGCTGACATAGTATGGAAATATAGGTCTTGATTAGTTATCAAATTTAGGATGGATGGAGATAGCTAAGATGGTCAAATATGAAGAAGCAAGAATGGATTTAGGAAGGATAAACAAGAAACAATGTCTAACGGGAAGCACTAAAATCCTAACCACCCCTTTCCTAGTACACCCTTTAAGGCATGCACTCAAAGTGATTGAAACTTAATAGGTTACTAAAAATGATAAATCATGAAGAAATGGTAAAGTTTCAAAATTATATATATATATATATATATATATATATATATATATATATATATATATATATATATGACTTTACTAAAACTCATCATGTATCAGCAGAGTGTAACATGGGATGGTGATTCATGTAATAACATATCAACATAAAATGATCTGAGCTAACTTAAAAAATATAATAAATAATTTAGTGCTGATAAATGAAATAATTAAAATTACCATATACATACCTTGAATTACCCCTATCATTGAGTGTTTTCATACTATTTTTATAGTCTTGATCATGGAGGGTGTAGTTACTGCATTTTGACAAACCCTAGGGATACAAAGCTAGATAAAAAATTGAGAAATTGTAGGAAGGCCAAAGTAAATGAAAAAAAATTAAAATAGATTTATCCACTTGGGAAATTGGTAATACTAGATGACAAAGGCTAAGTTAGGAAAAAAAAACCAAGGAATGTGAATAATAAAAGGGAAGGAAAAATAGGTAACCCAAACACCAAGGGTACTGATGACTGAAAGACCCAAAATGTATCCAAAGTAAGAAAATTAAAAATACATATCAAACTTAAGGATTTATGAAACATAATAATGTAGTCAACATTAATATAAGAGAAGTTACAATTCATACTCAATCAAAGATGGAGAAACAATAAATGATTAATGCAAACAACATCATTCAAAGATGAAAAAATAGGAAATTATTAATGAAAATAACATCGATGAAATAAAATTAATAATCCTTAATCACATATGGAAAAATAGTAAATTATTAATGAAAACAACATTGATGAAAGTGAAATAATAATCCTTGCTCAATCATAGATAGAAAAATAGGAAATGAAAATGGGAGAAACATGATAAAAAGGGCTTGTAAAAATGTGAATAAAAAATTTAAGGTCCCAAAACATAACTAAGGGAGATATAAGAAATATAAGTTAAATAACCAATAGAGAATCTCATAATAACTCAAATATGCAAATTTTATTCTAATGTAGATGAACTAAAATTGTTGTACTCTGAATGTGTCAAAAAGAGATGGATAACAAGAAATATAGGAGTTGAAAAAAGATTTAGATATAAAATTTCATGTCAAGGAGAAAAAGAAATGGGTGGTGGGGGAAAGATAATGATAGCAAGGTGAAAACATAATATTTATAAGAAACAAGACACTCCATTCAATTTGGAAAGACTAAGAGACTTTTGGCATTAATGATCTTAGAGAGATCAAATTTTAGATAACTAGTGAAGTATGTGTATCATCCCATGAAAGTTATTATGTATGAAAATTAAAAATGGACCTAACTTCCCATGACATATTCTTGATTAATCAGAACCCCATATAGATACATTAATTTATTACAAGGATTGGATACTTGCATGAAAAAGTATGTGGCATTGGATAATATATGATAATGAGACCTCCTACCCTAGTCTACTAGCCTACCACACCCCAATGGACCTTAGCTCAATCATGAGACCAATTATGGAGTTTGAGCTTCGACTAGGATATGAGATATGCCAAGTATTAATCATGTATTTTAATGTGATATAAATTTTAAAATTATATTTTCATTTTGATCATTACCTTTTTTTGTATGACATGACTTTTATATCTTTTATATTTTTCCATGAAGATTCAGAAAAATAAACATGGTTGCTAAAAATGACTATAACAAGAAAGTGTACACTTAGTAGATAGAGGATAAAACCAAAGGACCATGTTACCTAAGACTCTTATACTTGTTTGCTATAATGGGTGTTGTTTCAAAATTTACCTTTGTGTATCAAAAGGGGATAGTGATATTATGGGAATAACAAAAAATGAGCATAGAGTGATTGGGTTGTCTCAAATCATAAAAGTGTGTAAATGGAGATATTATAATGACAAGTAGGTATGAATCATCATCATAAGAAATGGTATATGTGAATGAAGATATGAATATAGAATGTGAAAGTTTTACCATAAAATAATATGAGTAATTTTAAGTTTTGAAGGCACCTAACTAAAGTTGGGAGTAAGATTAATCTAAAAATGGTGGGCATTTGAGGTCCTTAAATAAGGTCTTACCATGTAATTTAAAAATTGAAAATCCAAGAGGAATAAGTAAAATAATAAGTCTAAGGGAACATAAATATGATAAAATAAAAAAATAAATAAATAAAATTAAACAAAGACTCAAGGAGATTTTGAGGTAGACTGAATGAGAATATGGGTGTTTATGAGGAAAAGCCAGGTCCTATCCATGATATTACAATACAAAACTCATAAAATAAAAATCAAACTATGTAAAAGAATAAAAAATACCAAATATAAGAATTGAGGCTAATGTGTAAACAACCCAGAGGTGTGTAAAAAATTGAGGATAGTGAATTTATACATAAAATAAAATCTTAGATAAAAGCTATAATGTTAGCTTCATTATATATATATATATATATATATATATATAAGTAAAACACACTATAAATGGAAATAAGTACATACAAGTAAAGTTATGATGGAAAATGAACCTAAGAAAAGCATTTTTAAAAAAATAGAGCATTGGTCAGTTATTTTAAGATGTGTCTTTCATTAGTTTGTAATATGTAAGTACTAGGTCTGAGAATGTATTTAACTAGGTAAGGGCCCTACCACTTTTGGGCATACTAGCCTTATTTATCATGGGTATAATATAATTTAAGTAGTAAGTCATCAACCTAAAACTTTCATACTTTGAATTTATTGTTGTGTTATTTAATGATGCATGCTTTATATTGGTGATTATATTGTAATGCACTCATATGACACTCATCTAGAAAATTTAAGTCATGAAGATGTGCTTCAAAAAATTATTCATTGGGAATAATGCCATGAATAAAAATATGTAAGGAAGGTAATTAAAATTCTAATGGTAAGACAAATTCATAAATATTAACTAAAGTTAAGGATTTTCCTTGATGGTAATATAATGCTAGTACGATAAACCCAAAATGTGGGGTTAAGCTTGAGATGCTAGTCAGAATGACAATATATAATAGTGTTTTTAAAGATTTAGTTAAGGATCTGATTAGTGGATTCAAGTTGACCATTGAATTTAGGGTGATAGAGTGTGGAATTTTTCTGTGTGCTTTTGAATTTTAATTATTTTTGAAGTTTCTACCATTATCAGAGATGATCATGTGAGGAATTCTAAAATGACATAAAATTTGATTATGGATGAATTTGGAGATAGTAATGTTAGTGACATTTATGAAGGGCATAGATTATACTCATTTGGTAAAATATATGGTAGTAATAATGAAGACATGTTCATATTAGGATCTAAATAATCTACCAAGGATATTTAATCCCTGTATGTAATTAGAAATGCATCATATGTATAAATCAATCTTAATTCAGAGATGATAGATCATACTTATAATTTCGATTGGGGATACATTAGATAATTAGGAACATCACCATTATAAAGATTAATTAAACCCAATTAGAGGATCTCTTATCATAATACAAAATTCTAGAGAGGGTTACAAAGCCTTCAGTCAAGCACAATCACACAATAAACCTAACTAGGTCATATGTTTTCATATTCACTAAACTAATAAAATGTAAAGTATAATATAGTGCTCACCAAAGTTTATGGCACAATAAAAGTAAATATTCACAAGAGATATATACTCACATTAATTTATACAAAATATTAATACATGGAAGAGAACTACAAATGCATATCTATCTACTCTTACAAAGGAGGAAAAATTTTAAGAATACTTGCATTTAAATATGAAACTACTGAGCCTCAATCTCTCCCTTGGCCAAGGTGCTTCAAAAGAGTTTATTGTGGTATGTAAGAATGAAAAGGATAAATCAACTATAGGCTAAAAAACCTATCAATGCATCCAAAAGACTTTTCCACAAGAAAAAATTCATATCTCCAAAGAAAGTATGAAACCCTAAGTTTTCTCATCAAGTAGAATGGTGGATAAGTAAATGTGCAATAGCTCTTACTTCTTCTTCTCTTCTCTAAATAATGGTGAAATGATCTTGTATATATAAGAAGATTTAACCCTAAGCTTTTTTGAAAGTTTCAACCAATAGGGTTGACCTAGTTGACCTAATATAATAATGGATAAATATTAACTAGGTCAAAAGCTAGGTTGGCCAAGAGTTAACCTAGAATCTAAATGAATTTTACCTAAAAATATACAGGGTCAACCTAGTCGACCTAGTATAGTGAACAGTCAAAAGGGGTTTAATGCTAGGAAAAGAAGGACAAAAGGTAGAAAATGACTAAAGAGTGTGCAATAAAGAATAACAAGATTAGGGATAAGGTATTTAGGATAAAAGTGTGTAGATAACAAGTGGAAAAAGGGATAAAAATCTTGTAAAGCACCAATAGTCTATCCACCCCTTTTTTGGTGTACCTGTTAAGGCATACACTTAGAGAGATTAAGACTTGATGTGTTATTACAAGATAAAGATAGTCAATAAGTGATAAAAGTTTAAAAATATTATGTGTATACATATTCCCCACTCAAAGCTTATCATGTGTCATGTAAGTGCAATACAAGATGGTGCTTTAGGAATAAAACATGATAACACATAATGCTAATGCTAAGTAAAAATGTAGTAAGGAAAAAATAAGATAAATGAAAGGATAAAATTGAAAAACACATACCTTTACTTACCTTAGTATTGTAGATAAATAAGTAGACTGAGAGAGAAGTGAAGGTGCCAATGTGAAGAACATTAGGTGAACTTGTAGAGATTAGTGTAAAAAATAGCAAAAAATTGAAATTTTTGGGATAGAGAAATATATTAGTGGAAAAGATTCTCTTGATGTCATGATTCTAGAACATTTTATGGTTCAAAAAATGGGCTAGTAAAAATAAACATATGAGTAAAATAAATAATCTGATGGAAGATATTTGAAAGGTAAATAATTATAAAAAGTAAGATAAAATAAGGTGAAAGGGAAGTCATTTGGTTATTTTTGACTTGTGGGTGAGAGAAAAAGAGCTTTGAGAGACCAAATGAGAGGCAATAGAATGAGGATGGTGAGGAGAGAACAACCAAGATGAGAGGGATGCCCAGTGGCTGTAGTGGGTACAACATAGGTAGGAAATTGATAATTTCAAACTTTTTTTTGAATATTTTATTGAAATCGAGTGTTTTATAGAAATTTGTAATTTAGAGAAATTCTAGAAACTGAAATGAACCCAAAAAAGTTACTAAGGGTAGAAGAAATTAAAAGGGGAAATGGGATAAAAAGGGTTAGAGTAAAAATTGATGGAAATAATTTATTAAAAACAATGAAAGGGTTGGTAGTTAGAACCAACTAGGTCAACCCAATTGACCTAGCAGGCTGAAATTTGTGAAATCCACATTACTGACTTAGCAGGTGTGTGCCAACTTAGTTTATTTTGCATGCTGTCGACTTAGTACATTATTGTTGACTCAATAGAGTAATCTACTATGCTAACTTACTACTAAGGGGGAAAAAAGTAAAGGGTCAACTTAGTTTGTTAAGTCAACCTAGTCAAAATGAGGAAAATTTGGTCAAGCTAGTGTTTGACTAAGTGACCAGAATAGTACAAAAATGCATGAAAGAGGCTGAAAGAGTGCTAGAAAGGCCCATAATGGATAATTGAGTAATAAAATGGATAAATACACTAAAAATATGTCAAAGTGATAAAAAATGGATAAATTGAAACATATTAGGCTTATTTTTATTAAAATTTAAAAAGAATGTATTTTTATTATAAATAACATGGATGATCTAATACATCTTTTGTTATTTTATTGTTGTAGGGGCATCCAAGATTTTGGAGATTGGTGGACATGAGATGGTTCCCAAAACTATTAGACTGATTGATAGTTGAGGATCAATTTATATTGGTTGTTTTAGGTCTAGGAGGGATTATATAGTGTCAAGTACCATTGAGTTTTGATTTGATAGTCATGTTCCTAGGAGCTTAGGAGTGATTGACTAACACATTTATATGGGATGTGGATGGGGATACCATTGAGGTGGGTATCACACTAGAGGATGTCCATGTGATTCTTAGACTATCGATAGGAGGTATGCCTATGAATATGAAATTACTAGATGGATAAGAGGAGAGGAGAGCCTTAGTTGTGTGGGCGATAAGCTTAGATAGGATATATCCTAGGATAAGAGTTATCATATTTGACATTTATACATCTTAGATTATGGATATATGGAAGGCATATATAGGATTTGTGACAACATAGGTGTTGTGTCATAAGTAAGATGGCAAGGTACCACTATATATGATAGCCTTATGCTAGACTATTTTAGAGCATGGGGCACTATATGATTTAGGTTCTATCATCTAGGTCTAGTTTATACATGACATGTATGGGATGCTATATAGAGGGTAGAAGACCATAGGGAATATTATTTTACTAAGTTCACGGATATATGAGAGGTTCTTGATGTATCATCCAACTAGGTTGCCCTATGTGGTCAATGATTAGTTGCCTCAGGTATAGAGGTGGCAACAAGATTAAGTAGCACAAGTCGTGTCTTACATGCCAACACTATAGACATTTAGGTGGGAATATATCATGTCGTATCCATAGGGGCACATTTATATAGTATGGTCAAGCTAGGAGATAGTGGCACTAACATTAGCATGAATATAAATTACAAGCCACTATACTTGGTGGATAGAGCTGCATCTAGTGGTACATGTACTAGGATAGATGGGACTCCCTCATCTAGTGGATCTAATAATGGTCCCCACATTTTGGGTTAGGCATGTGATATATCCAAGGGGGAGAGGAGACTTGGGGCCACCAATTGTTAGGCTAATGATTAGACCATGGACTGGTCGAGTGTAATAGGTAGTAGATAGAGAGGAGATGGATGCAGATGTAGGAGTACCAGAGGTACCACCACTAGTACCATAATAGGAGGAGTAGATACTACCTCAGTCACAATATCAATGGAGATACTGATAGTGGGATGGGGAAGAGATGGTGGTCATCCTAGATGACCCATCAGGTAGGCCAAGACATAGTTGGGCGATAGAGGTACCACTCAACCATAACTTGAGATAGGCATGAGTGGTGACCTTGGGATTTGTATTTGGGTGATGACCTATAGATGAGGTAATTAAATGATGTGATTATGGAGAGACCATGCTTAGTGGTCATGCTGATGGTGAGATGATAGTAGGTGACACACATATAAGTAAGGAATAAATGGTTGAAATTTGCTTAAGTTTATAGATAGATAATATTTTAAAGATATATCTATGATCTAATATCTATTTGGTTTGAATTTTTTAGATATTTTAGAGGATGAGACCGGATGGGGATCTTGGGTGATGGGAGCACTCCATGATATTTTTGATGAGGTAATGGTGCCTTATGATCTTTTGACACTAGAGGATCCTATGATAGTTTCTACCCCAGGGAGCTAGTTTAGACTAGTAGGAGAGGATGAAAGGTGAGTATGGTCATGTAGGGAGGAGCCATATCCACCATCAAGGGTGGGAATGGGAGAGACATAGGCATGATAGGACTTGGCTCAGGAGAGAGTTGTGTATATGGCTAACATGACCCATCTAACATAGTTACATGTCTAAATTATATAGGTACAGGCCCAGATGGCCAACCTATAGGGACAAATAAGAGGTTTGAGATTTTAGAAAACCTCTTTAAATTTTATTATTTAGAGGGGACTATTTAAGGCATCTATGGATAATGTGGCTAGGCCATGAAATAGATAGGATAGAGCCCAATCATAGAGCTAGGATGATGTTTATTATTTTACTTTGTATCAAAACACATGATATATATATATATATATATATCATTTTGGTAGTTGGATGTTGATCTTATGTGTATGTATTATGGTTGTGTGTGTGTGTATATATATATATATATATCTCATTTTGCTAGTTGGATGTTGATCTTATGTGTATGTATTATGGTTGTGGTTTTAGATGCTTGGATATATTTATTTCTATCACATGTATTATGATTTTGTTGTATATGCTATAGGAAATATATGAGTTGTGGTTTCTTTTCTAGTATTATGCAGGGCACATGCATGGTTAAAAAAAATAAGTGAAAAAGATTTGGATAAGTATAATTAATCAAAAAAAATGTACTAAATACTATTTCATGTTGGGAAATGTATAATAATAAGAAAATGACTAAGTACAAGAAACCAAATAATGGTAAACAAGGTGGAAATTTTTTTGTTTTTAAACCAAGAGAAAAATTGGCACCAAATCAAAACAAGTAGAATCACACTAAATCACATTGGGAAGTATGAAAATAAGGTAATAAAGTGGAAATAATGTGAAAGAATAAATGGTATAAAAATAGATCAATATATTCAATCATACGAAATCACATTGGGAAGTATAAGAGAAAAACAAAATTGGCAAAATTGGTCTTAAATTTATCACATTAATTCAAGTTGGGAAGTATGAAAAATTCAAGAAATGGTTGGATTCTTATATACAATCAAAAAATAAGGAGATAAGAGTGAAAGATTAATGAATTAAGCATAAAACATACTAAATAAATATGGGAAGCATGTCAATGACATGTAAATTCATGATCAATCACATCTTATATCATATTTGACATATGTAATTTTTGTTGTGACTTGGATTATTGGAAAATTTTGTGAGGAAGGTCAGGTCTTATCCATGTTCTTATAATGAAACTCAAAAATGGAACACCAATGAGGTGGAATAATGGAAAAATTTGGTAAAAAGGGATGTTGATAATAGGAATGTGAAATTTTAGTAATTTGTGAGGAAGGCCAGGTCTTATCCATGGTCTTACAATACAACTCACAAATGGAATCCCTAGGGGAGTGATTAGTGAACAAAAATATATTTCTCAAGAGGAAATATGAGAAATGTAGGAAGTGAAAAAGGGTGTAATAATCATAACTTATGCATCCTAGGAGAATACCTTAGGAGATAGGAGGCATACTAAAGACATGAGAAGACACTAAGTGACTAGTGACCATCAATGTATAGGGAAAACCTGTTTTCTATAAACACAAAGCTGTGTAGGAAACTAATCATGCAACTAAGATCAAATCATGAAGGTATAATTGTACAGGAAAATTAAAATAGACCTACCTTCCCATGACATGTTCCCCATTCCTCAGGACCCATTTTAGAGCCGTCAGTCTACTATGAAGATTGGGACTTGCATGAGAAAGTAGGTAGCACTATTTTTTTATTCTCCTTTTCTAATCCATTAGCTTGCCACACCCCAATAGACCTCAGATGTATTATGAGTCAAACTTTGAAGTTTGAGCTTCGAATATAAAAAGGATATGTGCTTTGAATCACATCTTTTAGTGTGATTTTTCTTTTAAGAATTTTGAATGTTTTTGCCTTTTATATCATTACCTTTTATTAAATGATTTGGGTTTTAAATGTTTTTAAGGATTTTTTAAGATTCCTCCTCCATATGGACTCAGAATGACCAATCATGAGAGATAGAGTGATACACACACATGAGATATATGCTTAGGCTAAAGGAAGCTAAGTGACCAAAGACAAGATTGACTAGAACACTTAGGCTTAACATTGAACTAACATGTTATCTAAAGTCTCAACCATGTATATTCTTAGTTTATGAAAAGGGAATAAAGGATATAAAAAGTGGAATAGTTAAAGGAGATGACAATGAGATTAATTATTTACTAATTGATCACATGGTAAAGAAGGAATGACTAAAAGTATCAAGGTTTGTATAACCAAGTCACAATGACAATTATCTATGTATATAGAGATAAAAAATCAAACAATCATGAAAAGAGAATTTAAAAAAAAAAAAAACTTAAGAATAAAATGAAGGTAGAGAAGAAAATAAAACATAAATGACATTTATAAGAAATATAGAGTATGAAATTAAAGTCACCATGTAAAATAAATAAGAATTTGACACAATGTCAAATGATATAACAAATATAAAGATAAGATTGGAGCACATGTACAATCCAAAATGAAAATTCAAGAATACCATGCATGTGATCATAATATTGATATATTTTCCCACACATATTTTCTAAAACATCTGATAAGTCTCTATGAAGTTGGATGTGAACTGTAGCTAAAGTCTCATCTATCTTCAGTGAAAACTAGGAAACTACTTCACATCTAATATCATTGATAGAAAAGGTAGGAAGGATTGATATATCATGTTGAGGAGGGATTTTAGGTAAGGTATGTTTAGAATAATTCATGGGAGTAGACTCTATGGGAGATGAAGGGATCACCGATGGGGAAAGATCCATAGGTGAAGGAGTCATAGGTGGAGAAGGATCCATAGGTAAGGGGCTCATAGGAGGAGAATGATCCACATGTCAGGGGAGGTCCATGGTTAGAGGAATAGGAGGTGAAGGAGGGACCACATAAGGGGATGGAACCATAGGATGTGGAATAATTAGAGAATAAGGGGAAATATTCTTACAAGAATGACCTATGGGAGGAATGGTAGAATGTGTAGGAATAGTTAAAATATGATCTTTAAGGTGCTGTTGATGGATGTGATAACAATTAGTGTGATGGGTGACATATTGGTGCCAAATAAAATACACCTCTCCATACTTAGGAATATACTTAGGTAGTACCTTTAGGGGAGGTATGGCCTTTTATGAGGATTAAGGTGTAGAAGGATGCAAAGTGTCAATATATTATCTAATTTTTGACAATACACGAAGGAATGGTTATCTATGCTATGGAAGCAACAAATATGCTTGTGAGTAGGCCTAGTAGAGGTAATCATAGGAGGAGGTGTAATATAAATGGAAGGAGTTTGGGAAGGCTCATCTACCCATTTGGTGGGAAATGAATCCATCTATGATAAAAGAAGCAAACCATCACCAAGAGAAGATGGTGGTGATGAAGGGACTAAAAAAGGCTTGATGGGATTAGAAGGAAGGATAAACTCAACTAAATTGGGTGTAGGAATAAGATTTGAAGCAAGTTATACTGAGAAAGGGGTGGGGTTTATAGAAGGTTGAATGATATTTATACGCATATCAGGGATAAGTAGGTTATATGGGTCATGTCACCTAGCAAAATGATAAGGCTCAATCATAACATGATCCATAAGCATACTCCTATAAGGTTTTTTAGAAACTAAAATTATTCATACCATCTCTACCCTATGATAAAGAGGAAAATTTATAAAATTAAAAACTATATATGATAGAATACAAGAAGATACATTAAAAGATTGAAGTAAAAAGGAATGATAATAGATAATCTCAACATCATAGGCTTGAACAAGACTGCCTAAGATTGGATCATCTAAGATATTACCATCATCATAATTAGGTGTATGAAGATCAATGATGTAGGTAGGGATGATATTATCATCTGAAAAAGTGTGATTAATGGAATGTTAAGTCGTAGGCAAGATAATGGGGATGTAATAACAAGGTGGTTTGCAAGAACAAGGTTGTAAAGAAGTAGAAGCTAAGAGATGAGATGAGATGTGAGATAAAAATTTTTAATCTTGAGATTGATCTCATCAGGCTCATCATCATCAAAATTTATGAGGTTAGGGGCAATATTCCTAATGAGTTTAGGATGACCATTGTAACCTTGAGTGGAATTGACAGGAAAGGTGATCGGTGAGACTCATGAAATGAAACATTGGGAAAAGGTTCAAGAGTTAAAGACACAATTATCATGGAATTATTATAAATTCCAAGGGTTAGTGTTACCTTAAATCCTATATATGGATCCATTATGAGGGAATTTAAATCATTAGAAATTGGAAGAAGTAACTACTCTCATACAATGAGTCTATGGCCTACCAAGTAAGATGTTATAAGATAGAGGAAAGTTAAATATCATCACCTTCACACAAATGGTGATAGGTGGGAAGGTAATGAGAAACCACACACAACCAAAAGGAGGAATTTGCCTTTGATCATAGCCTTGAAATGTGTTACATGTGGATTTGAGATTACCTTCTTAATATCCAAGGGTTTTGATAAAATTGAGAGAGGCAACAAAAGTGATGAAACCCTCATCAATTAAGGAATACTTGACTTGGATATCACCAATTTGGATGCTAATGAATAGAGGAGGATCATCCACATGAAGTGTAATATCTTTAGGAATCATGGAGGCAATGGGAAACTTTAGGGAAAGATAAGTATGCATTGTTTTGTCAACATGTATGGACATCTCTTTACATTGTTGTAATATGCTATCTTAAGATCCAAATAAGGTTACTTCATGTCTTGTTAGTGGAGGATGAGGTATGTTTATTTTGAACAAAAAATACATAAGATGGTTTTGATGATGTGAAGAAGTCCTCATAAGCTTAAGAAATGGGATTTGGGATGGGAGATTAGTGAGTGATGTGATAGGATACCACTCATCATAAACCATAAGAAGGTTGTTAGAAAGAGGTGCATAATGTTGAAGGAAGTCCTTAGAAGGAGGATCCAAAGTACATTATAATTTATGTTGATAAGAGGTATAAGGTTTATAAAAAGGTTTTAAAATATGTTAAGAAGATGAAGAAGTTGGTATAGGTTAGTTTTGAGAATCATTAGAAGAAGTATTAATAAAAGCTTGAGTATCATTAGTGTTATGTAAATAATATGGAGGGATGTTGGAAATAGAATGATAAGTATTATCCAAAAGAGGAGTTAGAATTGGTTTATTAAAATTTATAAGGTCATCTTGCCCCAAATCATTTAAGTGAGTTGGAGAAGAATCTTGGGTAACATGAAATGTGTGAGACAATGGAGGGGTGTAAATAGGTTGAGGGTTAATGAAAACAACCACCCTTTTCGTATTAGTCATATTAACCACATTCTCTTCTAGAGTTGGGTCAATAAGAATTTCAACATTATTGGTGGAAGGGGTGGGCTTATCTTGATTATCATGGTGATTTGGAAGAGGGTCTTTATAGATGGCCAAATGAGCATTAGCTTGATTCAAAGCTTAGGATTTAGTATTAGTTTCATGGGATTTAAAAGTAATCTCATAGGCTTGTTATAATTTTTTAATGATAGAGTCTTGGTCAAAAGTGGGACCAAGAAGAAAATACATGGCTAAATTACTAATCTACCTACATATCTCATGAGAATGCCCCCAACTAGCATGAAACCAAAAAATTTTATTAGGATCATACCATGATTTCATATTATGAGTGGGATTAAGTTCTTGTGTAAGAGGCTTAGGTAGATGTTTTAGTAATTTAGATGAGGATACAAGTTTGTGAACATTAATTTTATTAGGTGAATATAAATGAGGATTGGTGAATTATTGAGAAGGGGGAGCTAGTTCCAAAGGTTGGTGAGGAACAACAACTTGAATAGTGTGAATGGTCTCATAAGATTTCATGCCACTATCATTGGTAGCATGATGATTCTTATTTTTGAGTAAGATACAAGGACCCTATAAGGTTGGGGTGGCTCAAATTGATGCACAAGGAAATATTGACATTTAGCTTGATCAATAGCCTCCTCTAAAGTACATGGATCAAGAGTGTGGAACTGATATTATAACTTGGGAAAAAGAGCATTGTAAAGAGATGGAAAAGGTTATCATTAGCCATGTTATGTTCACATTTGTTGGAAAATGTTTTCAACATTTAAAAAAAGCTTGGGTAGTTTCATTTCAAAGTTGCTTATATTTGATAAAATGGGCCAAGGTATTATTAGGAAGATCACTAGTTTGGAACTCTTAGACTAGAGCATTTACTAAATCTTCCAAACTAGTAATAAAATGAGTTTTAAGTTGGTTGTACCAATATAAAACATTACCCATGAGGGTTTTAGATAACAGATTTACAAAAGCAAAGGTATTTAATTTGATCCAGTCTTTATATAGATTTCTAAATGTTTTTAGATGAAGAGTAGGATCAGTTGACCCATCATAAGAAATTATAGGGGTGATACCTCCTATATCGATATTAAAAATTTGAGATGTAAGAGGATCATTTTTAAGATGTTTAATTATCTTATTGATAAGAGGATTTTGAGGGATGAGATTACCATGGGAATACCAAAGAAGAGGTGGGGAATAATTTGATTATGCATGCCCCATGATATTTGTTGAGGGTGGTTTTGTATTCACATCATTTGATTGGTATTATGAGCTTGAAAAGTATTCATTTGATCAAACATTTGTAATAAGAGTTGATGGGGTTGAGTTGAATTTTTGGAATTATTTGAAGAATTAGAATTAGAAGTATTGGCTTGGGTACCACTATTGGTGTTGGTAGGAAATTGAGAAGAGTTTTTAGAATTTGAGGCACTAGTGGAAAAATTTTATTGTATGGAAAAATATGGACTAGTGAAGGGATGAGAAGAGGAAAAACTAGAAGCATGATTACCATGGGTAGAAAATAGTGTAGTAGTGGAAGAGTTGAGGAGATTGGGTCTTGGGAGAGGCCCACTAGATGTATAACTTGACATGTTAGTGGAAATACTAGGCATGGAGGTAGAAGAAGTTAAAGAAGAAGTCATGGTATGAGTAAGGGTCAAAATAGAGGGAAGAGGCTGAGAATAAAAGAAACTAGTATTCCCAAATCCATGTGAGAATGTGGGAGAGGGTGAATGAGGATCTTAAACTTGAACACTAATCATGAGATGGTAAATGGTAGAAGGATCCTTTCCTTGATGTTGAGGAAATTTAGAGATAAAGAAGAGCATTTTGGGGTATACTCTAATTTAGATTGATCTTTAAATGAGAAGAGAGGATTATAAAGTGAATAAGAGTGAGGATGGGTCCCATAGTTTTTTGTGCGAGTGGATATATGAAAATCACTCTCATCTAGGAGAGGAGACCTAATCTACTTATGGGAAACCCTATGAGGGTTCGTAATATTCATCATATCCTTTAAATTCAACTTAGTGTTATCTTCAAATAGGAAGTTCATGATGGAGGAGAACTATATAAGGCAAAACTGATGTGAAAAGTAAGGAAATAGGAAGAGGAAGATAAAAATAAAGAGTTAATTGGGTTGACCTAGTATAAAAAATAAGGTCTAAAAACTAAGAAAAATAGGGATACAGGGTTGACTAGGTCAACCTAGTTCTATAACCTGGGCAGCAAACAGGTAGGAAAAAGATATGAAGTTGATAGGGTCAACCTAGTAATGTATTCTATGAAGAAAAAAAGAGTATTATGTCAAAAAGGTTGACCTAGTACTGCAAGTAGGGGAATAAATTGTCTGTAAGAGACTATGTTGAGTAGAATAACTATGTACTAAAATAGGAAAGATTTTGTAAGTACTTTTGAAATAAAAAAATGAAGAGAAACATATAATAAATTGGGTCAATAAGGATGATTTAATTGAGGCACACATCATGAAACCTTTCACCAACACTGGCTAATAAATGTTTTTGAAATAAAACATATAATTGAGCAACGAGTAAGAAGTTAACTTGGAAAGTAAATTCTAACTAAGTGGTCATCTTGAATGTTGTTAGATTATTAAATAATGGTTTTAAGATGTGATAGGAAGTTATCTGTAAGCAAAGAACTAGAAATAAATATATGGATGGTTTTAGGACATTTAGGTTGAAAGGGGTCTATGTTGGCAATGGTACTAGCTTGGTATTGGGGCCTACCCCCTCACTTTACAGATAATAGTGATAAGGGTGATGAGTGTTTTACTAATAAAACCACCATGTGTTTATACTTGGCCAAAAAACTAAGTCGACTTCCCCATTGGTGATGAAATCTAAGTCGGTAGGCATTGGGTAGACAATTGTTTAAATGCATTTTGAGATTATGTTATTTGGTAGTGTGTGCATAAAAGAGAAAAATAGTGTAACTAAATGGTATATTGAAAAACCACCTAATTAGACTATGTGATATATTCTAAACATGCAAGTAACAAAAATTGAAAATGTGAGCTAATTACTAGCATATAAGTGTTAATTCTAACTTTAAGACAAAATACAATGTTAATTCAAACAATAATGTATGAATAAATTATAGAATAGAATAGACAGTGTTGCTATTGTACTACTAAAGCAAGGGCGTATAAAAAGAACTACGCCGATATTATTGACCTAGTTTTCTAGATAAAAGATAGAATATAGAACTAGGTCAATAAAGTGGACCTAGTTTGTTTTATAGGGATAGTTTTAAAGACTATAAATTATGAAAAATAGAACTTTAATGAATTATAGAAATGATAGAGAAGGAGAGAAAATAAGCTTGGTGGGTTGGAAGATGTAGAGGAAAATGAAATTTATATTGAAGTACCCTAATTTATACTTTCAAATTCTACCAACTGGGTCGACTGGGTCGACCTAATTCGAATGTTCCCTATTTGCTAAAACTTGTATACTATGCCAATAGTGTCAACCTAGTATGTTTTTTGTAAGTCTGAGAGTGTATTATGTTGGCAGGTTGACCTAGTAGCCTATACCCAATGAAAAACCTACATATATAGAATAAAGTTGTATTAATGCTATTGTGTGTTAAACCTACTCACAAAAGTTAGAACTATACTAACACTATCAACCCAATATTCAAAATATAGATAAATAATAAATAAAATGATAAAAATAATGAAAAATGTGAGATAAAAAATGTAAGAGTTTGATTCACGTTAGGTTTACCATAATATATGCAATAAAAAATTCATCATGTCTATAAATCAATCCTAACTTAGAGAATATATATCATACTTACACTTCTGATTGGTGATACATTAGATAATTGGAAACATGACCAATATAGGGATCTACTAGACCTAATTAGAGGATATTTTATCACAATAAACAATGCTAGGGAGGGTTCCAAAGCTTCCAATCAAGCATAATCACATAATAACCCTAAATAGGTCCTATGTTTTTATATTCACTAAACTAATAACAAGTAAAATAAAATGTAATATACTACTCACCAAAGCTTGTGGCATAAAGTGGGCATTATAAATAATAAAAATAAACATTCATAAGAGACATAGACTCATATTAATGTATAAAAACCCTAATGCATGAAAGAGAAGTAAAAATGCATATCTATCTACTCTTACAAAGGATGAACAAATTTAGGAATACTTACCTTTGAAGATGAACCCATCAAGCCTCAATATCTACCTTGGCCAAGGTAATTTTCAAGAGGTTTGTTGTGGTATGTAAAGATCATAAGGATAAATTATCTCTAGGCTACACAACATATCAATGCATCTAAAAGACTTCACAAAAAAATATCTATATCTCCAAAGAAAGTATGAAACCCTAAGTTTTCTCTTCAAGTAGAATGGTGGATAAGCAGATGCACAATAAATCTTACTAATTATTTTATTCTCTAAATAATGAAAAAATTATCTTATATATATAAACCAATTTAAACCTAAGCCCTTCCAAAAGATTCTTCTAATAGGGTCGACCTAATCAACCTAGTATAGTTATGGACAAGAATTCATTAGGTCATGGGCTAGGTCGGTCAAGAGCTGACCTAGACCCTGAATGAATTTTACCCAAAATTATACATGTTCGACCCAGTTGAACTAGTACAGTGAATAGTTGAAAGGGGCTTAAGGTTAGGAAAAGGAGGACAAAAGGTAGAAAATGACTGAGGAGTGTGAAATAGATAAGAACAAGCTTAAGGATAAGGTTTTTAGGAGATAAGTATGTATATAACAAGTGGAAAAAGGGACAAAAATCTTGTGAAGCACCAATGGTATACCCACCCCTTTCTCGGTGCACCCCTTAAGGTATGCACTCATAGAGATTGAGACTAGATGTGTTCTTCCAAGATAAACAGAGTTAGTAAGTGATAAAAGTTTGAAAATATTATGTGTATATAATCCCCACATAGAAAATGGCCAATGAGACTCCAAGATTTAAAGTTAAACTAGAGGAGAGTGAATAAAATCATCATGGATTTTACTTAGATTAAACCATTTAGCGAAAGTGATAGAATATTTTTCAATATTAGGCTAAATATCAACCTTAAGAATTTGTGAGGTGTAGTGTGTCCATTATAATGACCACCACAATGACCCCATGTGCTTGTTCAAGGAAAGAAGGAACTTAATATTGAGTAACACAATGTATAAAGGTACCTTTGGCATTATGATAATAAGTTTTGTCATATATAAGGACATGTTTACAAGTTTGCTTGTGAATTCTATTTTTTCATGAGAGTCAGCCTCTAGAGGATAGGTATGATGTTCAATAAATTGGATGAAAATTATACCATGGGTTTTGGAAAATAGTGAGCCTTGATGTGGAAAAAAAGAGAATAATATTTGGATTGTAAGTTATAAGGGGATTTTCTCATGGGCAGAGAAATTATGAATCATGAAATTCTTGATTAGGGTGAAAAAGAGAAGCTAATGAAGCAAGGGAATTAGATATATCATTTTTTTCTTGGGGAATTATTTCAATATCAAAAGATGTAAATTATTTAGCAAGAGTGAAATAAATTTGATGATATGTGATAAGATTTTTACTTTTGAATTGATAATCACCACAAAATTGATGACATATGAGTTGTGAATCTCCTAAGGCATGTAATTACTAAGTTGATGACTGCTTGCATGCCTAAGATGAGGGCTTCATATTTAACTATGTTATTAGTGATCTTAAAGTTTTATAAAAATTATAGAGGAATACTTTTATCTTAAGATTTAGCTAAGAAAAAACCTACCTCAACTTTTTTAAGGTATTTGGATCCATCAAATTAAAGGGTCCAAGTATTTTTGTGAAAGTTGATTGTAACTTCAGGTAATTATTGTATGATGAATTTAGGTTTGGGTTTGGAGGTGGAAATTTTTGGATACTTGAGGGTGTGTGCCTTGTGATCAGTGGTGAAATTATTAAAATAATATTTAAGGTAAGAAGCCTTATTAATATCTTTGATGAAAAATATTTCTTCATCAGGAAGAGTGTCTAAGATTTGATTAGTAGTTGGTGTGGGTGCAATAGTAAGTTGATCAATGATCACTTGGCCTTTGATTTATTTTTGTTTATTTATTATTAAGTCAAATTTCATTAAGAACACAATCCATTTGATGATTATATCTCCATGTAAGAAATATTTGGAGAAAAAGTGACGAAAGGGGCCAGAATGGACAATACCATACGTTATCTAATAAAGCATGCAATGTTTAAGATTATCAACTACAAAATAAATGGTGATATAGTCACATTATAATTTTATATAGTGGGTCTCATAATATATCAAAGCATGATTTATGTAGTGTATGGCATATTATTTGCTTGTTTCATCTTGTTGAGTGAGCATTGCCCTTATTGGTATGATGGTAGACAAAGTATAAAATATGAGCAGGTGATCATTAGAAGGTGGTTGAAGAGTAGGAGAATTAATTAATAATTCATTCATGTTATCTAAAAATGTCTAACACGAATCAATCCATTTTAGATTAATATCCTTATTGATGAGTGAATTTACCAAAAAAAATGGTATGTCATTTCAAGGAAAAATTGACAAATTACTCAGAGCTTTTCAAGATATGTATAAATTTAAAGAATAGTGTGAGGAATAGGCATGTTGATAATAACTTTGATTTTATTAAGATTGACATCAATCCTAGGTAGGGAAATGAGAAATGAAAGAGTTTACTGAAGGTGACACCAAAGACATAATTTTAAGGATTGAGTCTAACTTTATATTTGATGAGTCAGTCAAAGATAATATAAATATCATAAAGATGATTTTCATGATGGTTATATTTAGTGATAAGAACATCGACATACATTTTGACAATTTTATTGATGAGATCATGTAAAATATGGGTAATTACATGCTGTTATGTACTTCTAGTGTTTTTAAAACAAAAAAGAATTTTAATGTAGCAATAGGTTCCCCATTAAATGGTGAAATTGGTTTTATGTTGAACTTTTGGAGTGATGTGAATTTGATTATATATTGATAAACTATCCATGAGAGATAAAATCTTGTAGCCAACTGTAGAACCAATAATAGAATCGATTGATGGTAAAGGAAAGTTGTATTTAGGACATGCTAATTTGATATCATGAAAGTCAATAAAAATATGAATAATCATGTGTTGTTACTTCTACAACATTCCCTAATTACCCATGAATCATGGAACCCATTTTTTGTCCTCTTGCTATGCTCATGCTCAAGATTAAGACTATTTGGTATTATCACTCTCAAGTTTCCTTCATGGTCTATCTTGGTTTGCATGACAAATTAAACCTTACAACCATATTTCTCAGAAAGACCATGTCCGTGCCTAGAAAAATTCATATAAGACATTTAGCATGAAAATAGAGTTTTGAACTTCTAGTTTTCATTTGAAAATATTACTCTCTCAGTTCTCTACAATCAACCCAATAATCATTTCATTTTACATTCTATTTTTGCCTCTAAGACCTATCCCATTAAGACAACTAAACTCGTGAGATAAAGTTTCATATTAAGTACTTAATCCCAAAGTGATTTCTTCATCCCATTTATACACTTATATTTTGTAAAAAAAGTTAGATTTCCCAATTAGGTCTATTGTAGTTCATCAAAAAAAATTAATAAAAAGTGTTAAATTCCTTGATTAGTTATATTATAGCTCAATAATTTTTTTCCTAAATTTATAGATAGAATAAAGCTTCTAATACCTAATTAGGTTTTTTATATCTTAATTATCATGTTTCAATTGTAATTGAGTTATTTTAGTTGATTAGGTCTTGATTAGATTTTTATAAGTACCATAGACCTAATCAAGCTTCAAAACCTAATAGATC
>JARHVA010001352.1:1515000-1837500 GCA_037957365.1 Torreya grandis | reverse complement strand
CTGGATGAGTGATTGTCCTACCTAAGATGGTGTGCCAAATAACCCATCAGCACCATTGTAAATTTATTATAAATGGGAACAATGTTGGATATCCATTCTAAGTAATATACAAGTTTAATTAACTTAGTATCTAAAATCTTGATGATTTCTTTATGACATAGGGTATAGATTTTAAGATAATTTTTTGTTCCTTTTGATGCACCAGTTTTTCTTTAGGATAGGTGATGATATTATGGAAAACTATACTAGTTTCAACACCTATCATGTATTGATATGACCAAGAAAAATATTTATGATATTTATCATATAAGAAATTATAATTATCTTACTTTGTAGGACATAGTTCCTTAAATACAAGAATGGGTCTAGAAGAATCAGTGGTACTATAATTGATTGCAACAATTTACTCGATAAGTATGGAATTTATATATTGGAAATGATATGGAGCAAGAGGAAAATTGGAAGTAGGATATGTTTTATGATCAATGCTAATAAGAAAATTATTGAAGCAAGGAACCTTTTGATGAAAGTGGGCAAGCTTGTGGTGTTGGTGAGGAAATTGAGGCTCTTGAGCTTGGAGTAGTTATAAAATAACTTCATCAATGGAAAGCATGGGTAAAATTTTATAATATTCAACATATACTTTAAATACTACAATATTATTACCTTTTCTATCAAACTTAGCATGTATTTTTCTCATAGCTATAGCCTTGACATCTAAGGTAATTTAGGAGTTAAAGAAAGCTATAAATAATTAGACTATATAGTATTGAATTGGATGATATGAAGGTTTTGAATAATTAGATTGAATGAAGATTAATTTTTTTCACTCTAAAATTGAATCTATGTATCAACAAAATTATTCCAAAATTACTATATATCAAAGTAGTTGTGTTGTAAGTGAAATTATTGACCAAAAACTATACTGAATAGTTTCAAACTTAAAATAATATGTTTGCTCATCTAAATTATTTTATAATTATAATAATATCAGAGATAAAATATGTAAAAATATTATCTAAGTAGAATAATGTGCCACACTCATGTTTGTTGGAACATTTAATGCTTAAGTAGAACTATTTATGGACCCTTCGCATATGTTGGTTAATTTAATAACAATGTTTTATTATTTATTAATACAAGTTGGAAACCTCATGTAAATAAATAATAAAATATTTTTATTTGTTACTGTTGGGTTTTTTGGGGAGAGGTTGCACCTGTTGGTTACAATGGTCCACCTCCACACCCTATTATAAAAAGGCATTTTACCTTTGGTAAACACATACACATAATTCATTATGTGATAAAACATTATTAAGACTATGTTATATATTTGTATGTGTTAAATATTAATTTGAAGAGTTATGTGAAGGTTGACAAGGAGAAGTGAGAAGTTAGAAGAGATTGTATTAGGTACAATGGTTTCTATTATATGAATATATCAACTATGAGTTTTTACCTCTATTATAGGTTTTTCCACCTATATATATGATCATTGATATATGTGTTATTTACTTATTAATTTTCATCTAGATATAACCATGTATGCATAATTAATTATATATATATATATATATATATATATATATACTTCCATATTTTTACATGGTAATAGACCATGTGATGAGTAATTGATTGGAAAGATGCAGTGAGAGGATCCAAAGACTATATACATATATATATATGTATATTATTACATGGTAGTAGACCATGTGATGAGTAATTGATTGGCAAGATGCAGTGAGAGGAGCCAAAGACTAAAGTCAAGTCAAATATTTTTTTTATCAAACCTATAGAGGAGTGGTATGGCCATAGTATGACATTAGAAGCAAATAATTTGGTTAAAAATTCTTCTTGCTTCATTTTTGGTGTTATGGAGTCTGGTAATTACTATTGACTACTAGACTTGCACCCTTGTGAAGGTAGTTTTAGGCCTTCATAATTTGAAGTAACATGGAGATAATACTAAGATGTGGGTGGCCTAATGAATGGATTTAATCTCTATATTTTAAGGGATATCTCCCCTTGATGTATCAGTTGGGATCCCTACTCTACACTACCAAATTGTAAAAAAAGGCAAGAAGGTAAAATGAAATGAAAACCTGTCTAACTGGGGTGATACACCAAAAGGTGACCTCCACTTTTGTACTATGCACTATGAAGGATTAATAAGAACATAAAATTGATTGCAATTATAAAAAGAGAGGTCTCCATACATCAATGTTTCACATAGAGGCTCAGTTTGATAAATGATCTAAGGCAACTTGTTCAATAGGTCTCTCAAAGACACTAAGGAAAGCTTGTGCTTGCCAATCATACAAGGTGATTAGATCAAACTATTAAAAATATAAGGATGATATAACACCTAAAAATAGGTAAAGGAGAGGAAAATATGAGAGGAATCATGTACTATCACTATCATCTATCAACTAACCATGAAAATACACTAAACATAAGATTTGAGGAGGCATGAATTCTATCTTATTCATTCAAAATAAGCAAATAAAAGTGTTTTTATGAGCATTTAATTGCCAAATCTCAGGTTAAGGATTGTTTAAAATGTGAAATATTGGCCTACATATATAGAATTGAGAAAGAGGATAGAAAAAGAGGATAAGAGCCCCCAAAACTAGGAAATGCAACATTAATTTAGTACTTTTCCAAATTACTACGTAGTATTCTTTGATTATTTCTCATCCATGTTTGAAATATGGAATATAGGTTCATGTTTATACATATAATTAAGGTTTAAGGAGTCTTTATCATTCATTTATGGTCTTTGAACAATACAACCTCCTAAATCTTTGCTTGCACACCCCTATATCCTTGGTCAAGAAGTCATTTCCTTGAAAATAGGCCTTGATCCTTAAGAGTAGGTCATCATGACTTGATCAAGTCTTAATTTGAAACATTATATAGACCATTAATGAGGTATTTACATCTTATTTAGGTTGTTAGAGATATTTGAGTGAAATTTTGACTCCTTTAACAAGCTTAGGCATTGGAAGGTAGGAAGGCTTTTTTGGAGTCTTTGAGACATTTTCAAAGTTTAAAACCGTATTACATACTTGAATTTACCTCTTAAAACTTTATATTTTCATAGAAGGTAATAAGGAAATTTATAAAGCTTATTCAATAGCTCTTATGCATCAATTTAGTGTTTTGACTACTTGACTCCTTCATGAACAAAAAGGCTTAGGAGAGAGAAATTGAGTTTTTGCATTGGAATAGGAAAAATTACACCATTAATGTATTTTAAAAATGAATTAATACCTATAAAAAATCATTTGGAACCATCAATTATCCCAAAGGATTCAATTTTGCTCATTTTGCTTACTAAAGCACCCATTCCTTGTAGCCCTAAAAACCTGAAAAGCTCCTTGTATGGAAGATTTTATGGATAAAATTAGAAACCTAGGAAATTTTTGAGAAACATATATCACCTTACATCTCCACACAAAATTTAATTATCATAATCCAAGTGTAAGTACTCATTTTCCCTCATTTTCTTCTCCAATTAGGCTTAATTAGACCTCTTAAGCCTAAAAATTATAAATATTACTCCTAAGAGTTCCTAAACATGTGAAATAACACAAAATAATGTGATTAAATTTTAATAGGATAATATAATACTCCATTCCAAATTTTGGGTCTCGATACCCTGTGAAAGTATGCAAACCATAAAACCACCTTCTTACCTAGTCTTATTTTGAGCCTGTTTGGGACTGCCTTGGAAAATAGGCCTATTTTGAGCATTTAAAAAATAGAATGTAATTTTTTTTGGTATTTAATGGTATTAAAAATCCAAAATTACCTCATATAATTATTGGGAAGTTCTTCCCTTCTCAAAATGCCTAAAAAATATTAAAATAATGCAAAAATAGGGCATTTATGGAAATTTGTACAAGTGATGTCAGCATAAAAGTACATTTTTAGAACATAATTGGAGTAATTAACAACATGAAATAGTTTTTAGTATCAATATATGGAATTATGTGTTTATTGTAAGTCCATTTACCTTGACTGGTCACAATCAGGGTTTTAGAGAGGTTTAAGACCTGTCTGGGGTCTTAACGATTGTTCATAAATATGGGATGTCAAAATAACCTCATTAAACTTTGATTTTTTTTTAATTACCTAATTATATATCCAAAATGGATTATATCCCCATTAAAAGTGTGAGAGATGGTACGAGCATCTGAAGTTGCTTCTCAAGTGGCTTGCTTAGTGTTCTTGAAGCTCAGGAGAGGTCAAATATGAGTTTTGGGTCCCAAACGTCATCCCAAATAATAGGATGAGTTAATAAACATTAATAAATATCCTCTCCATAATTATACATTATATATAAGTCTTAATCACTTCTCCATTTACTCATGGTGTCCTGGTCAAGATGTTTAGGGTTTAGGCTTGTCATCTCCTTGATAGCCCTCAAGGGTGTTTAGAATAAAAAATGAGTGTGGATGAAACTTTTATGTGTGTTTATACCTTTTATATCACTTTTAATTTCCATTATGACCCTTCATGATTTATATAAATTCTTATTTTACTCTTTGAGACCAAAAAATACCTTAGTCTCATGACTAGCCCTTACCAAAGGAGTGGGAAAGGTCTGAGACAAAATAGTGGGTATGTATACTATTGGTATGAAATAAAGGAAACAATTAATGTATTTTTAAAGTCATGAAAACCACATGTAAAAATTTTAAAGTCATTATCATGCCTATAGAGACTTCAAATATTAATTTCTCTCAAGATTAGGTGTAGCTTGCTAGTGACTATAGGGTTTCTTGGGATCCAACTAAGTTCTTACCTTTTCACATTAATAATAATATATTAGTGGTACATTTAAATATTAATTAATATTTGGTAACCATTATCAAATTATCTTCACCTTTTGATACCTCTTCACATTCTTTTACCATTCTCAATTAAGCAAAATCCTTACCTAAGTAAGTAGAACTATACATTACTTTTGACTGTATGTAGGGAAGTGAAAATAAGTTTGGATAAAGATTTATCATGTTTATATTTGGTCTAAAAATTAAATTATGACCTCTTGGTATATATTAAATAATCCTTATATCTCTATCTTACCCCTGTTCCTCACTTTAGGCTTAAGGTTTGTCTATGTTCATTGTAGCATGTAGGTTGTGTTTAGAGTATTTGTGACTATGTTTTGTGGGTTTGAGATCTCCTTCACATCACTAACTTTTGAATACTCATATAAATTTGTTTCTATCTCAAATAGTATCACATTTTTATTAAAAACCTCTATCAACACTCTTTATCACTTCTTGTCATTGCTCATCAAGCACATATTATTGTAGGTGGCTTCTAAGTGTATTTAAAAGGTTTGTATGGACTGAGAAAGAGGTTATATGCTACAAGACTTTGATAATGTCAATAACATTACCTATGAATATATTTTATCTATTTGAAAACATTTTAGGAGGTTTAATCTCCTTTTCCACCTCCAATCTTCTTTCACACAATACTTACCTTTAACATGCTTGATTGTGTAGCATTCTTGGTGACAGTAGGCTACTACCTGGAAAAATATTTTTAAGGTTTATTTCCCAAAACATTTTTTATATTATGTTAAATTAATAAATTTAAATTAATTAACCATTAAAAAAACCTTTAAGCTTACATTTTTACTCTTGACACCCATTGTCCATAGGATTCTTGTTGAGTCCTTACAAGCTAGCTGTAGGTGTAGATTAGGTGTTGATTGTAGGTGTATGTAGGGGAGATAGTTACAATAGAGGTATGTGAAAAAGGTTAAGAAGCACTATCATCTTTATGAAATAATTGTTAACGCAGGAAAATGCACCCAGTGGTAGGAAAACAAGTTCTTGCCTTCTCCTCGCAACATGGAAACTCCTCTCTTGCTTGTGGGACAACAAAGTTGGAGGGGAGCGTCTCTAGGTAAGGGCTAGCTACCTGTGATGTATCATGTTTGTTTTAGGTAGTGAAAATACATACGGGTATATATATAGCTATAATAAAGCGGGGGATGAAAAGGGAGAAGAAATGCAGGAAAACAAACTTACTCTAAGGAGGTGATACACCAAAACAATATGACCCTTTCACACCCTCTCTCAAAATTAGACAAAACACACTTATACTCTTCACTCTTGATAAAAGAAGTAATCTGCAAACTTGACAGGGAGGTAAAAAATGAAAGATACAAAAAGGAGGTTCATCAAAAGGTGTAATAAGAAATCCCCTCTGTTTTGCACTCCAAAATAGAACTCTTTTCCTATTAGCTACATATGACGCCTTGTAGATAGCTGGTGTGTTGATGTTAAACCTATGAGAGCATCAAAGATAATGACTGAACACAAATCAACACTCAGGACATACACATGATATCTATCCAAGAAGAGGTAAAACTATGTTTATAGATTCAGGTAGAAATTTTAGCAGGGCTGTGCCTTGTAAAATTGTGAAAAAGATCCTTACAAAACGAACAAGTCCACCATATATATGAGAAGCAAAGAGGCCCATTTGATGCTCCTTCTTTATAAGTGGCATACGTGTCCTTTCATGACGAGAACAAGTCACTCAAGGAATTAAATGGACTATTCATTTTGCCTGTTCGAGACTTACATTTCCTTCTTGGATGACCTACACGATTTGCCTTCCAATTTAATGTGAAATAGAGAAAGTGGTTACAATATTGGCCGCTATCATTCCAAATGATCAATTTGCTGGCACTATTTCACCTGCCAAAGATGCTTCTCCAATTTGCACCCATCGGTCTTAACTTCTCACTCATCACCTGCCTATCGCTCTACTTGTTTGTTGTTACATGCCATCAGGCAATAAATTACCTTGTTTATGCCACTTGGACTACTTGACTACTCTCTACCTTGTCACTCTGCTTGTCACTTGGAATTTGTCCTTTCCGGCCACTTGGCTCCTTGGGTGAACATACTGGTGGGTCATTACATTCTGGCTCCTTCTCTTTTTCCATTTAGCACTCTTACAAATTAAAAACCCAATGGCTACTCCATTTTACTAAATTTGACATTTCTACAGCCGTCATACTTTGAATATCAATGGCTATCCTATTCCTTTAAATTTGATGGCCTCACGGCCGTCATCGGGTCCACGTGGCATCTCCTTGGGTACCTACGGCTTTTCTACCTTCGTTAAGTCCTCCTGGGCTCCCGTGGGTAAACTATCCATCAACAATTTCCCCGGGTCTATGGCTTCACTTTATTTTCCACGGACAAAATGTCCATGGAAATTCTTCTACTTTGACTTTGTTTTTTGGCTGTGCATTTCTGTGAACAAAATGTCTGCAGAAATTCTTTCCCTTTTCTTCCCTTTGTTACTTGAGGCACACCCAAATATTTTAGAACATGAAGTGTCCACCCTCCAAAAAGGGTGCTTTGGACTTGAAGATCCCCTTTGGCTTGGGGCAGACTCTTGAACCGAACCCGTTGAACCAAAATTTGGTTCAACGGTTCAAAGTTTAAACATTGCACACTGATGGGGAGTGAACCAAAGCTGATGAACCTTTAAATTGAAATGAACCATGCCTGAATCTTTGAAAAGTCCTTGAAGTGTTAGCCCTTTGAAAAGGTCATTTGATTATGACTGCCCTTTGGTTTAAGGGCATACCCTTGAACCATGCGTTGAACCGGCCTATTGAACCAAGCCGTTGAACCCAAATTTGGTTCAACAGTTCAATGGTTTAACCAAGTGCACCGATGAACCTTTGAACCCTTCCTTTGAAATTTTCATTGAACCCTACCTTTGAACTGAACCCATTGAACCAAAATTTGGTTCAACAGTTCAAAGTTCAAAGGAGCGCACCGATGAACCAAAAGCCAAGCCCGATGAACTTTTTGCATTGAACCTAATGTTGAACTTAAGCTGTTGAACGAAGCATTGAAATTGAACCGATTGAATGGGTTCAATGGTTCAAAGACGCTAACTTTTCTTGTGATTTTCTTCAGACTAGAGCTCGAAGAAGCTTTGTAAAACCCCAAACTCTTTGAACTGATTCTCCACGCGCCAAAGGACTAACCTGCAGAGTCCATAGAAATCCAAAACTTGTAGAGTCCATAGATTTAGACCTACAGAGTCTGTAGATATAGACCTATAGAGTTCATAGAAATTTTACAGAGTCCGTATAAATTTCACAGATTCATGAAAATCAAAAAAATGAAATGGCCTCGAACAGAAGGGATAGAAGGGGACTAATTTTTGGCCTATTGGGCAAAAAATGGTGAATAGATTGGTGACTCACAGGGGAAGCATGCCTGCCATGCTTAGAATCTAGCTGCCTTGAAAATCTAGTGGGCATGGAGTCAGTAGTAACTTTGAGAACTAACAATAGCTCTGTTATAACTTAGAACCAAAAATGCGCAGACCCACCTCTGAGGAAAAGAAAACACACGCAAGGCTAAGAAAACTACAACTTATGCAACAACACTTAGGGAAAAAAGGAAAAGAAAACAAAAGGAGAATATGAACAAGTGAACCCAAAAAGTTAGTGGCAACATTTTAGGTGTATCCCATTAACTAGGATACGCAGTTCCTCACCATCCAACTTGGAAAGTTAGAACACATTATGTTGCTTGCACTGAGTGATCATGTAAGGACCGCTCCATAGGGCATCAAATTTTGCATGTTTTTTTGGCTTAGCTCGATCTTCATCCCACTTTAAGATAATGTTTCTGTCAGTGAAATCCTTTAGCAAAGATTTATTATTGAAGTGCCTCTTTACTTGCTATTGGTGACTGGTCATGGAAACCATAGCCCGATCCTTTACCTCTTGGAGTTCCATCAGCTCACACAGCCTGACCTCTAGGCCATTTCCTTCTTCCAATTTTAGTTGGTGGGAGAGATCCAACGCTGGCAATTCAAGTGAGATGGGAAGCCTAACTTCCCTTCCATATATGAGCATATATGGAGAATTTTTGATTGCTATTTTTGGAGTAATTCAGTCATCCCATAGAGCTGTCTTTAGCTTGGCATGCAAGTTCTCTGATTTTCTTCCATAGTTCTCTTTATGATTTTGATCAAATTTTTGTTGGTGGACTCAGCCAGTCCGTTCCCCTGTGGATAATAATTTGATGAAGTGCTGAGGTATATGCCATACTTCAATGCCCATTCACTTATTCTGATCCCCAAAAAAGCCAAAGCATTATCTGAGATTATGGTGGTTGGGACCCCAAATCTTGTTACTAGGTCCTCATAGAACTCCAAGACTGTGATTTCATTCACCTCTTTCAGAGTGACGGCCTCCACCCACCTAGTGAAATAATCTGTAGCATTCAGGACCCATTTGTGCCCAGCACTCAAGGGAGGGTTGATCATCCCTATGAAGTCCAGGCCCCACTGCATGAATGATTTCTCAACTTGAATGGGTTGTAGAGGCATGGTAGCCAATCACTGCTTTTCATCAAAAAGTGCACATTTCTAGGACTTTCTTACCCAGGCATGGGTGTCCTTGAAAAGAGTAGGCCAAAAATAGCTAGCTCTCATTATCTTTGCTGCTATAGCTCTAGGGGCGAAGTGACCACCTAATGGCCCATCATGGAACTCAGCCAATACCTTATCAGCCTAGTTTGGGTCAATGCACCTTAGGAGGACCCTAGAGAAATCCCTCATAAATAATACTTCATCAACTAGGACATAAGGAAGGGACTGGAGTTTAAAATACCTTCTCTTGGTCTTATCAAGACCCTATGGGCATTCACCCATGATAAGGAAACACTTCATGTCCAGTGTCTAATCCTTTATGATAGCTGGTTCTTCTGCTATGGCTGCATCATGGATTAACAAGCTATCTCTCCTTTCTTGATTTAAGTCTGTAGCAAGCTGTTTACACAGGCCTCTCCTACTCACCAGCTTGGTGATCTTGATATCTATGTCATACTCCATCACTTTGGTCATCCACCCTGCCCTCTTTTCATTCAAATCTCGATGGGTCAAGAAATCCTTGACACCCAGATCTGGGACCATAAGGTGGATCCTACTATTAGACAACATATGCCTAAATTTCTTCAAGATCTACACCACTGCCAGGACTTGATTTTCTACATACGTGTACCTGACTTTGAAGTCCTCTAACCCTTGGCTAAAGAAAGCAAGTGGCTTCTTGAGGTCATCACTGTTAGCTTGGGTAAGCATGGCAGATATCACTTCCTCATTGTTGAAGGTATAGAGGTTGAAGTCTTTACTAAAGTCTGGGCTGATCAAAGTGGGGGCCTAGGTTATGGCCTACTTGATGGCCTCAAATCTATGTTTCCTCTTAGTTGTCCATTTAAAATCCTCACCTTTCTTCAGCATAGGGGTAAGTGGCTTGACTATCTCTACAAAATTTAGAATGAATCTCTGAATGAAATTAATCTTGCCAAAGAAACTCTGCAGACTTTTCTTGTGTTTTGGTAGGGACATCTCTAGTATAGAGCGAACTCTCTCGAGGTCAATAGAAAAACCCTCCTTGGACACAATGTGGCCAAGGAGTTTCCCCTCATAAACAACAAATACACACTTATTTGGATTAAGAGAGATTCCAAATTCCCTACACCTTTCAAAAATCTGCCTGAGGTGTCCCATGTGCTGGGTCACTTTCTTGGAGAATACTATTACATCATCAAGGTATACCAGCATTTTATTATTTATCAAGCCACTAAAATATATGCCCATGGCTCGCTAAAAGGTAGCACCAGCATTGGATAGCCTGAATGGCATCTTCTTGTAGGCAAACATTCCCCATTTTGTGGTGAAGGCTATTTTGTGCTGGTCATAGCCTTGCACTAGAATCTGATTGTACTCTGAATAACCATCCAAGAGGGAGAAATGATCACTACCAATTACTTTCTAGAGGATTTGATCCATGATTAGAAGGGGTAATGATCCTTTAGAGAGACTTTATTAAGGTCTCTGAAGTCGACACACAGCCTGATCTCCCCATTTTTCTTTCTGACAAGAACAAGGTTGGCCAACCATGAGGAATGTTTGATTGGAAATATAATTCTAGACTCAATCAATTTGGCTAATTCCCTTTGCATGAGGGGCTCAATTTTAGGATTGATAGGCCTTTGCTTTTGTGTTACTGGCCTGGCACCTTCTTCCAATTCAATGGTGTGCTAGGCAAGCCTTGGGTCAAAGCCCTTCAAGTCACTATAATCCCATGAAAACACATCAGTGAATTCTTGACATAGTAGAATGAAAGATCGCCTCTCTTGAAACGTGCAGACCTTTCCAAGTGCTAGCAGCTTGCCCTTAAAGATTTTGACCCTTTCATAATTTTCTTCTTTGGTAGTGATGTACGCCTTGTCATTTCTTAACTGGTCATCTCTGTTGAAAATGCTTTCAAGTGTGACTAGACCTTTGGGGAGTTTATTGTTCTTCAATTGAACAATCTGATTGCCATATTGCTACTACAATTTTTCCTAGTTGTGTGTTGTGAACTCGGCTTCTTCTTGTAGGAAGAAGGCTATTTTCTAGTCACTTTCAAAGACCTGCCAATTTGCAACATTGTCTGGGATTGAAGGCCAAACCACCACTTTCAAGTGGTGTTAACCACAGTCTTGACTTATTTCCTTTGAAACATCAAACTAGGCACCAATTGTTGCCAGCCTATCAGCCTGTTTGTTTTGCTCCCTAGGAATAGAGGCAATGTTAAAAGTAAGAAAATCCTCCACCAAGTCCCAAACTCTATGTTTGTAAGACTTCAACAAGGAGTTCTTGGTCAGATTTAGGCCTCTTACTTGATTTACAATTAGTTCACTATCTCCCAGGACTTGCAACTCCTTAATCCCTCTTTTTCTTGCCCATTCAAGGCCATGGATCAAAGACTCATATTCTACAACATTACTTGTGCAAGATAATTGGAAATATAAAGCTGAAAAGTACCTTTCCTTCGAAGGGAAAACCAACATCACCCCACCTCCAATGCCTATTTTACTTTTGGAACCATAAAAAAATAACTGCCACAGGCCAAGGTCTTCTCCACTTTCCTTCATTAAATTTGGCATGAAGGCACCTTCCTCGTGCATGCAATAGACTCCAAGGTCTACCTCCTCAATGAATTTATATTGATCATGTTCGAAGTTATCATTTCCCCACTCATCCAAGAGTAAGTCTGTGACTCCTTTAAGAGCAAAGGATGGAGATTGGTCTATCTGAGATTATTTTGGGTCGATGATGGTGTAACTGACATTTGCTACCTTGGGTGAATATGGTTCTAGATGGTCTTTGTAGAGTGGCTCAGACTCAATTTTCACTTTGGTCCCATACTTGGTTTTGAAAACTAGATATGACCAATTTATTGCTAGAGAACCACCTATCTTTGACGTGAAGTCTCTGGACAAGCAAATTGTGAAATATGGAGGAACATCTGCTACCACTATATCATGGGGAATTGAGAAAGTTGGGCAAGCATGTAATGTCAAGCCTAAACCCTTCACAATCCCAACTATTTTTGTAAGTGTCCCATCTAGTTGTAAGACTCCTTTGTTCATTTCTTGATACTTCAATCCCATCTTATTAGTAATGCACTTGGGAATCACTGAGGTGTTGGCCCCACTATCAATTATGCAGTTGTGCACCAAGAAGTCCCCAATGACCAAGGATACATAGAAAGGAGGAGTCTTCTCTTCCTTCTTCACCTATCCTGAAGTGGAAGGCTGTCCATTTGTCATCAAGGCATTATCAGTGCTGGCTAGGACAGCTTGACAATCTAGCTCATTCAATTCCCTTTTTAACACGTCCTTCTGGCCTGGAAGAGACAATGCATTCCATAAAGAGATATTCATATTTAGCTTCTTCATCTGATCCACTATATTGATTTGAGCATTGCCACACCTTAAGCTTTCTTTGGGGTTGATTCCAAGCTGAACTACAAGTTGAGGGGCTGAAGGTAAAGACAACTACCTAAAATTTGTGGCCTTTGCATTGGAGTGTGATGGAGGAGGTGCTACTGATGCTTGAGTGGTAGCCTGGGCTTCTCCCATTGCCCTTCTCTTAAACCTCATGTTGGCTGCAACACAATTAGCTTGATTGTCTGTAGCACCCACATAATTTACTAAATAAAAATCTTCTTCCAAATGATTCATTAAGGTAGAATCAGGCTGACCCTGATTGTTACTCGTGCTGGGCTGCATTGAAGGCTCAAAGGCCAAAGATTGAGCAGCTATTTAGTTGTCTATATTCTAAAAATAGTTCATCACCTCATTTGTATAGATGGCCTATTCTTGACCATATCCCATGGTCAAACAACTTGATTGCTCTTGTACTAAATTGTTTTGAACAGGCACCATGGCCTTAGATGATCAAGAGGGACCAGCATTGTAGTTTTGAAATGGCCTGGTTGTAGTGAGCTGCCCCTGATTTTGGTTATAATTTTGAAAGGGGGGTCTAGGTTTGGCCTGTTGCTTTGAGCTTGATATCTTTTAAGGGCAACAAGTTCATTTGACATGTTTTGCAATAGGCTTTTAACTTCACTTAATTCATTTGATGGAGTGGCAGCTGGTTTCTCAATGATATGTAAGGGAGCAATTGTGGGAGCAACAGCCTGGATCAGGGGTAGTGATTCTGGGAAAAGTGGCATGTAAGGCCTAGGGGCAATTTTCTCAGCTTGAACCAAGCAATTTTTGGCTGCTATGGCAATGTCATAAGCAGTTGGCAGTATATGTCCTCCCATAGATTGGATCATCACAACAATATCACTGTTTATTGCCTTTAAATAGTACAAGAAAGCGTAGCTGGGAGTTGGCCTGACTAGGATGGGAATTCTGTCCCAAGTCTTTTGAAAGCGTGTGTTGAAGTCCTGCATATGCTCATGTGGAGCTCTCTTTATGGTCGTTCGCTGCTCAACAAGAGAGAGGCCATCACTATTTTCCCCAAAATGATCAATTAACTGAGTGCCCAATTCATTCTAGGAATGTATGGAATTCACAGGCAAGGTCCTGTACCAATCAAGAGCCTTGCCTTTAAGAGATAGTGCCAAGAATCTGATGGTAATATTTTCTTCTGTGATATTGTGAATATTTCAAAGGTTGGAAATATTCTTAATATGCTCAATGGCTATAATAGGTCCCACTCCATTGAAAGAAGGCACATTCTTTAGATCTATTCCAGGAATTGGATCATAACATGGGATATTTAAGAGGCTCTCACCATGAAAAGTTGCAAAAGGTAGTACCATGGCTGGGATCGGCTGTAACTGGGGTTGAGCTACGTATGTGGCTCTTACAACAGGCCTAAGAGGATTGATTGGTGGATAAGGATGGGTCCTTTCAAATCGTAGTCTTTTAGCAGAGTTTAAAGGTAACTCAATGAAATCAAAATGGACCCTCTTGAAGCAGACCTTGTTGTGACCTTAGGCATAGAAGATTAAGAAATTGGTTTTGAAAATATAGAACTAAAGCTCTTACCAGTGGAGTCACCAGATGATGGAAGACTTAAAATGGCTGTATTAGGACCAGCATCAATCTTGAACTTCACTAAATTATCAAACTGAAGGTCCCACTGGGCGTGCCAGAATTGTTGACATAGGAAAATGCACCCAGTGGCAAGAAAACAAGTTCCTACCTTCTCCTCGCAACATGGAAACTCCTCTCTCACCTGTGGGATAGCGAAGCTAGAGGGGAGAGTTTCTAGGTAAGGGCTAGCTCCCTTTGATGTATCATGCTTTTTTCAGGTAGTGCAAATACATACAGGTATATATATATATATATATATATATATATATATATATATATATATATACAACTATAATAAAGGGGGGGGATGAAAAGGGAGAAGAAATGCAGGAAAACAAACTTACTCTAAGGAAGTGATACACCAAAACAATATGACCCTTTCACACCCACTCTCAAAATCAGACAAAACACACTTATACGCTTCACTCTTGATAGAAGAAGCAATTTTCAAACTTGATAGGGAGGTAAAAAATGAAAGATACAAAAAGGAGGTTCATCAAAAGGTGTAATAAGAAATCCCCTCTGTTCTGCACTCCAAAATAGAACTATTCTCCTATCAGCTGTAGATGATGCCTTGTATATAGCTAGTGTGTTGATGTTAAACCTATGAGAGCATCAAAGAAAATGACTGAACACAAATCAACACTTAGGACATACACAAGATATCTATCCAAGAAGAGGTAAAACTGTGTTTATAGATTTAGGTAGAAATTTTAGCAAGGCTGCGCCTTGTAAAATTGTGAAAAAGATCCTTACAAAATGAACAAGTCCACCATATATATGAGAATCAAAGAGGCCCATTTGATGCTCCTTCTTTACAAGTGGCATATGTGTCCTTTCATGAAGAGAACAAGTCGCTCAAGGAATTAAATGGACTATTCATTTTGACTATTCGAGACTTACATTTCCTGCTTGGATGACCTACACGGTTTACCTTCCAATTTAATGCAAAATAGAGAAAGTGGTTACACTACTACCCGCTATCATTCTAAATGATCAATTTTCTAGCACTATTTCACTTGCCAAAGATGCTTCTCCAATTTTCTCCAGTCGGTCTTAACTGCTCACTCATCACCTGCCTGTCGCTCTGCTTGTTTGTCATTACATGCCATCAGGCAATAAATTACCTTATTTATGCCACTAAGACTGCTTGACTACTCTCTACCTTGTCACTCTGCTTGTCACTTGGAATTTTTCCTTTCTGGCCACTTGGCTCCTTGGGTGAACATACTGGTGGGTCACTACATTTTGGCTCCTCTTTTTTCCATTTAGTGCTCTTACAGATTAAAAACCCAACGGCTACTCCATTTCACTAAATTTGATGATTCTGTGGCTGTCATACTATGAATATCAATGGATATCCTATTCCTTTAAATTTGAAGGCCTCACAGCCATCATCGGGTCCACGTGGCATCTCCTCAAGCACCTGCGGCTTTTCTGCCTTTGTTAAGTCCTCCTGGGCTCTCGTGGGTAAACTGTCCATGGACAATTTCCTCGGGTCAATTTCCCTAGGTCTATGGCTTCGCTATATTTTTTGCGAACAAAATGTCCATGGAAATTCTTCTGCTTTGACTTTGTTTTTTGGCTATGCATTTATGTGAACAAAATGTCTACGGAAATTCTTTCCCTTTTCTTCCCTTTGTTACTTGAGGCATGCCCAAATATTTTGGAACATGAAGTGTCTTCCCTCTGAAAAGGGTGCTTTGGACTTGAAGATCCCCTTTGGCTTAGGGCAGACTCTTGAACCGAACCCGTTGAACCAAAATTTGGTTCAACGGTTCAAATTTCAAACATTGCACGCCGATGGGGAGTGAATAAAAGCCGATGAACCTTTGAATTAAAATGAACCATGCCCAAATCTTTGAAAAGTCCTTGAAGTGTCAGTCCTCTGAAAAGGTCATTTGATTATGACTGCCCTTTGGTTCAAGGGCATACCCTTGAACCATGCGTTGAACCGACATGTTGAACCAAGCCGTTGAACCCAAATTTGGTTCAACGGTTCAATGGTTTAACCAAGCACGCCGATGAACCTTTGAACCCTTCCTTTGAACTTTTTGTTGAACCTTACCTTTGAACCGAACCCATTGAACCAAAATTTGGTTCAACAGTTCAAAGTTCAAAGGAGCACGCCAATGAACCAAAAGCCAAGACCGATGAAGTTTTTGCATTGAACCTAACGTTGAACTTAAGCTGTTGAACGAAGCATTGAACTTGAACTGATTGAACGGGTTCAATGGTTCAAAGACGCTGACTTTTCTTATGATTTTATTTAGACCAGAGCTCGAAGAAGCTTTATAAAACCCCAAACTCTTTGAACTGATTCTCCACGTGCCAAAGGAATAACCTATAGAGTCTGTAGAAATCCAAAACCTGTAGAGTTCATAGATTTAGACCTACAGAGTCTGTAGATTTAGACCTGTAGAGTCTGTAGAAATTTCACAGATTCATGCAAAATCAAAAAATGAAACGACCTCAAATAACAGGGACAGAAGGGGACTAATTTTTGGCCTGTTGGGAAAAAAATGGTCAACAATAATCTAAAAACAAACTCCCCTCCTTTTTTCCCTACAAACTCCTCATAGTTTGTAGCATAACTAACTTTGTTCTTACTTTTTTAACTTGGTTGTAGGTTTCAATTAAGGTTATTTTGACTGTGTTTTTTGAGTTTAGGACCCCAGTTTCACATTAATAACCTTATCCATGGATTTTAACTTGATTTAAGTTTTAATTTTAGGATATATCATACCTTTCAATCACTTATGCCTCACTTAATCCCAAGATCAATCTACTTCCCTGAGTTTGCACCTATAGGTGTTTCTTTTAGGGTGATGATTGTGTGTTTTAGAGTTTTAAAATTCTCATTCACACCAATATCCCTTAACTAGTTTAATAAATTATATGTATTTTAAATTGGCTCAAATAATTTTCAAACACCTACTCTTCCCTTTTCTTCACTAGACCTAAAACCAACTATCACTACATTACAACCTGTAGGTGTCTCTCAAGGATCATTGGCTGCATACTGTACGTTTAGACCTCACTTACACACTCTAAAACACCTATATAATCTTCATATTTATCTAGTGGGAGTTTAATATTATATAATAGTCAAATATATTGTTATATACTTTGATTTTTTGTTGGTTTAATGTTGATTAGGTTCAAAATGAGGACCTTTAGGCTTGAGGCCTATAGTTCTCATTTACTTACTTTAGGGATTTAATAGTCACTTCCTGAGTTATGAAATTTCTAAACCTATCAATTCCTTACACACATATTATATCAATACATATCACTTCTCCAAGACTTAATAAAATCATCATATCACCTCCAACATACTTGATTGGTCTTGTATGGTATGTAGGAAGACATTTCTTCCCACTGTATGGACTGAGGCTAGATTTTGCCTTCTTGACTGTAGCCAATATCTCTTGGTCTTGATTTAAGTCATTTTTTATTTGAATACTCATAATTAAAGATCCATTTATATATTCCCACTATTTAATTAACTCTATGTTCAACATGAAACTGTTTGAAATACCCTCATGGGTGAGTGTTGTAGGTGAAGATTCCCCATGTGTACAGATTGAGGAGAGGTGGGAAGTTGGTCCTAAGAGATAAAAAATTATTTAAAACCTATATTGACATTCCATAATAATGAATAGATTAAATAATCATTAAATTTACATGAGGAGGTCATAATATAATGGAAACATGAAACAACATATTACATTAAACCATGCTAACTTACCTTAAACTCTGTTAAACTAAGTTCTAAAGAAGTTAGGATTATGATTTTGCTATACCTTAAAGCTCAACTAAGCACTCAAATATCTTGAAAAGACAAATAATATTTAAAACTCATTTTTAACCCTTATAACACATGCATAAGAGTATACAGTACTTTGGAAGGTCTCTTAAGTTGACAACGTACTAACACATAGTGTTTTAGTGTTATTTTATGTATTTAAGGATTATAATAGATTTCTTGCATCCATAACATTTATATTCATATTTATGACTCCATGAAAAATTTAAAACAATTTTATGACATTAAAATTAACCTATTAACCTCTATGAATCCTCATAACTTCCATTTCTTGTCATGATATCCTTGTATCATGCCTATTAGGCCTATAATTGAGATTTTGAGCTCTTAAGAGAGCATGGTCCTTTGATCTCATATAGAACATACTCAAGTGTAAAATTCATACTTTATAACCATTTATAATACCCTAAATATCATTAAAATCTTAATAATATGTTATTCACACACTGAACATCTCATTATATCTGTAACTACACCTTGTGGAAGGGCCAAATGACCAACTAAGTTGTCTCAAGAAAATATTTTAAAGATAAAAGTAGATAAAAACTTTATTATATGAATTATATGTACTAATACCTAAATTAATATATTTTAAAATAATAAAAACAAATACATTCCATTGATATATCAAGATTGCTTAAAAATTGCCAAATCTCAAGTTAAGACAAGCAATTGATTTTGTATAAAAAAGCCCCTTATCAAGGAAAATTAGCTGATGATTAAAACATGAAAAATGTATTATTTATACATTAATTAATCCCCATAAAACCATTTTTATCCATATAGTTATAGGATAATAAATGAAGGTAAACCTGGACCTTGTCTGGATGACTAGCTCATAGTGACCCCCTTATGGTCTTAGCGATTGGTCATAAATATGGGGGGATGAATCTAAAAAAAATTAAACTAATTTTAATGTAATAAGGGTCCCTATAATTTTACAAATTTTCAAATCATAACTCTCTCTCCTCACTCCATATCGAGCACTTGAAAACTGCCCTTCTAGAGTTGCCAAGGAGGTCTATATGAGAGATAAATCAATTTTCTTCATTTTAAGACTTGAAAATTATTATAAATAAATTTTTAAACTTTATAACATAAAAATAGAGTATTTAAGATGAATTAATCTCAATTTTACCTTGAATAATTATATGGATGACCTCAAAATAGGCCTTTTTGGTACTAAAACTGCTAGAATCACTTGAGAAGTCTAATGAAACTACTTAAATATAGATCCATTATACTTTTAATTCATAAAAAAGTACACCATGTTATTATTCTAACATTATACTATCATTCACATTCAAAACCTACTCCAAAAGCCATAAAATGACCCAAAATATAGTAAACTGAGTCATGAAGTTAGTCAAACATTTCATTAACCAATTAGATAAATTATACAAAAATGATATGAATTTGAAGCATCACATGAGGCCTATTATTATGTTTTAGACTCATTTCAATTTCATTAATCCTCATAAATGGTCACAAAGGTGGCTAGACAAGCAAATAACCATGGTGACTAAACCTTAATTTCATCAAATCTACCTTAAATTATGAAATCAAATATTTGGATGATTGTTTCAAGGACATAAAGTAAAAATTACGAATTAACAAGGAAAAAACATGGCAAGAAAAGTTTTAAATGATAGGGGTGATAGTTTGACCTATGAGGTCAAACTTGTCAACATTTTGGTGACTCAACTGGGAAGCATACCTACGATGCTTGAGAACTGACCATTGACATATCTTTTAGGCTCATAAAATGACTCTTACATTCTGGAATGCCAGTAAAAAATATGATCCATGACAAGAGGACTCTTTTGAATTGAAAAAAGATAAAGTGTGTTGTTTATCACTCTTACTATAACATGGAATCTCTCCTAAGCGTGGGTGACTTTGGAAGTTAGATAATCTCTAGAGAGCATTGGTTCCCTTGGTACTATCACTAAAACTTATCCTTAAACCTAATATCTACAAATTTTGGCAATGAAAAGGGTGAAAAAGACACTTTTTGCAATGGAATTGAAAGGAAAATTAGAAATGAAGGTGATGCACCAATATTGTATGACCACATATGCTTGAAATGGATAATCTTATGAAAGGGAGAAGCTTAACACATTCTCTACACTCTAGGAATGACTTATACAATATTTTTTCACAAGGACTTGACAAACTTACTTTTTTCAAGGAAGGAATGTAAAGGAACTAAATTCACATCCAATGATTATATTAGAGTTAATATTGACACTTAATAAGACCTATAAAACATAAAATATCTTTTTGAAGGTATAAAAACTAGACAATATCATATGAAAACAAATGCTTCACTATGATATATCAATGGTAAACACATACACTTTACCAAAAATCCTGTGAATGGAGGAATAAAAGCTTCTTATTTCTCTCAAAATGTGAGTAAAAAATTTATACAAAACAAAAAGGAAAGAGTGATGATTAACATTCTATAAAATGAGATCAAATAGAAAAATAAAATTCTTGGAGATAAAGAAGCCCTAAAATAAGGGTCTCAAACTTGGTCTTTTCCCTCCTTAAAATGCTACGTAGTCCTTATTCAAACATTTTCAAACATACATCTCCCTAGGTGACCTATGAGAGAGAGGCATATAAGTTTAGGAGTCTTGGAGACATATTTAGTATGATTGGTCAAGCCTTGACCACTTAGAGAGTGCGTATATCCTTGTTAGACCCCCTATATACTAGCTCCCATGTCTTTATTGAAGAATTGGTCTTCCCCATTGAAAATATAACTTCAATTCCTCCTTTCATCTTAATTTAAAAATTATTATAAGACATTAATGAGGTATTTCCATGATCCATGGGCTGTTAGAATATCTTAAGTGCAAGTTTGACTCCTTCAACAAGCCTAGATGTTGGAAGGAGAGAAGGATTTTTCGGAGACTTTGAGACTCTTTCAAGATTTTAAAACTCTTAAAATTTGATCCTTGAATTTTTATTACCTCATTTGTGGCATGGATAATGTGTATTAGCCTTTACAAGGTTTGTTAGAATCATTATACAATGTTTTAGTGTTTTGACTCCTTAGAAAGCTCATCTTCAACATGACATAAAAGGGAAAAGTGGAGTTTCTCCTTATGACTAGAAATAAATTCCATGGATGGTCTCCCAATAGCATACTAGACTTGGAAAAAGACATTTAAAGTCACCAAACACTTAGAAAAACTTGGTTTAGAACCAAAACCTTGAATTTTTTCTCAAAATCCTTACAACCCTAAAAATAGATAAAGCTCTTTATTTGGAAGAATATGAAGATTAATATTGAAAATTGAGAATATTTTTAGGTAGCCTATATCCCCTTATATCTTCAAAAAAAATTTGGTTATCATATTTTGAGTGTAAGTGTACTTTATAGCTCATTCTCTCTCACAAATTAGGCCTAATTAGCTCTCCTATGCCTAAAAGGTAGAAATCTTGCTACTGAGAGATCCCACACTTGTGAAACTCTATAAAAGTGTTTTATTCACTTTTAAAATACTATCATAAAATTACATGTCAATTTTGGGGTCTTGAGACTGTGTATAAGTGTGGAAGCCAAGAAACCACCTTGCCACCTAGCCTTATTTTGAGCTTATTTGGGACTGCCTTGGAAATTAGGCCTGGTTCAACCACCTCTAAAATCACCCATGTAACATTTGTTAAGCATGGAATTTACTGAGAGGGGGGAAGAATCAATATATCATATATCTTATAAATATTTTACTTAATCAAACTCCACTTAACCATACATTTAAGATATGTAATAAAACTGAAATAGTAACATGCACCATGTAAGAGAGAGAGACACCAAATTTTTACGTGAAAACCCAATGTGAGAAAAACCATGGAGAAAAATATCAAGTACATGAATGAGCACCAACTCAAATTAAAAATTTTACAATCACCAACTTGCAGGAGCACCAACCCCTTTACCGAGAACTAACACAACAACTATTTGTGAGCACCAATCCATAGGAGCACCAACCCCTTTCAAATATTTGTGAGCACCAACTCATAGGATAACCAACCCCTCTTGTGTATAAAAGACAACTATCTTTCAAGGTTTATTTATCAATAAATGATATAACTCTACAATATCTCTTTCTATTCTCTCCTCTTTTCTTATATAAAACAATTACAAACCATGCACTCTCTTGAATATTTCAAATGGCTTCCCAAGCCTTTATTTATAGCTTTACAAATGACCTTTGGTATTCACCCTTTTTGAATCTTCACTCCTCATGGAAAATGGCACCAAAATTGCACGACCCTTCAAATCCTTGTATTTGAAAAGTCACATGGTGACCCTTCATAAGCAAAAACATCCTTTCCTCTTTTGTCTTTATCTTGGTGACCTTTTGAATTTCTTAAGGGTGACTCTTCATGGAAAAATGCACCATACCCTATTTTGTCTTCACTTGGTGGCTCTTTGAATTCCTCAAGATGAATCTTCATGGGAAAATGTGTCCCATTCCTCTTTTGTCTTTACCTCATGACTCTTTGACTTCTCTATGGGCCCTCTTTTGACTTTTATGCAACTAAAAATATATTCATTAATATTAAATAAATATCAACACATTTTAGCCAAAATATGAACATTAAAAACAATTTTAGATAATAAATGCTATGGGGCCTTTATCACCAATGCTAGACCTTTGACATTAATGACAATATCTCCAACAATATCCCTCTTTGTCATTGATGGAAACCTCAAACTAAAAGTACCACATACTAAAACCTATACTGCACATGCCAACCTACACATATTGCCATCTAAAAAACATATAGTACATCCCCTTACTATAACATCCTATACCTATTTTTGCACTTTTTTCCTGTACCTATTCCTATACTTATTTCCTATACCTATTTTTTTACCTCTCCCCCTTTGACATTAATGGAAAAGGGCCTATCCTGGAGCTAACACTTAGCTCCCCCTCAACTAATGCTGATCCTCAATGGTAAGAAGTTAAATAAATTACTTCCAACTTCTCCCATAGATACTCGAATATGTCTTTTGGTAGTGCCTTTGTGGAAATATTTGTAATATATTTTGTAGTACTAATATATACCATCTTAACCTACCGATATAGAACTTGCTCTCTCAATAAGTGATATCTGATCAGAATATGTTTTGTTCTTGAATGCATCACTAGATTCTTAGAAATATTAATAACACTTGTGTTTTCATAAAAAATAGAAATATGTTCATCATATTTTATCTTGATATCTTCCAAATTTTGCTTCATCCAAAGCAATTGAGTACAACACAATACCACTACAATGTATTCTACTTCAGCTATAAAAAGTGATACTAAATTTTACTTTTTACTTAGCCATGATACTAAGCTATCACTAAGGAAAAAATCTCCTCCACTTATACTCTTTCTATCAGCCAAGTAACCTACCCAATCTGAATCTGTATAATCAACCAAAGTGAAATCTCTCCTATGGGATACCATAATCTATATTCCAATGTCCCTTTGACATATTTGAATATTCTTTTTACTAACTGAACATGACTCTCTTTTAGGACTACCTGATATCTCACAACCATGCCTATTGCATACACGATGTCTGGCCTCGATGCTGTCAAATATAAAATACTACCAATCATAAATATATACAAAAATTGATCTATAATAAGTGAATCTTCATCCTTACTCACCTTGTTCCCTGTACTCATTGATGTGCCAACTGGTGCATAATCCTTAAAACTAATTTTTTTCAACATTTCCTTGGCATACTTATTTTGAGATATGAAAATTCTTTTATCTGACTAAAATATTAGAAACCCTAAGAAAAATGATAGTTTTACAAGCATAGACATCTCAAATTATTTTTGCATATTATCAAAAAATTCTTTTATCATTTTTTCAATGTTACTTTCAAATATTATGTCATCAACATATACCACAACAATCAACTAATACTCACCTTCTATTTTGATGTAGAGATTACAGTTAGCAAAAACTTCTCTTGAAACCTTGATATTGAAGGTACTTATCAAGTCTTGCATACCAAGCTCTAGGAGCTTATTTCAATCCATACAGTGCTTTCTTTAATATTTATACATGACTACTATCATTTAAGAGAAAAAATCCATCAGGTTGCTCAATGTAGACCTCCTCTTTTAGATTCTCATTTAGGAAAGCAGACTTGACATCTATCTGAAACACTTTGAAATTATTAATTACTACATATGCAAGAAAATTTTTAATAGCCTCTATCCTTGCCATTGGTGTGAAAGTTTCTTCAAAATCTATACCCTCAATCTAAGCATATCCTTTACATACTAACCTTGCTTTATTCCTGGTAACTTCACCATCTTCATTCAACTTATTTTTGTATACCCATTTTTTTCTATCACATTTTGATCTTTTGGTCTAGGAATTAATTCTCAAGTATCATTATTTTCTATTTGATTTAATTCTTCATCCATTTGCTTAACCCAATGCTCATCATGTCTAGCTTTTGAAAAAAAAATTAGGCTGAATTTTGGATAACAAAGAAAAATTTACTTGCTCAAATTCACTTACCATCATCCTTTTGGTATGAAATCCTTAATTTATGTTTCTAATTATGTCACTCTTATTATGATTTCTCTAAACATATTTGGATGGGCCTTGGTGTCTTTTTTCTTCTCCTTCTCATCTTCATCTGACTCTTCAAAATCTTATTCAATGGTTTCAGGAGTGTCCATTGGATTATTGGCTCTTTGTGCTATATCTTCATCTATCCTGACACTTGCACTTCAAAAAATCTTCTTGGTTCTTTTGTTATAACATTTATAAGCTTTAATTTTTATAGTATATCCAAGAAATATACCTTCATCTATTCTAGATTCAAACTTACCCAATTTTTTATTGGTTCTCTTTATGAAGCATATGCTACCAAAAACTTTGAAATAATCAATTGTAGCTAGTTTGTCTTTCATTAGCTCACAGGGAGTCTTGTAACTATTGACTCTTAACAATGCTCTATTTTGGATATGTATTACTGTACCTACTACCTCTTTCTAATATTTATCTGGTATCTTGGATTCATTTAGCATTGTCCTCACCATCTCCTAAACTATTCTATTTTTATGCTCAACTACTCCATTTTGCTATGGAGTTTTGACTATTGAATAATGTCTCTTTATCCCATGGTCTTCACAATACTTAATAAACTCATCTAACATAAATTATCCTCCTTGATCTGATCTTAGGCACTTAATCTTTAAATCAATTTCATTCTCAACAAAAGCCTTGAATGCTTTGAAGTGGCTAAAAGCTTCTAATTTTTTCTTCAAAAACATCACCCAAGTCATACGTGTAAAATCATTAATAAGCAACATGAAATATTTATAACCTTGAGTACTTTAATTTCTCACAGGGCCACAAAAACTAGTGTGAACAAGCTCTAACATCTGAGTGGTCGAGTAATCTTTTGTTTTGAACCATCTTCTGACCTACTTCCCATGTTCACATGGTTTATATTGGAGGGATTTGTAATTTTTGGAAGATCTCTAATTACTTGATTTTTGATGATGTTGAAAATATTTTCAAAATTTATGTGTCCCATTCTCCTGTGCCATATCCAACTTTCCTCAACTTGACTCAAACAACATTTTTTACCTTTGATATCTGATAACATATACAAACTGTTACCTATTCTCTAAGTATCTACAACCAAAACATATAAATCTTTTATCCTAATTTAACAACCTTCTACATAAAACTTTAGTGTGTGTCCCTAATCACACATTTGACTTAAACTCAAAAGATTATTCTTAAGACCTTCTACATACAGAACATTTTTAGTCTTAGTTCTATCATTATCCAAACTTACTGTACCTTTTTTGGAAATAGAATTGTCTCCAAGTTTCGCTGTGCCACAATTGATCTTCTTCAGCATTATGAACTTTGTCTTGTCTCCTATCATGTGCCTCAAACATCCATTATAAATGAACCATGTATTTTATTTGTTTCTTACATGCAAAGCTATCTAGACTAACATAGACTTTTCATGTTGTTTCTTCTACCATGAAGCTATCTGAATTTTCTTTTTGATGAATAGAGATTTGAAACTCTATTCCTTCTTGATTGACTCAAACACACTTCTATAGTACCAGGCTATGTGTCTAAATTTATTACACTTGTAATATATTACAGATTCTTCATTAAAGCTTGATAGAAGAGCAAAAGAGTTGTGGCTTCTACTTGACTCTGCATGAGTTTCTTTCTCCTTATTTATGAAATTATTAGCCCTTTTTCAACATTCTATTTTATTTTAACCTTATCCATTATAATAAAAATAGTAACCATAAAAATATAACCTATTTTTGTATCTCTAACTTGATTTCCTTTTGTAGCTCTATTCCTTCCAACTTTTTTTGTTTGAGATGTCCTCTGTATTCTTAACTTTTTCATTTTTTATTTTCTCTTTTGTAAGAGATTCAACATAGAACTTTTCTTTTTCTATGTTAACCTTATCTGTGAAAGTAGTGGCCTTTCCTTTATATTTTTAAAATATGATACCTATCTTATCTGACATTGATCTTTTACTTTCTAATATCTTCTTCAAAATATTAGTGCTATTTTCAAATTTGAATCATTGGCTGCTCTATCATTGACTGCTTTATTTGTTTTCTCAATATCTACTTTTAAAGAGGTAATTTTAACAACATACCTTTCACATTCTTCACTTAATTTTTGTAACTAAGATGTTATATCTTCTTCAATATTTTTGGATTCTTCAATGTGTGCTTGTAGATCTTCAATTATTTCTTTTGACTCCTTTTCATTTTTCTCGATTTGGCAATTTAATCTTCGAATATTTTTTTCAAGAGATTTTAATTCTTATATGGCACAAATGATTTCTCCTTCCATATTCACCTTAGCTTCATCTTTTTCTTCTTATTGATCATTTTTAATTTTTCTTGTGGAGGCATCTTCATATATGGTCATGAATAGAATATCTTCTTCATTTGAATCACTGACTCCACTGTCTTCAGTTGAGCTATGATCTTTAGAGTATAAACTCTTCTTCTTGAATCCCTTCTTAAATTTTCCTTTGAAATTCTTCTTGTATGTAGACCTTACTTATTTATTATCACCATTATGCTTATTTGGGTACTTATCTACAAAATGTCCAATCTTTCCATAATTAAAAATTTTAAATGGTAATTTTCCTTGATATTTATTTGTGCCCTTTTTCAGCTTGCAGATGAATAAAGCTCCATTGTCATATTCATCATTGCTAGAACTATCACTTGATTCTTTAATCTTAGCCTTATCTTTATTTTATGTCTTGAAAGTAGCCTCCCTATTTGAGGGTTTCTCTTTTTTGGTCTATATCTCATATGCCATAAGAATACTAAGTAGTTCATCCATCTTTAGCCTGGCTAGATCCTTCATCTCCTCGATTGCTAAAACCTTTGCATCATATCTCATTGGTAGAGATCTCAAAACCTTTTGTACCATCACTGATTATTCTAACTTTTCTCCAAGGCCTTGAATATGATTAACTATTTGATCAATCAATAACATATAACTCGCTATGTTTTCTTCCTCTTTTATTTTTAAACTCTCAAACTATCTTTTTTAAGTCTGAAGCTTAGCTTGCTGAACCTTTCCATCACCTTTGTAAATATTTTCAAGCTTTACACAAGTCTCATGAGTAGATTTGAATTGTAAAACTTGAATTAATTCTAATTCACATAAACCACATAAAATAACATTTAAAGCTTTAACATTATTTTTACTTGCCTTCTTTTCTACTGGAGTAGTCACAAGTGTCTGCGTCTTTTCATATTCCTCCACAACTACTTGCCAAATGTTGAATCCAAGAGACATCAAATAAGTCCTCATCTTTATTCTCTAAAAATCATAATTTGTCCCATAAAAAAAAATGCATTATTTTTAGAAAAAACTTCATGTGTTCTAGACATTGTAATTTCCCCGATCTACCTTCAAGCTATAAAAATTTTCCCAAAAGAACCTACTCTGATACTAATTGTTAAGCATAGAATATACTAAGAGTGGGGGGTGAATTAGTATATCATATATATTATAAATATTTTACTTAATCAAACTCCACTTAACCATACATTCAAGATATGCAATAAAACTAAAACAATAATATGCACCACACAAGAGAGAGAGAGAGACACCAAATTTTTATGATGAAATCTAATGTGGGGAAAACCATGGAGAACAATCTTAAGTATATGAATGAGTACCAACTCAAATTAAAAAGTTTGTAAGAACTAACATGTAGGATCACCAACCCCTTTGCCGAGTACCAACATAAAAACTATTTGTGAGCAATAACTCACAAGAGTACCAAACCCTTTCAAAGATTTGTGAGCACCAACCCACAGGAGCACCAACCCCTCTCATATATAAAACATAACTATCTCTCAATGTTGCTTTTTCAATAAATGATAGAACTTTACAATATCTCTTTCTATTCTCTCCTCTTTTATTATATAAAATAATTACAAACCATGCACTCTCTTGCATATTTCAAATGGATTCCCAAGCCTTTATTTATATCTTTCCAAATGACCTTTGGAATTCACCCTTTGAGACTCTTCACTCCTCATAGAAAATGACACCAAACTTGCATGACTCTTTGAATCCTTGTATTTGAAAAGTCACATGGTGACCATTCACAATAAAAAGCATCTTTTCCTCTTTTCTCTTTATCTTTGTGACCTTTTGAATTCCTTAAGGTGACTCTTCATGGAAAAATGCACCATACCCTCTTTTGTCTTCACTTGGTGACTCTTGAAATTCCTCAAGATGACTCTTCATGGGAAACTGCATCCCATTCCTCTTTTATCTTTACTCCATGACTCTTTGAATTTTCCATGGGCCCTTTTTTGACTTTTATGCAACCAAAAATATATTCATTAATATTAAATAAATATCAACACATTTTAGCGAAAATATGAACATTAAAAACACCTTTAGATAATAAATGCTATGGGGCCTTTATCACTAATTATATAACTTTGAAATAAATTACAATATATATATATATATATATATATATATATATATATATATATATATATATATATATATATATATATTAGATTTAATAGTTAGTAAAACTCAAAAATTACCTCATACCATGATTGGGAAGTTCTCCCCTTCTTAGAACACCTAAAAAACACAAAAAATAATGAAAAATAGGGTATTTTTAGAAATTCATACAATTTAAATTAGCTTAAAAATACATGTGAATAAACTCCTTGGAGTCATAAAAAAACACAAGAGGTTTTAGGATAAATATGTCACATTAGAGGCACATTAGAAGTCTATTTCCATTGATTGGTCACAATCAGGGTTTTAAAGAGGTTTAAGACCTATCTAGGGTCTTAACAGGTGTTCATAAATATGGGACATTGAAATGGAAACCTTAAAATTGTAAAAAATTCTTGACTAACCTACTCAACTATCCAAAATGTATCATCTACCTATGAAAAAGTGTGAGAGACTTTATAAGCATCTGAAGTTGCTCCTTAGGTGGCTTTCTTAGCATTCTTGAAGCTCAAGAGAGGTTAAATCTGAGTTTTGGGTCCCAAAAGTAATAAAAAATATTTGGAGGAGTTTATACACATTAAAAAAATCCTCTCCATGAATATACATTCTCTATAAGTCTTCATCACTTCTCTGTACGCTCATGGTGTACTGGTTAGGGTGTTTGGGGTTTAGGCTTGTCATCTCCTTGATAACCCTCAAGGGAATTTGGAATGAAAAATGAGTGAGGATTCCATTTTGAGGTATGTTGAGACATTTTATATCAATTTTAATTTCCCATAGAACTCTTCATGAGGTCTAAAAATGCTTATTTTTCTCTTTGAGACCAAAAAATACCTTAGTCTTATGAATACCCCTTGCTAAAGGAGTGGGCAAGGTCTAAGTGAAAACATTGGGTATGCCCACTATTGGTATGTCCTTAAGGATACCATTAATGTCTTATTAAAGTCATGACAAGCTCCTTTTACCAATTTTCAATGCATGATCATGCTTATAGAGACTTGAAATATCAATTTCTCTCAAGACTAGGTATAACTTGCTAGTGACTATAGGGTTTCTTGGGCTTCAATTGAGTTCTTACCTTTTCACCTTCATAATCAGGTTTGATTAATACCTTTTAAATATTAATTAATATTTTTAAACCATTCTAAAATTATCTTCACCTTTTAGATATCTTCTTAGTCTTTTACCATTCTCAATTAAGTAAAATCCTTACCTAAGTAGGCAGAACTATACATTACTTTTAATTGTATGCAAGGAAGTGAAACTTAGTTTGGATAAAGGTTTCTCATGTTTTTATTTTGTTTAATATTAAATTTATGACCTCTTGGTCTATCGGTAATAGGCCTCACAATTCCATATTACCCCTATTCCTCACTTTAGTTTTAAGGTTTATTTGTGTTCATTGTAGCTTGTAAGTGGTGTTTATAGTATTCTTAACCATGCTTTGTGGGTTTAAGCCATCCTTCACATCACTAAATTTTAAATACTCCTTGAACTTGGTTTATATCTAAAATATTCTAATATTTTTCTTAAAAACCTTTGTCAACACTCTTTACCACTTCTTGTTATTACTCATCAAGTACATAGTGTTGTAATTGGCCTATAGGTGTCTTTAGAAGGTTTTTATGGACTGAAGAAGAGGTTAGATGATACAAGACCTTGAGAAGGCCATTAACATGACGTATTAATATCTTTTATATATTTTAAAACATATTAGGAGGTTAGAACTCCTTTCCTACCTCCAATATTCTCTCACAAATCATTTCCCTTTAACATGCTTGATTATGTAGCATTCTTGGTGACTTTAGGCTACTACCTTGAAGAATATTTTTAGAGGTTTATTGAATAAACCCTCTTTTATATTATGTTAAGTTTATTAATTTTAATTCATTAACAATTAAACAAACCCTCGACCTTACCTTTGTACTCTTGACACCCATTATCCATAAGATTCTTGTTGAGTCCCTAAAAGCTAGTTGTAGGTATATATTAGGTGTTGAATGTATGTGTATGTAGGGAATTTAGGTACAATATAGGTCTATTAAATAGGTTAATAAAATATATAATATTTATGAAATAATCTAAAAAAAACCCCCCTCCTTTTGTCCCTACAAACTCATCATAGTTTGAAGTATAGTTGACTATGTTCTTACTTTCTTAACTTTACTGTAAGTTTTAATTAACGCTATGTTGAATGTGTTTTATGAGTTTAGGACTTCACTTTCACATTATTGAAATTATACATGGATTTGAACCTAATTGAATATTAAATTTTAGGAGCTATCATACCTTTTAATCACCTCTGCCTCACTTAACTCCAAGACAAGTCTATCTTCCCTGAGTTTTCAGTTGTAGGTGTCTCTTTTAGAATGATGACTAGTGGCTTTGGAGTTTGAGACTTATCATTTACACAAATATCCCTTCACTAGTTAAATAAATTATATGGAGTTTCAATTGGCTAAAATAATTTTCAAATACCTACTCTACCCTTTTATTCATTGGACCTAAAACCAACTGTCACTCCCTTGTAGCCTGTAGGTGTCTCTCAAGGATCATTGGCTACATACTATGTGTTTGGACCTCACTTTCACACTCTAACACACATAGATATTATTCATATTTAGTTATGGGGAGTTTCATATTATATGATATTAAAATATCTTGTTCTATACTCTACTTATTTGTTGGTTTAATGTTTATTACATCCAATATGAGAACCTATAGGCTTGAGGCCTATAAGTCTCATTTACTTGCTTTAGGTCTTTAATAGAGTCACTTCCTAAGTTATGAACTTTACAAACATGTCAATTACTTACACACATATTATATCACTCCATATAACTTATACAAGACTTAAGACAAGAATCATATCACCTCCAACACACTTAATTGGTCTTGTATGGACTGTCAAAAGCCATTTCTACCTACTATACAGACTGATGCTAGATTTTACCTTCTTAACTATAGCCAATCACTCTTGGTATTGTATTAAATCATTTATTATTTAAATACTCATCATTAAATATCCATTTACATCCTCCTATTATTTACTTAACTCCATGTTCAACATGACACTTTTTTAAATATGTTCATGGGTGAGTGTTATAGGTGAAGATTCCCTATGTGTATGGATTGAGGAGAGGTAGGATGTTGGTCCTAAGAGACAAAAAATGATTGAAAACCTCTATTAACCTTCCATAATCATAAATATATTTAATAATAATTAAGATACCATGATGAGGTTAGAATAGAAGGGAAACATGAAACAACATATTACCTTAAACCATGCTAACTTACCTTAAACTCTACTAAACTGAGTTCTAAGGAAGTTAGCATTGTGATTTTATTATACTTTAAAGCTCAACTAAGCACTCAATTCTATTTAAAATACCTAGATCACATTGAAAACTCATTTTTAACCCTTATAACACATTCATAAGAGTATACAATCCTTTTAAATGTCTCTTAAGTTTACAACACAATAATACACAGTCCTTTAGTGATATTTTATGCATTTGAGGCTTATAATAGACTTCTTGCACCCAAGAGAATTTATAGTCATATTTATAACTACATTAACACTTTAAAACAATTTTTTCACATTAAAATGAACCTATTCACCTCCATGAATCCTCAAAACTTTCATTACTTTTCATGATATCCTTCTAGCATGCCTATTAGGCCTACAACTAAGATTTTGAGCTCTTAAGAGAGCATGACCCTTTGACCTCATATGAAACATCCTACCGTGGAAAATAAAAAATTTATAATCCTTTATAATACCATAAATATAATTAAAACCTTACTAATATTCTCTTCACACACTGAACATCTCATTATATCTGCAACTATACCTTGTGGAAGTGCTAAATGACCAACTAGGTTGTCTCAAGAAAGAGGTTTTGAAGATGAAAGTAAAAAAAAAGGTTTTTGGATGAAATATATGTGATAATATCTAAAATTTTATCTTTTAAACTCATGAAAACAAATTAATTCCATTTATATATCAAGATTTCTTGAAAATTACCAAATCTCAAGTTAAGATAAATAACTAGTTTCCTGTCAAAAACCCCCTTATCAAGGAAAATTATATTATGATTTAAAAATTAAAAAAATATTATTTAAACTTGAAATAATCCCATTAAAACAATATCTATCCATAGAGATCATAAGAGAATAAATGGAGGCAAACCTAGACCATGACTAGATGACTAGCTCATAGTGATCCACTTATGCTCTTAGTGATTGTTCATAAATATGGAGGGATGAATATGAAAATTGATAAAAATAATTTTAAGGTAATTAGGGTACCTAAAATTGGATAAATTTTCATCTCCTAACTCTCTCTCCTCTATCTATACTGAGCACTTAAAAACTACTTTTTTAGATTTGCCAAGGAGGTCAATATGAGAGACAAATAAATTTTCTTCATTTTAAGACCTAAAAACTCTTAAAAATATATTTTTTAACTTTTAATGGAAAAATAATGTCATTAAGATGAATGAATATCAATTTTACCTTGAAGAATTATACAGATGGCCTCAAAATAGGCCTTTTTGGCACTAAAACTATTAGAATCACTTGAGAAGTATTATGAAATTTATATAAAATAGATCCATTATAATTTTCATGATTGAAAAAGTAAGGTATTATTTTTATGACCTTAGACTATCATTTACATTCAAAACCTTCTCCAGAAGCCATAAAATGATCCAAAATATAGAAAATTGGGTCATGTAGTTAGTCAAACATGTCACCAACTAGTTAAATCAATTAAACAACATGATATGACTTTAATTCAAGACATAAGGCCTAATATTATGTTCTATACTCATTTAATCTTCATTGATCCTCATAATTGGTCACAAAGGTGGCTAGACAAGTAAATAACCATGGTGACTAAACCTTAATTTCATCAAATCTACCTTAAACTATGACAATCAAGTCTTTGGATGATTGTTTCAAGTACATAAATTCCAACACACCAATTAACAAGTCAAAAAACATAGCAAGTAAAGTTTTGAATGATAGGGGTGAAAATTTGACCTGAGAGGTCAAAACTCATCAATAATTATGTCTCTAAGTAAACAATGATTGTTTTAAACACTCAAAACTCTATTTGAATAACCAATGTTAATTTTTTAAATATTTTTACTATCTGGGTGTGGTGGTACACCCTCTATGTCATGTTAAAGTTAAAAAAAAAGAAAAAAAATATTTTTGATCTCCATAACTCTCCTTCTAGTGTTTAAACCTCTAATTCATCATTTTTTAATGAATCTAAACCTCTAGAGAGCCTAAGAAGGCATCATAAAGATTATGATTTTTTTTGTCTCTCCTCCCTAAGCATCATTTTACAATTGGATCAACATTTGAAAATTTAAAAACTAAGTTATTGGCCATAAATAAAGTTTTTGAAGGTTCTGGCTCTTTCACTGTGTTGGTGGAAGACTTATTACAAATTGATAGACCCTGAAAAGGCCATTCCAAGCTCTTTCAATTTTTATCTCTCACATGTGTCCATGTATGGCTAGAGTATCTCACAAATTCTGAAAATAATAATTTCTGGTTATAAAAATCTATTTTGAGGGTTGGGTCTTACTTTGAGGAAGGTTTTAAGGTAGTGTGAAAGTTTTAAGGGCCTGAGAAGGCCTCCTTAAACCTCCAATAACATCCCTAACTATAATTGGGTGCCATGGCCATTAAAAAAACATACTAAGGTTGTTAATAGTCTTTGGAAATTATTTATTAAATATTTGATGTATTAAATCTTATATTTCCATTTAAAAAGCAAAATGGGCCCACTCAATTTGACCTTCTACTAAAACCTATAAGTTTTTTGAAAAGTTTTTAATTTTTGTTTTTATATGCACTATATATATGTTTATATATATTTTTTATTTTAAAAATTATTTAAAAAAGATTTAAAAAAAATTTAGTGTATATAAAATTCCAAGTAAACTACTAGATGAGTTGGTAGTTTTCTTTTTGCTAAAAACCTATAAATAAGAAGTATAGTTCTCAAAACACTTTAATAATTTTTTTATTTTGATCAAATTGTTTTATTCAATTTTTATTTTTCAAAATAATTAATTTGGAAATCTTCTTTGGTTTGTGTGCTTTATCGAGCATTCAAAAACATAGTCATTTTGTGACACTTGACCTAGACTATTCTTTGTTGACCATGGTCATGTGACTTATTGATTTATATGTTTTTATGTATTTTGAACATATTGGTGTGGTCCATTTTTTATTTTTAAACTTTTTACTATAATTATTGTAACTCTTTTAATAATATTGTTTAGATAGTTATTCCTTGTGCGACACTTACAACATTTAATTAGTGTAATCTGTTACAATTATTTCATATTATTTCATATATATTTAAATAATTATTTCTTGAATACAATATAAATTGAATTTATTTTCAAATAGAGTTTAAAATCACATTAAAAAGTTTGTTTTTAAAGTTTTATTTAGTGTCACAGTGTCAATTTAAAAGGGAAGAAATGGTTTCTCCTAACTTTGTACTTGATAAATATCAAATAATTAATGGGTCCAACTATAATATATGAAAAATTCAAATTAAAGAATAATTTATGGTTTGAAACCTATGGAACATTTTTGTTGGGACTGAAAAACCCCCATTAAAGTGACATGTTACACCTGAGCTTTCAAATATGCTTCAACAAAAATTGTAAGAAGCCATGTTGATAATTTTTAGGACTGATAATGATGATTTACTACTCTATATCAGAAATCAAGAGTCTCCCAGTGATTCTTGAAAAATATTTAAGTTTATTCATGAGGGCACTTGTCTCTCTAAAATTATTAAGTTAATTCTTGAGTTGCGTACTACATCTATAAAAAGTGATAAAAAATTTGTTATTTTTGTTACAAAAATTAAAATCCTTTTATCTTATTTAGATGGTTTTGACTGTAATCTTATTCAAATTAATATTTTATATTTCATTATTCAATTAAATATTTATGATTTTTTTTTTATAATTTTACTTCAATTCTAAATTCAAAATACCAAATAAAGTAAGATATCCTTAACCTCACTACTCTATGTGCACTTCTAATTCAAATGGATCAATTGATGCCAAATTTTGATTCTAAAGAGAATGTTACTCAGGAACTTCTCTCTCTAAATCATGTTTTTGAGAATATTAAGAACCAAAAGTCTAACCCTAATTCAACCAATGGCAAAAATAAGAACAAAAAAATCTGGTAATAAGAATCATAAAGTTAAGTTTAATAAGAATTTTAATCTTTATGATAAATTTGGACTTAGAAGGAAAGGATATTATAACAACAAAATTTATAAAATAACAAAGAGAAGAAATATTCTAACTAAATTAACAAAAAAAATTAAAACTAGAATCATGACAACACTCATGATCGTAATACTAACATTATCACTTTGTAAGCTACCTTGCTTGCTTCTAATGAAATTGAATGGTTTTTATATAGTGATGCATCTCATCATATGACTTATTTATCAAATATTTTATTTAATACTATAAATATGTCTAAAATATTTATTTAGAAGATAATTCATTTTTAGAATCTACTAAGCAAGGAAAATTAAAACTTGTAAATGTTGTTATAAATGATACATTCTATGTTACTAAACTTAAGAAAAATATGTTATCCTATTATTAGCTTATAAATGATAATTTTATAGTATCTCTAGTTAACGATAAATGGTTAATTAAGAATTAATATGGCTCTCTAATTGTTAAAAGAATTTAGTATAATGGATTATACATGCTTTCTATTGTTTCTCTACGTATTATCTTTCATCACATAATAGAAATGAATCTCAATTATTGCATGAAATATTAGGTCATGTTAATTTTATAAGTTTATATGATATGTTTCAATTGATCTTGTGATTAGTCTTCTTGCCATTTATTTTTATATGAAACTTATGAGGGCTACTTACATGGTAAGAAACATACTAAACATTTTCATAAGAATCATGATGCTAACTCCTCACATCCTTTAAGAATTTATTCATAGTAATGTTAGATGACCATTAGAAGTTGCATCTCTTAACCATTATTTATATGCTATTAGTTTAAATATACTTATTAAATTGATAGTTTCTCAACCACAATGGTATTTATTAGTAATAATATTTAGTGTGATTCTTTTAACATACTAATTACAATTATATTGTAATAAATATATTGGTATTATACAAGAAATCAAATAAAATATATAATTATTATATTATTTTCAAAATGATTACATCTATGATTATTTTGAATTCATATGAATTATAATTGAAATGTATTATACACATAACATCATTATTTATTCGATAAGATGATCATGTTTAGTTATTGCATTTGGTAAGAAGATCATGCTTAGTAAGAAATTATCTTTTGTGTTTCATTTGTTAAAGATTATTTCATTTGATAAGTGGGGAAAGTTCATGCTAACATGATTATATTATTCATTTGCTAATAATATATGTTATTAAATGTAAAGTGTAAATGGAGTTTGTATTAGTAATTGGATCCTCATCATTTCCTTTACTAAGTGTTATGTTCATACATGTCTAACTTTATTTATTTTAGTCTCATATCTATTTGATTGGATGATTGCATATCATGATAAATAATATAATATTTGATGTGTGAGAGGTTACAAATCTCAATATTCTTCTAGATTCATTTTTATATCATTATAAAATGACAAAAATCAAATTATTCTTACAAAGTTTTTAAAGACACAAGTTATAAAAATGAGTTATTTCTAATAAGATATATAATTTTTGATTAAATGTAGTATTAAATTATTAGTAAAATTATTGTATGTACATTATATGATAGTTTGGGATGTTCATCTTGTCAATATTAGATACAAACAATAGTGAATTTTATATAATAATTTATGTGTGTCACTAACTTAGTAACCAAAGTAGTGAAATGGTTTGCCTAAAAACATGATTTGATTATTTAAAATGTGTTTTACCATAGATAAACATGTCATATTTAATATTTATATATTTTGTTATTGTGATGTTAACCATGATATATATATATATATATATATATATATATATATATATATATATATATATATATATATATATATATATATATATATATATATATATATATATATATAATTTTAAGTTTGGTGCAGGTGTTATCACTAAGATCACACAAAAGAAACCTATGATTTTGATCTCTCCTATGGAAACAAAGTATATAAATGCTATGGAAGATGTTAAAGAAGCCATGTGGCTTCAAAATTTATTAGAAGATATTTATTTGGATGTTTCTCACAGTACCAACTTTATATGTGATAATTAAAGTTGTTTGATAAAAAATCTAGTTCAACACCCAAGAACTAAGCATATTGAAGTTCATGTACATTTTATCTGAGATAAAGTCCTCAATAGTGATATTGGTCTATAGTTTTACCCTACAGATGAATAAGTGATAAATATTTTCACAAAACTAATTGGTGATACCAATTTTTTTAATTTCATGTAGTGCTAGGCTTCTTAGAGTTTCCATTGAGAGGGAGTGTGCATGATAGTGTCACTTCCTAGCATCCATATGTTTCCTTCTCTATACTTGTCATTATAAAGTATTGTAATATATCATGTTACCTAATTTTAGTAAACTTCATGTTAAAGTTTATTTTCTAACAAATAATTAGAAGTATATATTATAATGGAATTTCTTATGTTGTAAAAGGATACAATAATTTTTAGTTGATTATTCATGAGAAACTATGAGATGTAGACTCAAAATCATGCTAACCTAAAATTAATTTTAGTAGTTTATGGATTATAATTCCTTTTGTTTCAAAAGGTGATTTTGGTATGATGAAGGTTTTGAAATCCTCTAAATTTTACATGACTCCTAAAATAATTATAGTTTATTCATTGGTTATAATTATTTTATTAAGGTGACTATGGCATGCATTCACACTTAACATCAAAGGGGGAGTATTGTAACATTTAATGTTTAAGGTGATCCATTTATGAACCCTTAGCATATGTCAGTTAATTTAATAATAATATTTTATTATTTATTAACATGGGTTGAAAACCTCATGTAAATAAATAATAAAACATATTTATTTTTTACCATTAATTTTTTTGGGGAGAGGTTGGACCCATTGGTCACAACGGTCCACCTCCACACCCCATTATAAAAATACATTTTATCTTTGGTAAATATACATGCATAATTAATTGTGTGATAAGACATTATTGAGACCATGTTATATATTTGTGTATGGAAAATATTACTATAAAGAGTTATGTGAAGGTTGATGAGGAAAATTGAGAAGTTATAATGTATTATATTGAGCAAAATGGTTTCTCTTATATGAATATATCAACTATGGTTTTTTACCTCTATTGGATGTTTTCCCACCTATATTTGTATTTATTGATTTGTGTGTTATTTTATTATTAATTTTCATTTATATATACCTGTGTATGCACAATTAAATATATATTACACATAGTTATATATTTTTACACTATTTTGTACAACTTTATTAAAAAAATAAATCTAATTTCAGCATATTACAAAAAAAAATGCAAAGCAAGTAAAGTCTGAAAGTAAAAATATAAATATAAAACTCCTAGACCACTAAGTGAATTGAAAATAGATTAGGAAAAATAAAAAATAAAAAATAATCTAATTTTAACTCACTATAAATATTTGGAAATCATGCAAGAAGCCTCTTCAATAGTAATGTTAAATATATATCAAAAAACACATCCTAGTCAACCTAGGTGCCCCAAATAAGTTAAATATAACAAATAGGGCTGAAATAACTTTATTATTAGTTATATTAAAATATATAGTTTCCACCTATTATGAATGAATCTATAATTATTTAGGCTAAATTAATTACACATTTAGTGAACTATAGTGAATTGGACTCTAACTAGTACTTTTAGCTATTTTAGGAAGTTCCCAAAAATAGACCAAAATTAGCAAAATAACTAATCTAAGACAATAATGAATTAATAAAACATATTAAATTAATTAAAAATATTTTAAAATCATAACTCAACTTCTCATATTGGTATCATACTCAACATGATACAGTTTGGAACAAAATATGTGGGTTGAATTGTATCAATTTATTTGATACAATTAGTAGTGGTAAAAATGGTTTTGACTATAACATGATAGATGATTAAATATAATATTAATGGTGAATCTAAAAGTAATATATTATCACTTTATGATACTTATAAGATGTATTATAAGATTTAAGGTTGTATTATATCAAGTTGGTTGATGCAATCTAAGGATTGAGAGACAAATACAACAATATTAGGCAGGTTGATAGTGTTTGGATTATGAGGAATGGTATCAATATGTTCAATGTTATATAATGTGGGAATAATAAATATTTTTTAAACAATCCATGGAGTGTCTACCAATGGTGTTTTAATAGGAGGTGTTAGTGTATATTTTATTCCATTCAATGGTTTTTTCCTATACATATTATTTAGCTTGCTTAGGTGTTATTTTAGGTCATTGGGGAAGATAATCCCACATAGATGAGGATGTGAATACATGTTTATCTTTCACATATATATGTAGCTTTCTTAAATATATTTTGGTTAATTATTAATTAATGATTCTATTTCTAATAATTGAATCTTTCGATTGTTGAAGGCTTGCTTATTTTGGCTCATGTTTGATTTTACTTCTACAACAAGTATATATTCTATAAATTTCTCTATCATATTATATATATTTGTGCTTTGTGTATACTTAAGCCTTGATCCTTAATTTAAAACTAATTCAAAATGGTATCATATCATGGTTTCTGGTAGTTGAATGTTATAGCTCCTATTATGAAATCTTAAGTTTTAACTTGCATGTCACAGATCTGCCATTCATTGACCTAACACATTGAAGATTCACCCATTTTCTAATTTTGATTTTTTTTGGGGTCCTTGGCTGATCCAAATTCAAAAAAATAACAAGAGAAAATGTGTCTCTTGTTTTTCATATTTCATCTCATATATTTCATGGAAAACAACTTGCACCATTAGATTCATAATGTGTCAAAACCCTAAGACCAATTACAAACATGATGTAGTTTTATGATAGTTGATTTCGACTATTTTTGGTGGGTTTAAAGGTATTTTCCTATATTCCTTACAAATCCATACTACCAAGGTCTCAAATGAAAAAAAATAGGTTTTTTGGGTTTATTGAGAAATTTGGTGGGTCATTCATAGATTTTAAAGAGCTATACTAGATATAAATATTTTTTACATGGTGGGATTCTTTTACTTGCTTGCAAGTCCATCAGATTTGTCACCTCTATGTGTACTTGATATAACCTTCACTCATCTTGACATATACTATAACTTTGGCTCATCCTAACACCTATCAAAAATTAGGCTCATCCCAACACATATCAGAACCTTGGCTCATCTTGACACCTATCAAAATTACCAATAATCCTAACACTATTAGAACTATCAACTATCCCAACACTACCAAAAACACACATCATCTCGATACTTGATAGAACTATATGGAAATGTGATACTACCATAACCATAACTCATCCTCACACCTACTATAACTACCCACTCTTTCAACACCTATCATATGCGTGCCCAATCTTGATGACTTTTAGAGGCATCCATGACTCCAATGCTTACCTTTGATGACCTTCACTCTGACACTCTACCTTGGTCACAACCAACCCAAGGGGGATTAAATTTTTATTAAAAATTTGAGTCAAAATTTTACACACCTAAAATTTATGTAAAGTAGAGATTTATTTTGCGAGCAAAAATGTTAAACTTCCATAAATATCAACCTATACGTCCCTTTCAAGTGCCTTTTTTTTAAAGTGATATTTTTTAATCTATATACATTGGTGCTATTTTTGAACCTTGTAAAATTTATATTTTATAATTTAGGAGGGGGGTTTTCATTTCCTTATTTATATTTTTCACACTCTATTTCTACAACTAAAATGTCACTATTACACATATTGATATTATTTATGGATGTGTTTTCAAATGAGTCTAACATTCATCTTCTGAGTGTACATTACCACTTGTGTCAGTGGTTGAACATATTGATTTTATTTGTGGTTTTTTTTGGCTAAGTTTGACATTCATTTTCTAAGACATATGTTCAATATACCACTATGAGGAAAGATTCATCTCCATTCCTTATTCTTGGAAGGACAAACTATGCTTCATGGCATTTGTGCATGGAATATTTTCACTTAACAAGACCTCTATCCATTTTTATATGTAAATGTTTCTACATCCACTAACTTAGTTTAGCTCAATGACATACTCAATTCATGTGACATGGTGTATGGATGCTTGTTGTTGAATGTTGCCATTGATCTACACCACCATTTTGAGCACATAGAGTATCCTTACATTATTTGGAGCATTCTTGAGAATATATTTAAATAAAATGAGATTATGATCTCTCCTCCTCATATTAGATGATGCATTTATGTTAGATAATAATCTTCTCATTATTAATCCACCCCTATGGGATGAGTTTCTTCTAAAAATGAGACATATTTTTACAAAAACCACTTTTGTTTATGTACGTAATGTTTCTCTTATAGAGCCTTCACAAATTTGTACGTTGAAGGATTATATTGTCTCCATTAATGAGAGTGTCCCTATTATTTAATGTGGTACCTCCAATTTATCATAGATAATCGATGACTATTTATTTATTATGGACTACATTGTTCATTTTAAAGGGTTATTGAGCCATGCTCTCCACTTCACATAAACATTATTTTAGTGAATGTTCCATGTTAGTATTTTGACAGGACTAATTCAATGGCATTAACTCTAATTATTATACATAATCTTGATAGACCTATGCCACACATCATAATTAGACCACTTTTAAAGATATTCATACTACTACCTTCATATTCCATCATGGAATGGATATATTTTTAGAGTAGTTATTATGTTATTCATCTTGCAAAGGGAAGAATCATTGTTTAATGCATATGAACCTTATCTAGTCTTCAAATAAAGGACCTCAATTTCAACATCATCATTTTAGGGGGATTTTTAGTTCTTTCCTTCTCTCTACTTCTAGGGGGGCTTTTTTCTATTCTTCTATGGATATTTTATATGTACTTGGGTAACTCATCAGATCTTGTTGTTAGGACCCAATTCTATTACCCACCTAAGCTATGTTTATGGGGGTTTTAATGTAAGTTTTTATTTCATTCAATGGTTTTTACCTACACATGTTTATCTTTCTTAGGTGTTATTTTAGATCATTTGGTAAGATAATCTTACATTCATGATATATGAGGATATTTCTATCTTCAACCTATATGTGTACCTTTCCTAAATCTATTTTGGTTAATGATGGATTAATGATTCTATTGAAAATAATTAAATGTATATATTATTAAAGTTTTACTTTTTATGCTCATGTTTAATTTCACTTATACAACAAGTATCTCTTCTACATAATTTTTCCATATTATATATATTTTTACTTAATTTCTACTCAGACCTCAATCCTTGATTATGACCTAATCTAACAAGAGGGACATAACCTTCTAGTTTTGAATGAATATCAACATAATTATATGAGATATGAATGACATGAACATCATGGTTGAAGGCATGTTTTTTTACTAAGGTATTTTGATAATACATTACATCCAAGTCTCATGATTGGGCTTAGGCCATAATGTAGGCATAATCATAAGATGGAGATATTTTACATACATGATAAGTAGGCTGATTAATGTTATAAGGGATTTGGTAGTATAAACACTTATGTTATTAAAATTTCTAAAATACATGGTGAGAGGATCTTGAAATTTTCTAGCTACCCCATATTTATTGCAAGCAAAATAATATTCTAGGTAAGAGGATTAATGAGTATTCATGGGGGAGGACTTTCAATAGTATCATCAATTAGATGAATGACCCTATCTCATAGAAGAAGAGAATGAGGGAGCCATTCTAATATATAAGGGTGTAGCTGAGTGGTGTTTTAAATGTTTTACAATGCATTATGTTATTCATCATCATAATATGAAAGAGTGACATGAAAGTTAGGATGTATGATGATGAACTTAGTAATATATGGACTACTAATATGGTAACAATGGGAATGCGATATTGGTATTTCGGATTTGGAAGTTAGATGATCCAAAGGTTTGGATTTGCCTCATACTTTTAACATTTTCCATTATGGATAAATTTAATGCATTGGCATTGAAAGATGAAATAGTTATTATGAAATGATCTATAGATAGCTTACTATCATATTATAAGAGAGGGGAAGATCTTAACCCATGATCTTGGTGTGTATAGTTTTGGGCCCAATGGTGAGAGGTAGAGAAATGCAACCAAGAGGATTTTGATTAGTTTTATTAAATCCATGACAAGTGTGCTGAAGATACTTAAGGTTTTATTTAGAGTATCCAATTTATTGCATGAATCTTTATCCAACAAGACTTTCATTATTAAGGTATTATTGATTTCAATTTTAATGAAGAGAGGTGGATCATCAACTCAAAAAATTATTTCATCATTAATCATGTATTCTTTGAAAAACTCTATGGAGGGTTTTATAGAAGAATAAAGTGGAAAAATGGTTTTGATAACATGAAATTCTATGGACATGAGACCATAATTGATAGAAGTAGGTATATCATAATCATTAGATGGTGGTTATGCGATGTATTATAATTATTTCATAATGAACTTACAATGATAATGATAAGTTATTGCTGATTATATAAGTAGATTTTTTCAAGGCATAGAGTTAAGTTCATATATAAAATTACAATGTGATTTGGAGGAATAATTATCATAATGCTTAGGTTGATTAGAGATGATGGTCTTAGAAGGGATGGGAGAAATAGGTTGAGGATCTAATAGTGGAATCAACTTATCACTAATGTGTTGTTCTGAAGGTGAAATAGGATTACTTATAATATATTTAATAATTTGTTCCTTAGTAGAGGGATTCTTAGGTTTAGTAAATGGGTTTTTGTGAGTAGGCTTATGATGGCAATTAACCTTTGTTGCATTTACATATTGAGATTTAGTGTAGTATTGGGTATCGTTGGCATTAATAGAACAAACATTTTCATTAGAATGTGTGTGTTATGATTTGAATAAGATTTTTGATTTATATATGTGGAAAAGGTTCACTTTTTATAATATTTAAACATTAATTATGGAAATCCTTTGTCACAACATCATGATCAAAAGCTTCTCCTTGTGATGGATTTTTTTTTTGGAAGAGCATGACATGTTTCATCAGAGTGGATAATGTCAACATGAAATGAAAAAAAAATGTTAGGATCATATCATGATGGAGGAGAAATAGTGTTATGAATGAAAGGTTTAAATGGAGATAACAACTTCTTTATCTTCTATATGCTCAAGGCTAGGTGGGAGGGAGTGCAAGTATTTGAATTGGTGGATCCTTTTTTGGTTTAAGGGGGATATAGTTGAGAATTGATAATGTTTATTTCATTAATTGAAGTTTGTAAATATTCATTTAATATATTATGTGAAGGATAAAATTGAGTCATACAAAATTTTTGTCTTTTTTCTTGGTCAAAATTCTCTTCTAAGGTTTAGGGAGAATATATCCTAACCTTATATTGAAGAGAGGATTTAAGATTAGTAATAAAGAGTTTGAAAATATAATTATCACTCATATTATGGTTTGATTTATGTGATAAATATTTCCATCATTTGATGAATGTGTTATAATATTCATTAGGAAGTTTCTTAGCATTGATGAAATGACTAAGGATATTTTTAGAAAGATCATTATGTTGAAATTACTTGAGTAGATCATTAACTAAATACTTTAGTTCTAGAATGGAATGTATAGGGAGTTATTTATACCATTTTAACATGTCTCTCATGAAGGTTTTGATATGAATTTTAGTATTATAAAAGGTATTAGTATGTACCAATTCCTTATATAGATTACCAAAATATTTAAGAAAAATAGTAGGATCTTTAGACCCATCATATGTGATAGTTGGAGAAATGTTTCCAATGTCTATGAACACAATGAAGGGTGTTAAAGGTTTATTTTAAATATGTTGTAGCATTTTATTATGCATGCGAGATTGAGGGATGATATTCCCATTGACATCTCTAAGAGGAAGATGGAAAAAAAATTGATGTTTTTGAGACATGATGACTGGAGGTTGGCTAACCATTTACAAAATGTGATTTTACATTTTTAGTATTTGAGAATTATTAGTTGTTTTCATGACATTAATTTGTTGAAAATTTTGTGAAATAAGTTGAGTTTTATTGATAGGAAGATTTTGATTAGTAGTAGGAAGATTACTTGTATTGGTATTGGGAGGATAATTCTAAAGGTTTGTATCAATCACTCTTACTGTGAAATTAAGGAAGTTTGTGTAAATTAACATTTTATTAGGAGTATAAATAATAATTCCATCAAGGTTTATAAATATGATAGAATTATCTATATCATCATTTAGAGTTATTTCAACCATGTTACATGAAATGGATATAGATTGATTTATAAAATACTTGCACCATGAACTGTAAGGTTCAATGGTGGACAAGGTAGGTAGAAAAGAAAAACCCATGTAAAACTTGAGTAGATTGAGACTATCAATGAAAATAATAATAGGTAACCTCATGATAACTAATTGGATTATAGAACTAGTAGGAAAATGTGATTGGTTATTAAAAATAAATTCTATCAATTTGGTTAATACAATTGGTTATTATGTTGTTAAAATAAATTGTATTTAACATGTTGATGCGATTTAGGTAAAAGGTGTCACTATTTGGTGGTTTATTAGATCATATTGTATTGATATTATTGATGCAATCGATCATGAAATGAAAAATGTAGAATGTATCAAATTTTTTGATGTAGTATAGAAGATAACATGATGACCAAAAAGTTGTATCAAGTTGGTGTGATGGAGTTTAGAAGACAAAGTGATGACAAACAAAATATATCAAGTTATTAAATGTAGTCTTACAAAGAAATGAGGATAATAGAAACTAGGGTATATCAAGATGTTTGATTCAAATAAAAGGTGGGAGGTAAGAAACAAACTTTATCAAGTTAGTCGATATAGTTTATTTTGAGAAGATTGAAAGTAATAAAAAACATACTACATCAAGTTGTTTGATGCAGTCTATAAGATAAAAGTTTGAAAAAATAGAGTACGAAATGAATTGTATCAAGATGTTGGATGAAATTAAACATGTAGAGGGATTAGATACATGAAAATATATTATGTTGAGCTATTTGATGTAGACATGAAAGTAAACATGTGAAACTATAATGAGTTAGTCTATTTAGTTTGAAAACATAGATATCTATATCAATGGTGGTTGATGTAGTTATAACACATAATACATAACTATATCAATGCTAGTTGATGTAGTATATAATAACAAACACCAAATTGCAATCTAATTATTTTTCCAACTATTTTTTTTCAAAATAAGATCAGGTTGTTATACTAAATGATTTGACTAATTTGTATGCTTTCATAGATACTAATTGGTCCATTGGAAAATATTGGCTTAATGTTTCAAAGTAATGACTATAGAGTAATTACCATGCCCATAGCCCACTAAACCTGGTTTTGAGGGTAAGCTGTGAGTAACTTCCTAATACTAACTACTAATTGGTATACTATAAAATGAAATGGATGGATGGCTTCCCAAAGATCAATAAAAAAAGAATCCTAAGAATTTTTGATATACAGTAAGACACATGGAAACTAAAACCTATTATTAGCTATATATTATGGATATGAGGATTGGGGAAATCCCCTCACACCATGATGTCTGTAACAAATAAATAAGGATTTGAAATAAAACACCATGTAGCCCTTTTTGACAATAGTTAAGTAGTTTGAAACTATCTAAACATAGTTTCTACAAAAAACCAAATGAATAGAAAATAAATTTAAATAATCATATCTAAAACCAAATTTAAGCATTCAATGAATTAAAATAAATAGGAACTCAAATTTAAATGAAAAGTGTATTTAATTTTTAAAAGGAAAAATTAATTTTCCTTGCTTATGCTTGAGAAGTAAAATGAACATAACTATATTGGTGTTGGCCAATGTAGTTATACACATAATACATAATTGTATCAAGTAGATCGATATAGTCTATGTCAAAAAATATATAGGTATAATTATATTAATAGATTTAGTTTTTTGATACAATTATATTACATGAATTTTAAAAATATAACTAAGTCAAACAGGTCGATACAATTTATTGAAAATAAATGTAATTTAAACTAGATCAAACAAAATAATGTAATTTATTGAAAATAAAAGTTACATAAAATTAGATCAAATAGATCAATGTAGTTGGCTAGGATGAAGTTTAGATAATATTAAATATGTAAATATAGCACTATGTCAAGTTGATCAATATAGTTGATTGGAAAATGATTTTGAGACATAGATATATTGACTAATTCAGTATAATTGATTAAAAAACTATAGCAAGTGGTTCAATATAGTTGGCTAAGGGAAAAAATAGATCTAAAAATAAAATTGTGTCACATTTGTCAATACCATATATTGATAAAATTACAAAGATAAGCTATGTCAAGATGTTTGATATTATTTCATGTAGACATAAATTTTGATTAAGCCATATTGATTTGTTTGATATAGTTCACTGATATTTAAATTAAAAAAAATGGGATCAATTTATTTGACACACTTCACTGAAGAGGTGAAGGCAATGGTTAGCTCCACGTCAGGTTCACCAAAATATATGCAATGATCTAGGATTTAATTTCAACTCTCCTATCTGGAGATCCATACTTAGATAAGGTAAATGAAGTAAATCCCATTAATAATTAATGAAATTATGATATGACCAAAATCTCTTTCAAACCTAGCAAGGGGAGTACCTACAACATAATATCAAAATAAAGGGTTCTGAATTCTATAGGAAATCAGCACAATACAATATCCCTAACTAGGTCTCTATTTAGTAATTAATAAAATATCATAATTAAGAAATGTAAGGGGGAAGGGTTAGAAACATATCAAAATGGGCAAGGAGCCATGGTAGGGAAATGGAGGCCTAGACTATATAAGGTGAATAAATGACAAGTTTGAATAACCTATAGCCACACTCAGTTTAAGTGTAGAGATTTTTAAAATAAGGATATATACATTTAATGACCAAAAAATCATGCAACTTCTATCTATCAAAAAAAAATCTAGGGTTAGAATAAACTTACTTTGAATAGAACCTATCAAGATTCAAGATCTCCCTTGGCCAATAGTGATTTGCAAGATATTTTTGTGGTTATAAGAATATAAATGGTTGAATCAATACCTAGGATAAAATCACTCCTATTGCATCCAAGACTCCATAAGACAAGCTTTACCTCTAAGACAAGATCTAATAAATAACTCATCCAAATGTAGACTTAGTTTAAAGGTTTGAGTAATAAAAATTGAAAATGTATGTTCCTCTCTTCTTGGGTTGAAATGGTAACTTGTATTTATAATAGTGAATGATTTTAATACCTCCCTAAGATTAATAAAATTCTATTGGTCAAATCAATTTAGTCTAAAGTGGGATGACTAACCTCAAACTATGTTAGCCAAGTTGACTTGGTTACAAAGTGTGCACCAAAATATTTAGAAGTGCATTAATCTGATTGATGTAATTGGGATGAGATAGATAACAATTATAAATACATAAAATAGGTTGACATAGTAGGAAAACATATGTCTTGATTAGTTATTGGATACAATATGAAATGATATAGCTTAGAGGGTAAAATATGAGGAAGCTATAATGGATGTAGGAATAATAAACAAGCAACAATGTCTCTTGTGAAGCACCAAAGACCTACCCACCCCTTTATCAATGCACCCTTTAAGTTATGTATTTAAGGATATTTAAAATTGATATGTTGCTACAAGAGAGAAAATATTAATAAATGATATAATTTAAAAAATATTATGTATATACACAATCTATCTAATTGCATTCATATTACAAAGTCAAGATTCACACAATCACTTTAAAAAGAAGATCTACATCATCATAAGTCCATTTTGGGTCTATATAGGTAAAAATTAGATTGTATAGGGTTTTTGAGGGTATCTCAATTATTCCACTAACCATATTCCCCCCTTTAGCATTTGTTTTATATTATGTAAGAGCTAGGGTTTTTATTTTTTATGTCTTATGTGAATAAAATCAACACAGTGGTCAGATAATAAACCATAGAAAATAGGTACATGCACTTAGATCAAAAAATCAGTCACATAGTCAACTAAGATGTGATAAATTATAAAAAATAAAGCCACAGTGTGTGCATAACCCTCTATTATGGCCTTATCCCAATAAAGTTTAAATAATTCCTACTTTCAGTTATGACATAGTTCATAGGTATTTTAAAGAATTCATAGTCACAATCAATCTACACATTTAACATAAAATTTTCTTGAGGGAGGTTGCATATTTATTTGTCAATTTAATATTTATAACTTATTTATAGTTCTATAAATTCTATGTTTTATATTCATATTTATATACTCATTGTATTTTAGTTCCAATAGTTTATATCTATTTATTTGAGTCATTTCAATTCAAAATATTTTAATTATTCTAGTGAACCTAACTTTTAATTAGAACACTACTTATTTTTTTCTTGTTTTTGTGTGGTTTAGGGTTCTATTTGAATTTATGATTTCAAAAAAAATAAGAAGTTCTTGATTCCTGACACAAAATTTTTTCGATTTTTATTTTCTATTTATTTTACATTACTTCTTGATTGTTTTTAGTATTATATTTCACTAGTTATACAACTACTTAGTGATTATCCTTATAGGTTACACGGTGATATATTTTATAGACATCATGAGGTGAAAGGTTATACCCCAATACTCATAACCATAGTACAACACTAAACATAGTTTAGTTTCCATGTACCTCATGGGATATCAAAAATACATAGGGTCCCTTAATTATATCATAGGAAGCCTCTTTTATCAATTTAATTTATGATGCACATAAGAAAAGCATATCACCTAGGGAAGTTACTTTTATTGTACCCTTAAAAATATATTTATTGGGATATAAACATGATTTTACCTCTGTAGTTAGTGATTTAAAACATTGAATCGACACTAATCAACAAACAAGAAAGTATATTTGAGAGCCTACAAAATCATTCAAACACTTTCCTACATCATCTCTCATACCTTAATTTTTATTATATTGTAATCATTTTCATTATAATTTATTGATTCATATTGTATTGTATAACTCTAAGGCATAGTTATAGATTAAGTGGTATTCCTATTTCATATGTGTAGCTTAATCTAGTTTCTTCTATAATGATAAAACATGATGTTTTTTATAAAACTAATAATGCTACTATTTAAATTTATTGGTATCTTATAAATTAATCTCACATTGAAATTGATAATGAAATCAAAAAAGAGGACTATGATGTACATAATGAACATAAAAATCATATTGATCCATAAGAGATTAAAGGAGTAGATTAAAACCAAGTGCAAGAATTATCAAAAAAAAATTCATGGTCTTTAAGAGAACCCACATGAGGTAAATAATATAATTTTTATCCTTATAGCATAAAACTAAATTATCCACATCTATAACAAAATATTTGCCTTTGTAGGTTGTCAAATCCCTTACTTTTAATATTTTCATTTCCACTATTACATCCATTCATATTTCTACATCTCTAGTTACTTACATAACACCATATATTGGTTTGGGAAAATCACTTAGTTTCCAATAGGTATCCATGCCTATTCCTACTCATGCTAATTATACTCCAATATGCTCTACAAATACTACTTGAGAGAATACCATTTTTTCGTACAAGTTAAGCTATCTCAAATTGTGAAAACCATTTCTCATACTAGCCCTTCCATGGATTCATGTTGCTTATTACATAACCCTTTGTCACCTAAAATTACATATTATCCATTATATGTTAGATTTGTGTCTCATAAGATTATTATATATAAAGACAAAGGTGATATTGAATAATATTACATGTATTTCATGTAATTTGTCTAGACTATGCAAATAATGATAAACTATTGGAAAACATTATTTTAAGTATCAAAGTGTATGATATTAGATGTTTTCATTATCTTCTTCTTCAATCAACAAAGGGTTTCCATAATTTTTCAAATTAGTTTCACACTTTTCTATCAACATTGGTGAAAATATATCATATGCTCAAAACAAAAATCACAAAAAAGGGTCTAACAAAATAATTAGTGAATACATTTTAAGATAGAAGAATATTCTATCAAAAATACAAAATCAAATGGATGATAATGAGATACGATATATCTTCACTCAAAGTTTTATATCTTCAATTTAAGATATTATTATGTTTTACATGTTCAAATATTTTGTTGAATTATGCCACACAATCAAAGAGTGTGAGGTCAAATTACTTGAAAAATCTCAAGTGTACTTCAAATTCTAATTTTAATTCAAACTTGAAGTTTAAAATCAATAAAAATTATAAGAGTAAATCATATGAAATCAATATTGAAACTAAAATTACAGTTAATATTATTTCACAACCAAGACAAAAGCTTCAATTTCAAGGCCACCATAGAGGCAATTTTCAAGGTTAACATCACCTCCTCATGTATTTTTTCAAAAAAAAATTGAATTTAATATCATTACTCTTCCTCCACTAATGGAAGTATATGCGTATAGACCACAATATATAAATTTTTATGTCAATGCATATTTTTATTACGTTATATGTATTATAAATTCCATAAATAGATGTTTTAATCTCAAGCAAAAGATTCAATATCTCATTGATGAAACATTATTGATATTGGAACACCTACTAAAGAGGTTAATCCATAAGTAAATGAAAATTAAAAGATAAAAATGTACAATGATACTTAATCATGAATTAATAAATAAAAAGGATAACTATGAAGTAAATCATGTATATAATGCTCATCCTACTACATGTGAGCATCCACTTGATAGCATCATTGATACAATTAAAAGAAAACAAGAATCAAGCCTTATAATTACATTTAAATATAGTTAAATTGTTGATAATGATTCAAATAGACATACACTCTTTATTTGAGCATATTTTGATAGGAAATACATATAAAATGTTGTGATAGGAAATGGATCACTTGAAAATGTGTGCACCATAACACTCCTATACTATCTTGGTTATATAGAGAAAGATTTACAAGATAATTCTAGAGTTTTCAAAGTTTTTTGATGGCCATACACATGATACTCTTGGTAATATAGTACTATATTTACAAATGGGGAATGTAATAGTGGCCACTTCATTAATAGTTATACCAAGCATATGGGTCTTTGATATGCTATTAGGATTATTTTGGATAAAAAATATTAGATTGGTACCTTCTACAATGCATAAATATCTCAAATAAATTATTGGTAACCAAGTCAAAATTCCAAGAATATAACATGAATATAATTTGGATCCAATGATATTTACTTAACCTATAAAATAATCAGAAGGCACATACATTGATTGGCATAGTAATGAACTAGTCTATAGGAATATTTGAGAGAACATTACATAGTTTCTCCATCCAATTATAAGAATTATGTAGTTATATATGAATATATTTCAAAATTACTTTATCCATATACTTATGAGCATGATATAGTTACACATAAGCATATACATTTAATTCTAAAATGTGGCACAATATCCTATGTATAAAGTGGCACCTAAAAGAGGCCTTAATCTCCTAAGGAATCATAGGTTATTTAGAGAGCTTCACCATAGGTACAAGTTACATATTCTCCTATTACACACAAGGATACATGAATACAATAATATATGAGTAATGATTCAAATAATTATATTATAACATATAATCATAATTCAGATTTAGAGGCATCTATAATTAATATTTTCTCTTCACATGAAGTCACTCCTTCATACAATGTTATTGGGTATATATATTTACATATTCTTGATGAGATACTTTGTTGGATAAAACCTTATACTTCTTCCTAATATATTGATTGGTCTGAGTCTCTTGATTATTTTTCTACACATTTTCCTTTGTATATTAATTTTTTTTATTTTACTTCATTGCTACTTCTTCTATCCCAAATTTTAAGAATTATTATAGCCTTTGGGTTTATTTTTCACTTTATGAACTTTCCATCTTCATTATAAAAATTAATTCAAACAATCCAAAACAACTATTTTAAAATGCTTTCTATACACATTCTTTCCAGGACTCCAGTTGCTTACTATTACATATCTTCCATACTGTGGCTTTTATTGCACTTACATGGTAAAATATAGTCTCTTAGCCATTGAGGATCATGTACATTTTTATATATCTTAATCATTTATGCTACATTTATATGCCTCATTTACACATATATTGGGGGCATATCATTTTCCTTATTTCTTTCCACATTATGATTTAGCACATTATTCAGGATCATTTGAATTCCTCCCATTTTATTCTATTTTTGAAGCCTAGCATCTTAGTGATTTTAAAATTCTTTTCAATTTAAAACTTTCAAAAAATAAAAAATTCTAAAAACTCAAAAAAGTTCAAAATTTTAAAAACATTCAAATATGTCAAAAATTCAAAAGCATTGAAATATTTTTAAAAATTCAAAATGAGGACCTAAAAGTATTTTCAAATGTTAAAATATTAATTATTTTTATATGATATTTAATTCATGTTAAGTAGATAAAACATTTAAATTTTCAATACACAATGATTTTCTTGAGGTATATGAGTACAATACAAAACATACTTTCACATGGTTTTTTTAATTTTGGATTTCCCTTATCACCTAACAACCTTGCTATGTTGGGGGCATCTCTTCATTCTTTTAGAACATTTAAAAATGATGTATCTATCTAAAACATATATACCATGTTGAGATATATATCATACAAATGTTTTTATAATGTCTCATACTTTACATTGTGTTACCTGAGTATGTTATTTTTTAATAATGACATTAATATATATGGTGGATGTAGACTAGTCTCATTTGATTTATGCTTAATTATTAATTTTAGACATGATAATTTAGTAATTTATTTATTATTATGTGTGTCCCTTAAAATTATGTGTGCAATATTTATACATATTATTACTTGAATGATATTCTCATACTATTTGTGTGTCCCTTGACCTTATGTTTTTATGTAACATTCACATGCCCATTGTATGTGGTCTTTAGGCATTATGTGTGACATTATGTGCAAATTGCATGACATTGTAGACATTGTTTGTATGTTCATTATTTTTTTAAATATTATTTTTCTTCCATGATATATATCATACACATACTACTTATGTCCTTCAATGCTATATTTATCTAACACATGTTTCATATACATTTAAATATTATTACCATGATGCAATCCAATTAAATTATTCAATGTTCTAATACATGATTAATTTTTTAACATATGATTTATTTTGAGATATGTGACTAGTAGGATATGTTTATAATATGAAAAGGGGGGAATCATAATGGGCTTGTATTGAGAATTCAAGTCTCATGAGAAAACAATTCAGATATATGGCAGTATATAGTTTTCATATTACAATATGATTCAAAAAATATAGATTATGGGAGACACTTGACATTCATGTTCAGTTATTACTATATTTAATTCAATATGTATTTACATATACTTGATGCATATGCATGAGCATGTGTAAAAACACTTACAAGTTACAGATTTATAATAGTTTAAGTTACAGGTTTTGTAAAATAGTTTCAAGTTAAATAACATTCAAATCTCTATTAGGTATAGTACATGTGACATGATATTAATTCATGTTAAATTTAATACATAAAAATTCAAATTTATTATGTTAAAAAATTTCAAAGGTAAAAAAGTTTGAAATATAATCTATATCCATCTACAATAGTGTGATTTGTCTCAATGTTGAAAGTGGGCTATGCTAGAGTTAGTGAGACTCAACATTTATAGTTGAAATTTTTATATGTAGTAAAGCACATTAGGTGATTACACCCATTATCTTAGTTTCAAATAATCAAGCCACATTTTGTGGTTCCACCCTTCAGTTATTTTACAAACTAATCTACAGATTCAAATGAGAGTTAGAGCATATAATATTCTAAATCAAGGATTTTCATTGGTTTTAAAATTGAGACTTGATCACTCTTAATTATCCATAAGTTTAGTATTAATTTAAATTAATAAACAAGGGGGAATGTGTATTTAATAATAAATTCATCATGTCTATACATCAATCCTAACTCAGAGAAGATAGATCATACCATAAACTTTCAATTGGGGACACATTTGTTAAGCGGGAACATGACCAATATGGGGATCAATTAGACCCAATTAAGGGATATCTTACCATAATAAACTATGATAGGGAGGGTTAAAAATCCTCCAATAAATAATAATCATGTAATAACCCTAAGGGAGTCATGTGTTTTGATATCTCACTAAACTAGTAATAAGTAAAAAAAATCTAATCTAGTGCTCACCAAAGCTTGTGGCACAAAGTGGGGGTTAGAAATAATAAAAGTAAACATGAATAAGAGAAATATACTCATTTCAATGTATAAAAAATAATAATTCATCGAATATAAGTAAAAGTACATATCTATCTACTCTTACAAAGGAGGAACAAAGTTAGGAATACTTACCTTTGAAGACAAACCTGCGGAGCCTCAATCTCTCCCTTGGCCAAGGTGCTTCACAAGAAGTTGTTTTGGTATGTAAGGATGAAAAATACAAATAAAATATAGGATACATAACCTATCAATGCATCTAAAATACTTCTACATAATACAAGATCTGTATCTTCAAAGAATGTATGGAACCCTAAGCTTGTTCCTCAATTAAAATGGTTAATAAGGAGATGCACAATAGCTCTTAATTATTATTCCCTTCTCTAAATAATGGTGAAATGAAATTATATATATAGGTATATTTGATCCTAAAACTTTCCAAAAATCCTAGACATTAGGGTTAACTCAATCAACCTAGCACAATTTTAGATAATTATTCACTAGGTCATGAGCTACATTGGCCAAAAGCCAAACTAGTTCCTACGTGAAAATCACCCAAAATTGTATATGGTTGACCTAGTACACCTGATTGATAAAAGGGGATTATAGTGATGAAAAGGAGGATAAAACATGGAAAATGACTATATAGGGTACAATAGAGAAGGACAAGATTAGGTAAATAGTTTTTATGAGACAAGTATGTAGATAACAAGTGGAAAAAGGGATAACAATCCTGTAAAGCACCAATGGTCTGCCCACCCCTTTATTGGTGCACCCCTTAAGGCATCCACTCAGAGAGATTGAGAATCTATGGGTTCTTATAAGATATAAAGTGTCATTAAGTAATAAAAGTTTAAAAATATTATGTGTATATATGCCCCACTTGAAGCTCATCATGTGTCATGTGAGTGCAACATGAGATGATACTTATAGAATAGAACATAACACATAATATTGATGCTAAGTAAAATGAAGTAAGGATAAAATAAGATAAATGAAAGGACAAAATTGAAAAAAACATACCTTTACTTACCTTAGTGATGTAAATAAAGAAGAAGACTATAAGAGAAGTGAAGGTGTCCAAATGCGAAGAACATTAGGTGAACCTATAGAAGTTAGTGCAAAAAATAGCCAAAAATTGAATTTTTTGGAAGAGGCATATAGTAGTGAAAAATATTATCTACATCATCATGATTATATAAAATTTTATGATTTAAAAAAATGGATTAGTAGAAACAAAGATATAGGTAAAATAAGGAATTTGATGAAAAATATTTGAAATATTAAGATTTGTGAAGTAAGTTTAAATAGGGTGAAAAGGGAAGTCAATTGTTAAATTTGATTTGTGAAGGAGAGAAAATGAGCTCTAAGAGACCAAACAAAGTAGGATGGTGAGGAAATGATAGGTGAGACAAGGACTCCCAGTGGTAATAGTGGGTGCAACATAGGTAGACAACTAAGAATCTCAAGCTAGATTTTGAAATTTTTATTGAAATTAAGCTTTTTTTTTTTATAAATTTGTGTTTTAAAGCATTTATAGTAATCAAAATAAACCCAAAAAAGTTGATAAGGGTAAGAAAAACCATTTAGGGAAATGGGTTTGAAGGGTTTGGAGTAATAACTACCAGAAAGCATTTATTACTAAAAATGTAAGGGGTTAGCAGTAAAAAACAACTAGGTTGACCCAATCAACTTAGTAGGCTAAAATTCAGAAAAATATATACTGCCAACCTAGTAGCTATACGCTGATGTAGTATGTTTTCTAAACTATCAACTTAGTACATTACTACCGACCTAGTAGAAAAATCCACTATGACAACTTAGTACTAAGAGGGGAAAAATAGAGGGGTTGACTTTGTTGGGTGAATATTTTGTTGGCCAGCTAACTAGTGACCAAAATAGTTCCTATCACCATAGCATAGGGAGATCAATTGACTAGATGTGTAGGTTTACTACATCGGTAGGAGAAAAATCTCTCCTCTCATTAAGGGGAGGTTCCCTATAGGTATGCAGGAGATGTAGGAGGCTATATACTATATATATATGCAGAAAGTAAGACACAGGGGTAGGATAAACCATCCATCTCTCTTCTTTCAGAGATGATGCTGAAAAATAGAAGAGAAATATTGGGTGATGGGGAAGGTGCTTCTCTTCTTTCAGAAGCAACTTTTAGCCAAGAGCCAAATTCCTTCCTAAATAGTAGAAATCCTGATGAAGCAACAGAAGGCACTTCTCTTCTTTCAGAAGTGCTTGTTCTTGCAGGCAACATGAATCTTTCTGGTAATAAGTAACCAAAGGTGTAGAGTAACCAACAGCCTAAAATGTAGCGCAAAGTCTCCACCTTGACTACCCAAAGAGTATATCACAAAGGATAATGGGGGCACAAAGTCTCCCCAGAATCCTCAACACAAAAAGGAAAGGAAAACACAGACTGAAATCAATTGTGAAAGCACAAAGTCTTCTCACAATTGGTTTTAGGACACTTCTTTGTTACCTTTACTAATTCTATGCACCAAATTAAATGAATAAGGACACCTTCAGATGACACAAGTCAGAACAACACAAAGTCTAGAAAAACCTACTTTCTCATTCAAATAACAAGGAAAATGAAATTACAACCTGAGATCAAAGTCTCAGTTTTCTTCTTTCAAAATGGGCAGAGTTTTGTTCTTGTAAAAATGAGAAGTCTCTCTACAACAAATGAGAGATTACAATATATAGCCCCCAAGAAAGACTTGGGCACTTGTTTTTCATATGTCGGCCCATGCCGTGCATTCAATGCCTTGAAGGCATTTTTAGGTTTATCAAAGGACTGCATTGAAAATAGGGCAGCCATCTTAATATGGCATGCCATTTCATCCCATATGTCTTCTCCCGAGTCTGGATCATCTGGTCTATCCCCTCTGATGTCTGTGCAGCCATCCATTTATCTTTACTTCATAGAAGAAAATAGGCCGTGTCCTTGGTTTGGTGTGCTCAGAAGTCTATTCGATCCACTATTTCACCTACTAGAAATAACTCTTTTGAAGATATTTCTGATCCTTTAGTCTCACTCCTCTCTTCACTGCTTAAGTGCTTCTTTGCTCTTTATAGCCCTTCTTACCTATGTCTTTTTTGGGGGGACCTTTCTACATCTTTGACAAGTGGAAAGCTTCACTATCATGAAACTCATTAGAAACTCATGAAAAAATGGAGTCCATGACACATTTTTCTTGAGCAACTCAAAAGGGGAACATGGACGCAAACACTTGTCACGTTCGCTGCACTTGTCTTTTTCCATCGGGCACTTTTTCGTGGGCTTTTCTCTTCAGTCAGGCTTTTCTAGCTTTGTCTCTTCCTACTATAATTTGAGCTATCAGGATATCTTCCCAACTAGTTGCTTGGTTATTCCTTTGAGTTCTATGCTTTATTTGAATTTCAACGGATATTCCCTTACCTTAAATTTGACATTTGTGGGGATGTCATTGGTTGACTATTGCTTGAACCATGTTGAACTTTGAACTCATTGAACCACTGCAAGTTCATCAGTTCATTCTGTCTCTTTATTTTATCACTTCCTGGTTCAATCACTTTTACACTCCTTGGTTGAACCATCCATTGAACCACTTGTGTGCTGCTTGATTGCACCTTTGAACCAAACGTTGAACCTGCTGTTGATGCTTGCCGATGGAAATTTCTGTTTAAACCAAGGCAATGAACCAATTCTGTAGAGTCCATAGATTTTCCTTTTCCTACACAATCTGTAGATTTTTATTCCTGCTAACTCTGTAGATTCAAGCCTACAGAGTTCGTAGATTCAAGCCTACAGAGTCCGTAGATTCAAGCCTATAGAGTCCATAGATTCAAGCCTGTAGAGTCCGTAGATTTAAGAAAAGCTTGAAAACTAAATAATTTGAATGCCCAAGACAAATTTTGAAAAGAGAAGAGATAATTTTGGTCTGTAAGACCAAAATAGTTCAAATGTTGTCCCAAAAATGAGCTGATATTTTTGGAGGACAACAGCTGGCTCCAGTTGGGGAACTTCTGTCAATTTCAAAAAGAATTGAAAGGAGTAGAATCCAGAATCTCTAGTGTCTTCATGTGTACCATTGGGTTACGAATTCATGCTACCCAAAAAGAAAGGCACCAAAAAATGAAAATGAAAAACACAAAACAAAGCAAGGGACTATACAAATATACACATATATAGGGGGCTCATCTGACACTTCAAGAGTTGAAGTGCTTCAGATGTTGCCCATTGTAAGGCAGAGAGAAGAGAGTGCCATCTTGATGTTTCAATAGGAAACTATTTTTACCATTGAGTTGATGAATAGTAAAAGGGCCCCTCCATAAGGAATCAAACTTTCCGTACATCCCCTTTGGTTCTCTTCTCTTGTCCCACAGCAAGACTTGATCTCCAATCTGAAAATCATGATTCTTTGCTTTCTGGTCAAAGAGCTTCTTCACCAAACTTTGATGGGAGGAAATCCTATCCATCACCATAGTTCTCTGCTCATTCAGCTCAGCAAGGTACATGATCCTCTTCTCAAGTGAGTTCTCATATGTTTGATCTTCAATTGCCTTAGCCAATTTCAATGCTGGCAATTCCAAAGTGATTGGTATCTCAACATTGACACCATAAAGAAGTTGGAAGGGAGACATACCAATTGCTCCTTTTGGTGTAATCCTGTCTACCCACAGAGCATCAACCAATGCCTTATGCCAAGTTCTTTGGTTGTCATCTACCAGCTTCTTGATGATAGTTACCAAATTTTTATTGCTTGACTCGGCCTGTCCATTCCCTTGTGGAAAGTAATCAGAGGAGTGGGAGAGTGTAATTCCATAGCTGAAGTAGAATTGAGTAATCTCTTGAGAAGTGAAATAGGCCACGTTGTCAGTGACAATTTTGACTGGGACTCCAAACCTAGACATGATGTTCTCTTTGAGGAAATTGTATACTACTTCAAAAGTAGCATGCTTAGTTGGAATTGCTTCCACCCATTTAGTGAAGTAGTTTGTTGTTGTAAGGACATAATCATGTCTAACACCTGATAGTGGGTTTACAACACTAATAAAGTTAATTCCCCATTACTAGAAAGGCTCCTCAATGATCACTGGTTCGAGAGGCAGAGCAGCTAGTTTGGGCCTTCCAACAAATTGCTGGCATAGTTCACATCCCCTAACCCACTTGTATGTATCTCGAAAGAGAGTCAGCTAGTAATACCTAGCTCATAAGATCTTGTGGGCAATCACAGGGGCAAAAAAATGTCCTCCACAAGCCAAATTGTGGAAGGAATTCAGAAGGTGGCTTTGCTGCTCCTCATCCACACATCGAAGGAACATTCTATCAAGGCTTCTCTTGAACAGGCCATTGTCCCAGAGGACAAAATTAGCCACTTTTAACTTGATGGTTCTCCTTTCTTTATAAGATAGGTTTGCAGGACATTCACCATAAGTGAAGAAATAAGCAATACCTGAGTACCACTCATTTGTGGTGGAGACAAAGAGGACTGTTGGTGTGTTATCTTCATCCACTTCTGGTTCTTCATGCTCTGTTCCTCTTGGCTTGTTATTAGCAATTAGTTGGCTTAGCCCTTTTCCTCATACCAACTTTGTTGGCTTGATGATCATATCGAACTCCTAGATCTTTGCAACCCAATTGCCTCTTTTCATCCCAACTCCTACTGAGTCAGTATAGATTTCACTGTGGTGTCGGGAACCAAGGCAATAATTCGAGAATTGAGGATGTAGAAATGAAAATGCTTCACGACCTTCACTACTGCATAAGCATGCTTCTCCATATTTGAGTATTTCAGCTCATGATCTTTGAGAGGGCAGCTCATGAAGGAAATGGGAGATTCCATACCTTCTTTATTTTATTGAACCAGGATTGCTGAAAGTGTATGTTCTGAAGCATAGCTATAAATGGTGAATTCTTTGCTATAGTCTGGACACACTAGAATTGGGGCATGGGCGATGGCAGCCTTTATATCTTCAAAATCTGAATTGCCTTCTTCAATCTAGCTAAATGTGGCCTTTCCTTTCATCATGCTTACAATGTGCTTGGTTTTCTCAGCAAATTTGGGGATGAATCTCCATAAGAAATTCACCTTTCTGAAGAAAGAGTGAACAACAGTCTTGCTTGTGGGCAAGGAAAGTTCTTGAATAGACTTGACTCTGTCTGAGTCAATCTTTATGCCTCCTTTGGACATGACGTGTCTAAGAATTTTCCCCTCCGTTACTCTAAAAAACTAACTTCTTGGGGTTTAAGGAAATGCCATTCTAGCGGCAGCATTCCAGCACTTGCTGCAAATGGTTCACATGATCTGGATGATGCTTAGAGAAGACAGTCAAGTCATCAAAATAAACTATGATGAACTTAACATCTCATCTTTGAAGGCAAGGTCCATTGCTCTTTGGAAGGTGGTTCCAGCATTTATTAAACCAAAAGGCATCCTTTTATATGCAAATGTGCCCCAAGGTGTGGTGAAAGTAGTCTTATGTTGGTCTGCTTCACCAACTTCGACTTGATTATATCTTGAGAAGCCATCAAGCATTGATAACATCTCTGACCCTGTCACTATCTGTAGCACTTGATCCATGATTGGCAAAGGATAATTATCCTTCAAGGATGCCTGATTCAAATTCCTGAAATCCACACAAAGGCAAATTTCACCATTTTTCTTTCTTATAGGCACTATATTGGAAATCCATGTGGAATGATGGATTGGGAAGATTATCTTGGCATTTAGCATTTTTTGTATCTCAGATAAAATAGTACCTAATATTTTTGGATTATAATTCTTGGTCTTTTGCCTATAAGGTGTTGAATTAGCCTTGAGAAGAATGTTGTGTTAGATTTTGCTAGGCCAGAGTGATTTCAGATTAGCGTATGAATACGCTAGGACATCCATGTATTCATTGAGCAAAGAGATGAACTTGGAACACTCTGTAGGAGTACAACATTTCCCAATGTTCACCATCTTGGGGGCATCTTTTTTTCCCAGATTGATTTGATCAAATTCCTAAGATGAGCTTGATTCTATTGGCTACTGTCTAATAAATCTATCATGTTTATCAAATAGCTTTTCAAGGGAAACCAAGCCTTTAGGGATCTTATTCCCTTTTAGTTTCAAGAACTCTTCACCTATGTCTACATTTGATTCAGGAGCTGTTTCATACTTTTGAGATTTGCTACCTTCAAAATGCAGACGTTCAAAGCTGTCTCTTTGCTCCAGGAAGGCAATGATGTGGCTATCATTGTTAAATACCTACCAATGACTAGTGTTGTTAGGTACACTGGGCCAAAAGACCAGCTCAATCATGTACTTGTCTCTTTTAAAATCTGGGTGGGGGACCAAGAGAGTAGTTGAAACAACCAATGCATCCACCCAATTATTAAACTCTCTGGGAATTTTAGAGATGTTGAAAGCATCAAAGTCTTCAAGCTGGTCCCAGACTAGATTGCGATAATGGCACAATCTTTCATTCTTGGTTTGATACAGGGTCCTCACCTGACAAACCACTAGTTTGGCATCTCCTTTAGCATGAAGGAGCTTGATGCCTTTGTCCTGAGTGGCTCTCAATCCAAGTAGTAGAGACTCATATTCAACTGTGTTATTCATGTTGCTGAATTCCAATTTATAAGATGAGGGAAAAATATCTCCTTGAGGAGATATTAACACCACCCTAGCTCCTGAACTAGTGGAAGAGTAGCTACCATCAAATTCAAGAATCCATACCTTATTTGATCCCGATTTCCTTTCGGATTCTTCTTCATCCAGTGGTGGAGAAACTTATACACTTGCTTGGTGCTCAGCCAATTTCTCTGTTATTCCAGCTAACTACATTTCCAGGCTATCATCAGTAGGAGCTTCATCAGATGTATCATGAGCTCCATCCATGTACAGAAAGTAGTTACCCATGTCTGAAGACTAAAACAAAATTTAGGCTTTAGGTGCTGAGGTCTGGGTAACAACATATTTCACTTCCTTATCAGGGAGCAGTCTCTTCATAACACCCTTAACTGGAATCCTCACCTTAGATAAATCCATGCTTAATTTACCACCAACATCTCTGCAAAAATTCCACCTAAGAAGGATGCCATATGACGCTGGAATGTCTGCTACCAAGACAATCATCTTGATTCTTTTGTCAGGAAATGTAGCAAACGCAAATTGGGCATCTTTAATTTGTCCCAGCAAAGGCAGTTGCTTGTTTTCCATGAAGAAGCATCTACCAAAAGTTTTGGTCAATGTGAGATCAAGGGATTCGGCCACTTTAGCAGGCATGACATTGTCTGAAGCTCCAGAATCAATGATGCAATTATTCAACTAATGTCCATTTATTAGCAATGAGACATAAAAAGGTTTAGTCCTACCAGGAGCAGTAGGGGGAGCAGTGACAAGGTTGTTCTTGGTGGGTGCATTCTTGGTAGCATCATGCGTCATTTTGGGAATTTCTTGCTCAACAGGGATGTCCTTGTTTCTAATACAGTGAACCAATCTGTCTAGTTGCTCGGGATGGGATTGCAGAAATTCAAATTCTGACATTTGAATTTTGGTTCTCTTTATATGGTCAATGATATCAAATGTCTAGAAGGATCTAGGAACAGAGGATGGGAGTTCATCCTTTTGATTTTTCAATGGGGGAGGATTGGACTGCAAAATTAAAGTGGAAGGCATATGGGAATTTGGGGTATTTACCTCTTTTGAAATCACTAGGTCCTTTGGTTGGAAAAGAAGAGTAGATCCCCACTTAGCAATCAAGACTGCTAGTTGAGGTCACTCCCCTGCTTTCTCCTTATCAGCTTGTTGAGCTGATTGATTTCTAGACCAGGTGAATACATCATATGACCCTTCAGCTACATTACCTTCATGCCTGGGTTCATCCTGATAATTCAGGAAACCAATATGGGAGTCGCCAACTAATTCTTCTTTTGCCTCAGTGAAGAGATTAGTATCATCTTCAAAATTTAACTCAGGCTCGGATGAGAAATCTACTTTAGCTTCTAGATATTTGACTATCGAGTTATTTGGAGGTGCTTCAAGGGTGAGGTTCCTCTATGGAGGGGGAAGGCAATTTTGCTATCCCTGATTCCTAGCAGCATTACCTTGGTACGCCTAATTTTGAAATGTCCTCTTGGGCATATCTCTATATGCAGGGGTAGATGACATTCCTTGCATCATTTGCTTTCTAAGAGCCAGCATTTCATTTGCTAGCTTTTGTACCATCGGGTCGGTGGTGACTACAGGTGAATACTCAAAAGATGAAGAGGATTTACCTTTATTAGGGTCTCTCCTAATCTTTCCAGCCAATATAAGGTCATCCTCCACTTCAATGGCCAGGTCTTGAGCTTCAACCAGATCTATTTGGCTAGCACACCTCAACATGAAACTCACTTCAGGAAGCTATGAGTTGATGAAAAAGCATTTGAGGTTCTGAGGTGTTGGTTGGGCAATTTTAAGAATTCTATTCCTTAGCTTGTCAAACCTAGCAATGAAGTCCCTCATAGGCTCTTGGGACTCCTTCATCTGAGTGAGCTGGGTTAGCAAGGCATGTGCATCCTCTACATGCTTAAACCTTGGTTCAAATTTGGCTTTGAGCGTATCCCAGTCAGTCACTGACCTAGCTTGCAGGTGGTAGAACCAGTCAGTAACAGCACCTTGTAGTGTTTCTACAAATAGCATGACTGCTATATCTTCATACTCTACTCCAATCATGCCACAGGCTATGCTGAATGCCGTGAGGTGTTCATCGGGGTGAACTTTCCCATCACCAAGGAATTTGGGGAAGTTCTTCCTTGAGCTGTGTGGAAGCTCATGTAAAGGTGGAGTAAGGTTGAGTGGACCAAATGAGCTACCCCAGGGGCCCCGAGCTGCCATGATTAGATTATGAAAAGTGGGGATAACAAATCTGGGTGAAGTATTTATAGGTAGGGCTCTATTAACAACAGGAAAAGAAGCTTTGCCTTGTGTTGGTGACCCGATAAGGTTAGGAGGAAGACTCCTAGATCGTTGGAGGAAAGGTGGTGGAGGAAACAGATCAAAATGGCTATGTTGTGCCAACTCAAACACAGGGTCAAAAATACCCTTAGATCTCTAGCTTCTTGTGTAGCATGGAGTTGCCAGATTTAAAACAAAGGAAAGGAAAGGGACTGGTCCTGATTCAACCTAGAGCTTGAGGCTTCAAACTGCTTGTCTTTCCTAGCAAATCTAGTTTATAGACCAGATAATGTAATGGATATGGAGGATGGAGGGAGATAGTAAGGTTATAATGATAGTTGGTAAGGCCCAGATGGGAGTCGCCAGACTTTATAATGGATAAGGGTAGGGACTGCTTGTTCAAATCCCCAGTGGAGTTGCCAAAAACTGTTGGGTGAATATTTTGTTGGCCAGCTAACTGGTGACCAAAATAGTTCCTATCACCACAGCATAGGGAGATCAATCGACTAGATGTGTAGGTTTCCTGCATCAACAGGAGACAAATATCTCCTCTCATCAAGGGGAGGTTCCTTATAGGTATGCAGGAGATGCAGCAGGCTATATATATATATATATATATATATATATATATATATATATATATATATATATATATATATATATATGCAGAAAGTAAGACACAGGGGGTAGGATAAACCATCCATCTCTCTTCTTTTAGAGATGATGCTGACAAATAGAAGAGAAATACTGGGTGATGGGGAAGGTGCTTCTCTTCTTTCAGAAGCAACTTTCAGCCAAGAGCCAGATTCCTTCCTAAATAGTAAAAATCCTGATGAAGCAACAAAAGGCACTTCTCTTCTTTCAGAAGTGCTTGTTCTTGCAGGCAACAGGAATATTTATGGTAACAGGTAACCAAAGGTGCAGAGTAACCAACAGCCTAAAATGTAGTGCAAAGTCTCCACCTCGACTGCCCAAAGAGCATATCACAAAGGATAATGGGGGCACAAAGTCTCCCCAAAATCCTCAACACAAAAAGGAAATTAAAACATAGACTGAAATCAATTGTGAAAGCACAAAGTCTTCTCACAGTTGGTTTCAAGACACTTCTTTGTTACCTTTACTAATTCTGTGCACCAAATTAAATGAATAAGGACACCTTCAGATGACACAAGTTAGAACAACACAAAGTCTGGAAAAACCTGCTTTCTCATTCAAATAACAAGGAAAATGAAATTACAACCTGAGCTCAAAGTCTCAGTCTTCTTCTTTCAAAATGGGTAGAGTTTCATTCTTGTAAAAATGAGAAGTCTCTCTACAACAAATGAGAGATTACAATATATAGCCCCCAAGAAAGACTTGGGCACTTGTTTTTCATATGTCAGCCCATGCCATGCATTTAATTCCTTGAAGGCATTTTCAAGTTTATCAGAGGACTACATTGAAAATAGGGCAGCCGTCTTAACTATGGCATGCCATTTCATCCCATATGTCTTCTCCTGAGTCTGGATCATCTAGTCTATCCCCTCTGATGTCTGCATAGCCATCCATTTGTCTTTACTTCATGGAAGAAAACAAGCCATGTCCTTGGTTTGGTGTGCTTAGAAGTCTACTCGATCCACTATTTCACCTACTAGAAATAAATCTTTCAAAGATATTTTTGATCCTTTAGTCTCGCTTCTCTCTTTACTGCTTAAGCACTTCTTTGCTCTTTATAGCCCTTCTTGCCTATGTCTTTTTTGGGGAGGGATTTCTGCATCTTTGACAAGTGGCAAGCTCCACTATCATGAAACTCATTAGAAACTCACAAAAAAATGGTGTCCATGACACATTTTGCTCAAGCAAATCAAAAGGGGAACACAGACGCAAGCACTTGTCACGTTCGCTGCACTTGTCTTTTTTCATCAGGCACTTTTCTGCGGGCTTTTCTCTTTAGTTGGGCTTTTCTAGCTTTGTCTCTTCCTGCTGCAATTTGAGCTTTCAGGATATCTTCCCAGCCAGTTGCTTGGTTCTTCCTTTGAGTTTTGTGTTTTATTTGAATTTTAACGGATATTCCCTTACCTTAAATTTGACGTCTGTGGGGACGTCATTGGTTGACTGTTGCTTGAACCATGTTGAACTTTGAACCCGTTGAACCACTGCAAGTTCATCAGTTCATTTGTTCATTCTGTCTCTTTGTTTTATCACTTCCTGGTTCAATCACTTTTACGCTCCTTGGTTGAACCATCTGTTGAACCACTTGTGTGCCGCTTGATTGAACCTTTGAACCAAATGTTGAACCTGTTGCTGATGCTTGCCGATGGAAATTTCTATTTGAACCAAGGCAATGAACCAATTCTGTAGAGTCTATAGATTTTCCTTTTCCTGCACAGTACATAGATTTTTCTTCCTGCTAAGTCTATAGATTCAAGCCTACAGAGTCCATACATTCAAGCCTGCAGAGTCTATAGATTCAAGCCTGTAGAGTCCGTAGATTCAATCCTGTAGAGTCCGTAGATTTAAGAAAAGCTTGAAAACTGAAGAATTTGAATGCCCAAGACAAATTTTGAAAAGAGAAGAGATAATTTTGGTCTGTAAGACCAAAATAGTTCAAATGTTGTCCCAAAAATGAGTTGATATTTTTGGGGGACAACAGATTTAGTTTGTGAATTTGATTAGGTCAAAATAAGGAGATTTTGGTGAAACTAGTGTTTGACTAAGGGACTAAAATAGTAAAAAAATGCATGCAATAGGACAAAAGAGTGATAGAAGGAACTAGAATGGTTGACAGAGGGATAAAATGGCTGAGTAAGCTAAAACTAGGCCAAATTTATGAAAATGACTAGATTAAAGTAATTTAGGCTTATTTTTATTAAAATTTGAAAAGAATGTATTTTGATTATGAATGATATGGAGGATGTAATACATCTTTTATTATTTTATGGTTATAGGGATGTCTAAAGTTTTGGTGCTTAGTGGATACATCATGGATCCCAAACTTATTAGAGCACTTGCCTATTATGGATACAGCTAGATTGATCTTATATACTTAGGAAGCATTGTAGACATGTGTAGGATACCTTTAAATTTATATTTATTAGTCATGTTCATGGGATATTGGGAACAATTGAATAACATGTTTAGGTGGGAGGTGGAGGGGGATACCATAGAGGTGGGTATCACCTTCAAGGATGCACATGCCATCCTGGGACTACCCATAGTAAGGACACCCATGGTCATGGGAGTGCTAGAGAGTCAAGAGGAGAGTATAGCCTTAGCCATATAGGAGATTGGATCAGATAAGGTATACCCTAGATGAGGGTGAGTATGTTTAATGTATATACCTCATATATTCTAGATGTCGAAAAGGCTATGATAGGACTTATAATAGCATGGATACTATGTCACAAGTTGGATGGCAAGGTACCACTATTTGTGATAGCCTTGAGCTAGATGATATTAGAACAAAGGGTGTTATATGACTTGGGATCTATCATCTAGGTATAACTTATGCTTGACATGTATGGAGTGATATCTACAGGGTATAAGTTTGTGGGACTGATTATATTATTGATGGTATGGATATATTAGAGGTTTTCCATGTATCAGCCAACTGAGTTACCCAATGTAGTTAATGATAGGTTACCTCAAGTTTAGATATGGAAATAGGACTAGGTAACATGGGTTGTACCCCACATGATAGTGCTGTAGATGATGAGATGAGTGGATATTATATGGAAACTATATGGGAACATTAATATGATATGGCATAGCTAGGAGAAAATGGAACCAACTTTAGCATAGATAGAGGTGATAGGGAACTATATTTGGTGGATGAAGCCAAATCTATTGCCACATGTATGAGGATAGATAAGACAACCTCACCTAGTGGATCTAATAGTGATGCCCCATTTTGGGCTTAGCATATGAGAGATACATAGGGGAGAGGAAGATTAGGGCCACCAGTGATGAGTTCAGTACTTAGGCCATGGCATGAAAGGCTATGGATAGGTCATGCACAATGAGCAATAAAGCGTTAGGAAATGGATGCAAAGGGGGGAGTACCAAAGGTACCACTGTTATCTTTTTAGTATGAGGATTGATGACTATTGTGGACATGACATCGATGGAAGTAGTAAGAGAAGGAGAGAGAAAAGATAATAGTCATCCTAGATGACCCATTAGGTGGGTCAAGATAAAGATGGGTGATAGAGAGACCACTCAAGTGTAGCCTAATATGAGTAAAAGTCGTGACTCTAGGATTTTTTTTTTGGAGGTGATTGATAGATGAGGTTATTTGAGGATGCATGGATGGGGAGACCATACTCATTGATCATATAGATGGTGAGATAGTAGTGGTCAACACATAGCCAGGTAATAAAAGATGGTTAAATTTTTGCTTAAGTTTACTTGAGATAGAATATAGATAGATAGATTTTTAGATATATCAGTGATCTAATATCTATCTAATGGGATTTTTATAGGTATTGTAGAGGAGGAGGAGACCAGATAGGGGTACCTAGTGAGGGGAACACTCTATGATATCCTATATGAGGTGTTGATTCCATACAACCTTGCCATATTAGAGGATCCAATGGTACCATTTACCGTAACTCAGATGAGCTAGTTTAGACTAACTAGAGAGGCTAAAAGGTGATCATATGTACACAAAGAGGGGATGTAGCCATTAGTAGGGGTGGGTGTAGGAGAAGCACATACATGGTAGGACCTAGCTTAGGAGAGAGTCATGTATCTAGCTACTATGACATAGATGGGATAGGTATAGGCCTAAGAGAGAGAAACACATCTAATGACCTTGATCCATTTGGCATAGGTATAGGATCAAGTAGCTCATCTATAAGGGAAGGTGTCAAGACTAAGATCTCAGACAACCTATTTAAAACATTATGTTTGAAGGTGTCAGATCAAGGCATCTATGGGTAGTGTCGCTAGGCCATGAAATGGGTAAGATACAACCCAACCATAGATCTAGAGCTTTGTATATGGTTGTATTTTTGTATTAAAACTTAAGATATCTTAAGTTTTAATACAAAAATACAACCATATACAAAGCTCTAGATCTATGGTTGGGTTGTATCTTACCCATTTCATGGCCTAGCGACACTACCCATAGATGCCTTGATCTGACTCCTTCAAACATAATGTTTTAAATAGGTTGTCTGAGATCTTAGTCTTGACACCTTCCCTTATAGATGAGCTACTTGAGCCTATACCTATGCCAAATGGATCAAGGTCATTAGATGTGTTTCTCTCTCTTAGGTATATATATATATATATATATATATATATATATATATATCATTTTAGCATTTGGAATGCTGATTTAATGTGTTTGCATTATGGTTGTTGGTTGTGGATGATTGTATATATTTATTTATAGTACATGTATTTAGCTATTGTTGTATATGATATACGAAATATATGAGTTATGGTTTCTTTTATAACATTATGTAGGACACATGCATGGTTAAAAATAAATAGGCAAAATATATTTAGTAAAATATATTCAATCAAAAATGTACTACACACTAGCTCATGTTGGGAAATGTGTAATAACAAGAAAATGACTACGTATAAATAACCAAAGGGATGTAAAACAAGATGGAAAAAAGTTTTGTTTTTAAACCAAACAAAAAATTGATACCAAATTAAAACAAGTAAGATCATACTAAATCACGTTGGGAAGTATGAAAATAATGTAATAAAATAGAAATCTTGAAAAAGAAAAAATGGCATAAAAACAAATCCATTAAGTCAATCAATCATACTAAATAACATTGGGAAGTATAAGAGAAAAACAAAAGTTGGTCTTAAATTTATCACACTAATTCAAATTAGGAAGTATGAAAAAAATTCAAGAAATGGTTGGTTTCTTACATGTAATTGGAAAATAAGAAGATAAAAGTGAAAGAGAAATGAATTAAGCATAAAACATACTAAATCAAGCTAGGAAGCATGTCAATGACATGTAACTTCATGATCAATCACATCTTATCTCATATTTGACACATGTAATTTTGATTGTGACTTGGATTATTGGAAAATTTCATGAGGAAGGCCAGGTCCTATCCATGGTCTTACACTGCAACTCACAAAGGGAGCACCACTGAGGTGGAATAAATGTGAAAATATGGTAACAAAGGATGCTGGTAATAGGAATGTGAAATTTTGGTAATTTGTGAGTAAGGTCAGGTCCTATCCATGGTCTTATAATACATATCATAAATGGAATCCCAAGGGGGGTGATCAGTGAAAAAAATAATATTTCTCAAGAGGAAATATGAGGACATAAAGAATGAAAAAGGGAATGTAAAAATCATAACATAGGCATCTTATGAGAAGACCTTAGGAGATAGGAGGCATACTACGGACATGAGAAGACACTAAGTGACTAGTGACCATCAATGTACAAAGGAAACTTGTTCGCTATAAACACAAAGCTATGTAAGAAAATAAGAATGATACTAAGATCAACTCATGAAGGTAGATTGGTATAATAAAAGTAAAATGGATCAACCTTCTCATGATGTGTTTCCCATTCCTCAGGACTCCTTATAGAGCCATCGATCTACTATGAAGATTGGGTACTTACATGAGAAAGTAGGTAGCATTGAAATATTTTTTTATTCTCTTTTTCTAATCTATTGACATATCGCTCCCCAATGGACCTCAACTCTATCATCAGGCTAAATATGGAGTTTGAGCTTCAACTATAAGAAGGAGATGTGTTTTGAATCATGTATTTTAGTGTGATTTGAATTTTAATAAATTTGAAATGTTTTTGCCTTTTTTTATCATTTCTTTTAAGTAAATAATTTAGATTTTGATTGTTTTAAGGATTTTAAAGATTCCTCCTCCATATGGACTTGGGATGACCAATCATGAGAGATAGAGTGATACACATGAATGAGCTGTAGGCTTAGGCTAAATAAAGTTAAGTGACCAAAGACAATACTGACTAGAACACTTAGGTCTAATAATGAACCAACATGTTATCTCAATTCTCAACCATGCATATGCTAAGTTTGCAAAAAAGGAATAAAGGGAATAAGGAGATCCAAAGTGGACCAGTGAAAGGATATTATAATGAGATTAATTATTTACTAACTAATAATATGGTAAAGAAGGAATGAATAAAGGGAATAAGGTGTGCATAACTAAGTCATAGTGACAATTTAGATGTGTATATAGAGATAAGAAAGCAAACAATCATGAAGAGAAAATAAGGGAATTTATAAGAAATAAACTCAAGAAAGAAAGAGAAAACAATAATATAGAAGACACTCATAAGAAAACATAAATGACATTATAAGCAATATGTAAAGTGTGAAATCAAAGTCACCATGTAAGATAAATAAGAATTTTACACAATGTCAAATGATATAATAAATATATTAAGATAAGATTAGAGCATACATACAATCCAAATGAAAAATGTAAGAACACCATGCATGTATTCATAAATACTAATAGATTTACCCACACACATTACCTAGAACATCTGATAGCTCTATATGAAGTTGGAGTCAAACTGTAGCTAATATCTCAACGATCTTTGATGAAAATTGGGAAAATACTTCATGTCTAATCTCCTCAATAAAAAAGGTATGAATTCTTGATGTATCATGCTAAGGAGGGATATTAGGTAAGGGATGTTCAAAATAATGCATGGGAATGGACTCTATAGGAGATGTAGGAATCACTAGTAGGAAAGGATCCATAGGTGAGGAACTCATATGTGGAGAAGGATCCATAGGTGAAGGAAGGTCCATGGGTGAAGGATTCACTAGTAGAGGAATAGAAGGTGATAAAGGGACCACAAGAGGGGATGGAACCATAGGAGGTGGAACCATGGGGTAGAATGGGGAGGCTTCTTATGAGAATAACCTATGGAAAGAATGGTAGAAGGTCCCAGAATAGATATAAAGTGATTCTTAAGATGTTATTGAAGGATATAACAATGATCAGTGTGATGGGTGCCAAATACAATACACCTCTCCATACTTAGGAATATACTCATGTATTACATTTGGGGGAGGTATGGATTTATCTAAGGAATGAGGGGAAGGATGAAAAGTATCAATATATTGTCATAGTTTGTAATAATACGTGGATGAATGATTATCTATGCTATCAAAGCAATAGATACACTTGTGAGTAGGCATAGTAGAGGTAGTCACAAGAGGAGGTGTAAAAGAAATGGAAAGATCTTGGGAAGGGTCATCAGCCCATTTGGTAAGTAGAAGATCCATCTATAGTAAAGGAAGAAAACCATCACCAAAATAAGGTGGTGGTGGGGAAGGAACTGGACTATGCTGAATGGAAGGATCAATGGGATTAGAAGTAGGAATAGACTTAGTGATAGTGGGAGATAAATGGGCTCAAATATAACAAGATTAGGAATGGGATCTGATGTAAGTTTTATTGAGGGAGGGGTGAGATATACATAAGGATGAAGAAGGGTCACACACATCTTAGGGATAAGCAGGCTATAGGGGGTCTAAGTACCTAGCAAAGCGATAAGGCCCTGCATGATCCATAAGCATAATCCTATGAGGTTATTAAGAAATTAGAGGTGTTTGAATCATATCTACCCTATGATAAAGAAGAAAAATACTTAATAATAATAAATTATGGAATATGGGAAGATACATAAAAATAATAAAGCAAAGAGGAATGATAATGGATAATCTCAACATCATGGATCTGAATAAAATCACCTAAGAATGGATCATCTAAGAAATAACCATCATCATAATTAGGTGTATGAATATCAATGATCAGGTAGGGATGGCATCATCATTTGATGAGGTGTAATAAATGGAATGTCTAGTCTTAGTCAAGACAATGGGAATATCATCACAAGGTGGTTTGCAAGAATGAGGCTGCAAAGAAGCAAGAAGCTAAGATATGAGATGATGTGAGAGATTGGAAGTTTTAATCATGAGATTGATCTCATTAGGTTCATCATCATCATAATATAAGAGGTTATGGGAATATTTACAATTTTTTTAGGATGACCATTATAATCTTGAGTTAAATTGATGGGAAAATTAAATCATTGAGACTCATAAAATGGAACACTAGGAAAGGTTTCAAGAGTAGGAATCTTCAAGACACCATAGTCTTGGAATTGATTAAAATTATAAGGGTTAGTGTCACCCTAAATCTTATATATAACTCCATTATGATTGAATTTAATGCATTGGTAGGTGGAAGAAGCAATTTATATCATATAATGAGTCTATGACCTACCAAGAAAGATGTTGTAAGATAGAGGAAAGTTAAATATCATCATCTTCACACAAATGGTGATATTTGGGATGGTAATGGGAATCCACACATAACCTAAAGGTGAAATTTTCCTTTGATCATATCCTTGACATGTGCTACATGTGGACTTGAGATTGCATTTAGAATATCCAAGGGTTCTTATAAAATTAAGAGAGGTAATATAGGTGTTAGAACCCTTGTCAATCAATGCATGATTGACTTGGATATCACCAATTTGAACACTAATAAATAGAGGAGGATAATCCACATTAAGTATAATATCATAGATAATTATAGAAGCGATGGGAAATTTTAAGGAAAGAGAAGTGTCCATTATTTCATCAACATAGATGGATGTCTCTTCACATTATTTTAATATGTTATCTTCAAATCTAGATAAGGTTGTTTCACATCTTACTAGGGGAGGATGAGGGATGTTAATTTTGAACAAGAGTTGCATGAGATAGTTTTGATGATGTGGAGAGGTCCTCATAAGTTTAATAAATGAAATTTGGGATGGGAGATTAGTGATTTACATTATGGGATCCCACTCATCATAACCCATAATAAGTTTGTTATAAATAGGTGCATAGTGTTGAATGAGGTACTTAGAAGGAGGAGCTAAATTAGATTAAAATTTGTGTTGACAAGAGGGAAAATGTTTAGAACAAGGTTGTAAATTAGGTTGAAAAACTGAAGTAGTTGGTTTAGGTTGGTTTTGAGAAAAGGTAGAGGAAGTGTTGATATAAGTTTGATTATCATTGGTGTTAGGTAACGAAGATGGAGGGATGGTATAAATATAATGGGAAGTTTTATCCAAGGGAGGAATTAGAATTTGGCATCAAAATTTATAAGTTCATCTTGCCCCAACTCATTTTAGTGAGTTGGGGAAGAATCATACATAACACAAAATGTGTGAGGTAATGGAGAAGCGTAGATAGGTTGATGATTAATGAAATCTACCACTCTTCACATATTAGTCATATTAACCACATGCATATTAAAATTAGGGTCAACCAAATTTTATACACTATTAGTGGAATGGGTGGGCTTGTCTTGATTGAGTTGGTGATTTGGAAGAGGGTCTTTATAGATATCCAAATGAGCATTAGATTGATTAAAAGCTTGATATTTATTATGTGTTTCATGAGATTTAAAATCAATGTCATAGGGTTATTGATGTTTTTAAATGATAGAGTCATGATCAAAATTAGGACAAAGAAGAACACACATAGCTAAATTACAAATCTGCCTACATGTCTCATGAGAATTACCCCAACTAGCATGAAACCAACAAAACTTATTAGGATCATACCAAGATTTCATAGGACAAGTGGGGTCAAGTTCACATGGAAGAGGCTTAGGTAGAAATATAAGTAATTTAACTGAGGATAAAGGTTTGTGAACATTAATGTTATTAGGTGAAGATAAATTAGGATTGGTGTATTATTGAAAAAGGGGAGATGGTTCCAAAGATTGGTTAGGAATGATAGCTTGAATAGTGTGAATGGTGTCATAAGAGTCCATGATACCATCATTGTTAGAATTATAATTTTTGTTTTTAATTAAAATACGAGTACACATAGAAGGTTGGGGTGGCTCAAATTGATGCATAAAGAAATATTGATGTTTTTCTTGGTTAATGGAATCTTCCAATGTACATGGAGAGAGATTGCAAACCCAATATTACAACTTGGGAAAAATAACATTGGTAAAGAGATGGAAAAGGTTATCATCAGCCATGTTATGTTCACATTTGTTGGACAATGTTATCCACCTTTTAACAAAATCTTAGGTAGTTTTATGTTTAAGTTGATTACAATTTATAAAGTGGGTGAAAGTATTTTTGGGAAGATCACTAGTTTGGAACTCTTAGACTAAAGCATTCATTAAATATTCCAACTAGCAATAGAATGAGTTTTAATTTGGTTATACCAATCCAAGGCATCACCCATGAGAGTTTTGGCTAAGAGCTTGGTAGTGGCAAAAGTATTCAATTTGACCCAATCTTTATAGATATTTCCAAATGTTTTTAGATGAAGAGTAGGATTAGTTAACCAATTATAAGAAATTATAGGGATGATACCACTTATATCAATATTAGTAATTTGAGTTGTAATAGGTTCATTTTGAATATGTTTAATTGTCTTGTTGACAAGAAGAGATTAAGGGATGATATTGCCATGGGAATCTCAAAGAGGAGGTGGGGGAACATTTTGATTATGCATGTGCCAAGACATTGGTTGAGGGTGGGTTTGAAGATGGATAAGGTGGTTTTGAATTATCAACATTTGATTTGTATTATGAGCTTGAAAAGTTTTCATTTTATTAAGTGTTTATAATAAAAGTTTATGGGTTTGATCAAAATTTTTAGCATTATTTAAAGCATTAGAATTTGTATTAGTGGCTTGGGTACCACCATTGGTGTTGGTAGGAGATTCAGAGGAACTATTCAAATATGAGACACTAGTGGCAAAGTTTTATTGTGTGGAAAAAGATGAACTAGTGAAGGGGTGAGAAGAGGAATCACTAGAGGCATGATTACCTTAGGTAGTAAACAATGCACTAGTGGAAGAATTAAGGAGAGTGGATATTAGGAGAGGCCCACTAGATGTAAAACCTACCATGTTAGTGGATATACTAGGCATGGAGATAAAAGAAGTTAAAGAATAAGAGGTCATATAATGAGAAGGGGTCATAATAGAGGGAAGAGGATAAGAATAAAATAAGGTATTACCTCCAAATCCATATGAGAATGTGGAAGAAGGTAAATGAGGATCTTTAACTTGAACACTAATCATGAGATGGTAAATGGTAGAAGGATCCTTTCCTTGATGTTGAGGAAATTTAGAGATAAAGAAAAGCATTTTAGGGGTATACTCTAATTCAGGTTAAACTTCAAGTGAGAAGATATGATTACATAGTTAAGAGGAATGAGGAAGGGTCCCATAGTTCATTGTGTGAGTGGCTATATGCACATTACTCTCATCCAAGAGATAAAACCTACTCTTCTTATGGGATACCCTATGAGGGTTGGTAAAAATCATCATATCTATTGAATTTAACTTAGTTTTATCTTTAAATATAAAGTTTATGATGAATGAGAAGAACTAAACAAGGCAAGAGATATGCAAAAATAAGGAAATATGAAGTGAAAAAAATTGTACAGATTCAACTAGGTTAACTTAGTATAAAAAATAGGGTCTAAAAATTATACATAGTCAATAGGGTCAACTTAGTATATAAAACAAGGGTTAAAAATTATACAGAGTCGATAAGGTCAACCTAGTATAGTAAACAAGGGAAAATAGATAGTCTGTAAGAGACTGTGTTGATAGGAATAACTGTGTACTAAAATAAGAAATTTTTTACAAGTAATTTTAAAATTAAGATATGAGGGAAACACATAATCAATTAGATCAATGATGTTGATCTAATTGAGACACATAACACAAAACTTTACACCAACACTGGTTAATACAAGTTTTTGCTATATAACATACGATTGAGTAAAGAACAAGCAATCAACTTGAAAAGTAAAATATAACTAAGTGGTCAACTTGAATGTTGTTAGATTATTAGAGTATTATTTTATATGTGATAGGAAGTTGGATATAAACAAGGAACTAGAAAGAAATATAAGGATGGTTTTAGGATGTTTGCGTTGAAAGGGATATGTATTGGCAATGGCACCAACTTGGTATTGGGGCCTACCCCCTCACTTCACACACTACAATGATAAGGGTGTTGGGTGCTTAGCCAAAATATACTATTAACCATGTGTTTATACTTGGATATAAAACCAAGTTGGCTTCCCCCTTGGTGATGAAATCCAAGTAGGTAGGCCTTGGGTAAACAATTGTGAAAATGTTTTTTTAAGATTTTGTGATTTGGTAGTGTGTGCATAAAATAGAAAATAGTGAAACTAAATGGTATATTAAAAAAACCATCTAATTAGAATATGTGATATATTATAATTATGCAATCAATAATAAATGAAAGTGTGAGCTAATTTCTAGCATACAAGTGTTAATTCTAACTTTGAAACATAATACAATATTGATTCAGTCGATAGTGTATGCAAAGAATACATAACAGGTTGATAGTGTCACCTATATAATATGGAATAAAGGGTCTCAAAATGAAATACATCAATAAATTTTACCTATCTTTCTATACATAACATATAATATAGAACTATGTTGATAGGGTCAACCTAGTTGACTATATAGGGGTAGTTTTAAAGATTGCAAACTATGAAAAATAGAACTATAACAAATGCTATAAATTATAAATAAGTATAAAAAGGAACCTTGGTGGGTTGGAGGATGTAAAGGAAAATAAGTTTAATATTAAAGTGATCTAATTTATACTTATAATTTCAATTATGTTAACTGGGTTGACCTAGCTTTATAGATCTGGTTTGCTAAAAACTTGAAAAATGTATAGGGTTGACTAGGTTGACCTAGTATGCTGAACTAGATACCTAGAAGTGTACAGGGTCAACTAGGTTAACCTAGTAGTCTAAACTAAATTATGAAAAACCTAAACAAAAAGATCAAAGTTGTATGGATATGATTATGTTATTAAGCCTGCACATAGAAGTTAGAACTATGTTGATATTGTCAACCTAATATTGTAATGATAATAAAAATGATAAAAGAATGAAAAATGTGAAGTAAAAATTTCAAGGTTTAGGTTAAATAGAATGTATTTAATTATAAATGAATCATGTTTATAAATTAATCTTAACTTATAGAAGATAGATCATACCATACACTTCTGATTGGGGACACATTTGTTAAGTGAGAACATGACCAATATGAGGATTAACTAGACTCGATTAAGGGATATCTTACCACAATACACTGTGTTAGGGAGGGTTACAAAGCCTCTAGTCAAGAATAATCACATAATAAACCCAAGGTATTTTTTTGTTTTAATATCTCACTAAACTAATCACAAGTAAATCAAATTTAATCTAGAGCTCACCAAAGCTTGTGGCATAAAGTGGGGGTTAAAAACAATAAAAGTAAACACACATAAGAGGCATATAATCATGTCAATGTATATGGAATCATAATGCATGGAAGATAAGTAAAAATTCATATCTATCTACTCCTACAAAGGAGGAACAAAGTTAGGATTACTTACCTTTAAATATGAATCCACAGATCCTCAATCTCTCCCTTGGCCAAGGTGTGTCACAAGAGGTTATTATGGTATGTAATGATGACAAATATAAATCATCTCTAGGCTATAAAACCTATAAATTCATTTAAAAGACTTATCCATAAGACAAGATCCATATCTCCAAAGAAAGTATGGAACCCTAAGCTTACTCCTCAAGTAGAATGGTTAATAAGTAGATGCAGAATAACTCTTACTTATTTTTTGCTTCTCTAAATAATGGTGAAATGAACTTGTATGTATAGGAATATTTCACCCTAAACCCTTTTGAAAATCCTAACTGATAGGGTTTACCTAGTTGACCTAGCATAATTTTAGATAGTTATTCACTAGGTCAGCCAAGAGCCAAACTAGTTCCTAAGTGAAAATAACCCAAAACTATACAAGGTTGACCCAATAAACCTAGTAAAATCTACTGATAAAAGGGGATTAAGGTGAGGAAAAGGAAGTTAAAATGTGAGAAACGACTGGATAAGGTATAATAAAGAAGAACAAGCTTAGGTAAATGGTTTTTAGGAGATAAGTGTGTAGATAACAAGTGGTGAAAGGGACAACAATCCTATGAAGCACTAATGGTCTACCCACCCCTTTCTTGGTGCACCCATTAAGACATGCACTCAGAGATATTAAGACTCGATGGGTTCCTATAAGTTACATAGTGCCAATAAGTGATAAAAGTTTGAAAATATTATGTGTATATAACATGCACTTATCAATTTCTAAGTTACAGGGAAATTATATTACACAATATTTTAGGTGTATATTTTCCTTTCTCTTTTTTCCAATTTAAAATTTCAAAATTTATATTTTCAAATTTCAAATATGGGTAGTGATTAATTTTAGTGGCATTGTTATAGGTTTTGTATTAAGGCATGTTGTATGATCAAACTTCACATCAAAATACAAAGTGTGTATACACACTTAGGTTCAAATCTAATTTACTCTAGTAATTTCACCCATTTCATCATTAAAATAAAGTGGAGAATATGTAAACACATAAATTTAGTCATTAAGTGCTTAAAAATGTTTAACTTCACATTCTTACCCTGCTTGGTCAATTCACCATTCAAATAAATTATAATATATACAAGAGCATTAATTATTATAAAACATTTATTGATAATACTTAGAACATAATTAAGATATCCCTATTTTTATTATAGACTCACATTAGACTAATTACAATAGTCTATGTCCTTTTGGGATATGATCACACTAGGTTTAATAAGGCCACATTACAGCCTTCTCCTCTGTGCTCTAAAAGCATTTTTTTAAAATTGAGATGTTTTATTTTTCACTTCCCATGATTTAATCAAGGTTGGTTAGTGGAAATATTTAAAAAATATTATTTATATATGAACATCAAGGCATCTTTAAACACATCTAGAAATCACTTGGAAATTCTACTACATATTGAGCAAAAGAGCACTATTTTTTCCAATTCTAATTATGAAGCATTATAACAGTCATATGAAAAGTGTGTGTGTGTGTGTGTGTGTGTGTGTGTAGGTCAAGGTTACTCATTTTCAATAAATTAAATCAATCTATTTCATTTCATTGATGTCTCCATGAAATCTTGAAACCCTATAGTATGGCTAAGTATAAAATTTAGTAGGACCCTCCAAAACCTATAATTTGAATTACAACTACTAGAGGTGTGAAAAAACTCTCAAATAAATTGAATGTGTGTGTGTGTGTGTGTGTGTGTGTGTGTGTGTGTGTGTGTGTGTGTAATGACTTAAAGTATAATAAAATATACTTAAAGGTTTATTTTATATATATGACCTACTTCAACACCTTTTCCATCTATCCTATAACATTGGTCAGGATAATATCATGTTACCATGGCATCAACCTGATTGATACTATCTCTATTATGTATCATCTAACTCAATATAGTCCTATGGTATTATCTAGGCCAATACCATTATGTGTTATATGACATCCCATTAAATTGTATCAACCTGGTCAGTAACGTCAACTTAGTTTTTAAGAATAGTTTTAGGTATTGGAAAACTATATAGGGGTCATATTCCATTCCAATCATATCATATACACTCTATTTGCTTAGATTTAACTCAAACTTATACCTTAAGTCATATTTAAATGAGTTAGGTCTAGAACCATGTCTTGTGAAAGACTTGGAGAAAATTTGTTGGTCTAGAGCCTTTTATCCACCCTTTGAAGTATTCACAACCACAACATCTCTTACAAAGATCCATTCCAGCCAGGGGAGATTAATGTTTGATGGGTCCACTCCAAGATGAGTATATTCTAACCTTATAATCTTTTTTTTAGTATTTATTAGATTTTATGTTGTTTGTTTCTTAGTGAATGAATGTGTGTGTATCATTGTTTAAGTTATCTCTACACATAATACTGGTGTGCTATATGATTTATTAGACTTTCCATATTCTATTTTATGTTGCATATATCCCCATTTAGTTTACCATGTCACCTTACCAATTAAAACCATTATAAGTCTTATTTCATTTAGTTATATTACCTTATTTATATACTTATGTAAATACTAAAATTGAATATTTATAACTTCTTAGTATTTTATATTTTAAAAATGCCAATTAGGGCTTTATCTTTTAATTTTAGACCTTGATGCCAAAATTCTCACATTCACCATCTCACTATGCATAAATTTTCATCTTGTAGTCTGACCCATATCATTATGATGACCCATACAATCTATACACTAAAAAAAAACTCAAAACTTGATATATATCCTTCATTATCAATTACAAATGTGTACCTAATTTCTAGCCTTTTGGACACTATTAACCATAGAGGGAAACTAGTGTTGACACTAACATATAAATCTTTATTAAGTGTCAAGTACTCAAAATTAATCCAAATTGAAAACTATTCAAAACCTATCAGTCAACTTATTGACTTTATTGAACCCTATCATGAGATATTTTTAAAAAGTGTGGTATAAATATAAGTCTAGGCCTTCTCATTTTTCATCTAAAAAAATACCAAGCAAGCTCCTACCAAGAATGATTAAATCAATCACATAACTAAGTTATTCTACCCTATTCATCCCTATTTAAGTTCTAGTCATAGGAGTAATATCACAAAAGGTTTGAAGCATCCAAAAAATAACCCATGAGTGGTATTTTTCAATTTACAAATTATATCATTACATGCATATTTTACACCATTATTCACACACACACCCACACATAAGGGAAACCTACATAAGTCTTAAGCCCTCCTTAGAGTACTAGCTATGTAGACAACACTCATTGAAAGAGAGGTCTTTGAGGTCATCTTGACAGTATGAGTCTAGTAAACTAATTTTTGATAAAACTCATTCTAAGGGTGATGAAGGGTGAAGAGATAGGTTTTATCTATAAGAAGAGAGTGAAATCCTATATTCTAGATCTAAGACATCATCATAAGGTGACATAAAACCTAGAACAACTAAGTTGGTCACATCGAGATATATTGGATATTTTATATAAGACATTAGCATCAAAAGTAGTGTCCCAAGGTTGATAGTAGTATCTATAGCTACAAAGACAATATTTACATATTCTGATGACTATTATAGAATCATTATCCTACAGACTTATACCTATGTGAAACCTAGATCTACTTTCACATAGTAAACCCAAATAATTATAATTTATATTTGGTATTGTAATCAATTGGACATATTTCAAATTGGATAATTTTTGTATTTAACATATCTCAATTTTATAATTTAGAATATTTATGTATCTGAGTTTATAATTAATTGGATTGTTATAGTTTAGTTTTTCACCCTTGTGTTTAGGTTATTTATATAGTATTAACAATATCTCCACCAATTTAAATTCATGGTTAAAAATTAGGTGAACTTGACCATTGTATTTTTCCATTCCACTCTTAGCTCACTCAAGGGTTTTCAGTTTACTTGGGTTTATGATTTTAGTAATCTATAAATCTGAGTTTTTCAATTTCTTTTGGAAACTATATTTGAATTTTATCAAATACATAAAATGTTAACAAATATCATTTCAAAATTGAAGATAAATAAGCCTTAGTCAACCATTTAAATACAAATAAAAAATTGATTAGCACATTCTTACATGTTACCGAAGAAGAAATAAATAACCATACCAGGATTAATGTATCTATATATAATAATGGTGAAACCTTAGATGGACCAATTATTGCTACCTCCTCCATGGAAATAATTAATTCTTTAACTTAAATACTATTTTCAATGCCTAAGTCAACATAAGCTATATTTTCATCCTCTTTGGTGGCTTATCAAATCTCTAATCTTAATCCCAAAGGGTATATAGTGCAAAATATTCTCCAAGTTTTCAAAAAAATTGAGGCCAAGGTTACCAACATTGAACAAAATTCTTTGAAATCAACTCATGCATTGATTCACAAGATGTATTACATAATCATCTAGCACTTGAGATATATTTTCACCATTTTCTAACTAGTTTTATTTCACCCAAGTTCACATTTTATGATGGAAAGGGTGATCTTGAACAACATCTCTAATATTTGTATGAAACATGCATTGATTATGATTCTAATGATAAAATTTTAACCAAATTATTTCCAAGGATCCTAAATGACTATACTTTGAGATAGTTCTATGACTTACCAATACAATGACTGAAAGCATTCAAACCTCGATAAGATTAATTTCTAGCACATTTCTCCATCAAAATCACTAAAAATATGTCATATACGCAAATTTCTAAGATCAAACAAGGAACCAATGAGCCTATCAATGAATATATCTTGAGGTATAAAATAATGTTAGCCAAAATTACAAATCCAATGGTAGATAAAGAGATTAAAGACATCTTTAAGTAGAGTTTTCTTTCCCCATTACATGAGTCTATTGTTTTAAATAATTTAAAATGTGTTGATGACTTATGCCATATGTCTGAGATTGAGAAATGAAACTTATTTCCTTGAACAAGCTTAAGTATGTAGAAAATGAACTTACTATATCTTCTACCAAGTTTCATATCAAACAAAACTATAAGGCAAAACCTATAAAACATATAAAGGAAATAAATAAAATGGTTAATTCATTGTCACAATAACCTAATTACCTCATATTATCCAATGAATTTAAAGATATAATTTACATGATTATGTGAGTCTCCAAATTTTCTACTTAAAAATCTTGTGGAGTGTCATTTCATACATATCCATTCTCTTGTAGAGGCTAATATGAGTCAACCTATTACAAAAGTATATGATGCTAATTCATATTATGACTATAATCATGGACCTAATCATTATAAAAATAAATGTTATACATTAAAACATAATATCTAAGACCTTATTGATAACCAACAGATTACCTTTAATGATATTCCCAAGGATTCATGTTCAAAACTTGGTGACCATTAAAATTAGAATATATTTAACAATAATTTTCAATATCATTCTATGAAAGACCCAAAAGTGAAAATGGTATATCATGCACATCCTCCTCCACCACATTATGATCAGCCCATTAGATGGGATTATTGGCACTTATACTTGAAAAAAACCTCCTATGGTTCAGAGACTCTCCATTTCCTTTTTTGACAGTGAAATTATAGATGATGACTTAGATATTCATTCATTATTAATTCAAGCAGACATTGATCATAATTCTATACATATTATTATGATTGATAATGATTCTAGTAAAAATTTATGTACAATGTTGTTATTTACACATTCAAGATGTACACAAGATGATTTATACCCTTTGACCAAAATGGTCATAACATTAGATGGGACATGACATCATATTTTTGGTGATATTGAATTACATTTACAAGTTGGGAAGACACACATGGTTTCTATATTTTATTTATACCATATAAAATAATATTTGATATGTTATTGGGATGACATGAATGCATCAAATTTGAATAATACCTTCCACATTGCATGGGTGTATTAAATACATCCATACCAATAGGGTAGTCATAGTTCCTATAACTACATATCAACATACAATTGAATAAGAAATATTTATTCCTATATAGCTACTCATAAAACCTACTAAGGTTAATCATATGTAGAAGGGTAAGTAACATATAATCTCCTTTCCTAGGAAACTTACACTTGAGAGACCTTTGCACTAGAGATATACAATGGATTCCATAGAATCCTTATATAATCCTACACAACATATCTAATTACCTAGAGAAACTAAACATGTTTCAATTAATACTATTCCAAAAAAATAAAGAACACTAAAAATTGGGTTCCGTGAACCACTACTTATGCTACTATTGATTTATGACCACATACTCTTATGAAGCATACATAAAGTAAGTATATATATATATATATATATATATATATATATATATATATATATATATATATATATATATATATATATATATATATATATATATATATATATATATATATATATATATATATATATATATATATATATGACACATATACATGATCCTTGTAAAGTATGATTCACATAATATGACTATAGAACACCTTACGATCATCCCTAAGTTGGGATAATTAGATAACCATTGCTTTGTAAAAATATAAAACAAAATAATTACAAAAACATTCAAATAACTTAGAAAATAAAAAATATTCAGCATTCCCTTATTCATTATCACCTTGGAATATATGTTTGCTTCATGTTAGTAAATATAATATCATTTAATATATACACATATATGTTTCATGTGTATTTGAGTGCGATACAGGCAAACCACAACTACATGATCTATGCTCATACATATATTTGACCTCTCTTCTACACACATCATATAGCACACTGAGGGATTTTAATCCATTGATCATGATTTATATAGGTTACATATCCTTTCTGATCATTTCTAAATTACATGTTTGAGATTATATATTAATGTTAACACATGTTTATATCCATGCTCATATATTTAATAGTTTAATTGATATGCTATATTACATGATGTTTTTTGTTAACACATATATGTAGGGACTAATATGATATGCTTATGCTAGTTACTTATACTTAATTTATTCACATTGTCAATTACTTGAGTGTATTTCATTATTTTTATTTTATTTATTATGAAACATTTGAATATTTTATTTACCCTATGGCTCTTGTGCCATTGTATGTTATTTGGACATTTTAATATGTCATTCTATGTTGATTTAACCTTTAAAATTGTCTTTTACTTTAGTTATTTACATTTGAACCTGCACCTTGTATGAGTTATCCTTGAACCATTAATTTTTCATTACATTGAGTGATCTTGTGTGTGTGCTTGATTTTTTTCTAAGCTTACATTGTTACTCTCTAGACATTGCCATGATACATATCATGCATCTTAGGGCCTGATGTGATCACACCCTAAGAGTTTCATTGATATATCTACTTAGACATGTTACTCCTATATGATGCATAATTCATACACATTTTATATATTTAACTTATCATTTTGAGGTAAGGTACATACCATATTATATTTCTCTCACCTCAAAATGGGGAATATTAGTGGGAGCATATCATAAAATCATGATCTCTACATTCACATAGTTTCTAAATTTTAGTGGGGGCATGTCCAGATTTTAGTGGGGGCATGTCATAAATACATGACATCCACCCTTATTAAATTATAGATATTTATATATTTAAGTGGTGGCATGTAACAAAGACATGAACTTTAAAATTACATAATCTCTAATATAGTTACATGATTTAGATATACACTCAGATCAAAATCCTATACATTACACCAATTTTTCATAGATTTGAACCAATTTTTTTCAGATTTGTGATATATACTTTAGTTTGAGACATATTAGAGGTGCATATTTCATTTTACTACACTAAAAATTATAAAATATACCAATTATATCTCTAGATTACTATCACTAATAAGCACTAATTACATGATGAAGTACTGTTATCGAACCTTTTCTATTTATAATAGTTAGTTCTATTTATAGGTTGATTTGATTAAATCATTCAACCTCACTAGAATTATAATTTGGGTTGATTAAATTAACCAACCTAACTATTTTTATAGGATGAGTTTATTAAATCATTCACCCTCACTATATTATATAATCACACTTGAATTATGTGATTGAGGTTTAGTGATCTTAATGGCCATGTCACAACTCATCCTTACACTAAATTAAGGGTATAATACCATCAAATCTCTATCTTCAACTATCCAAGGTTCAGATATAAACATCTCTAAGATCCAATGCTTCATAAGGAAGCATATTTATCAAGTTAATGTACCAAGGAGAAACATGTTTGCATCAACACATGTGTACTCCTTCCTTTCTCTATTTCTTTTCATACATTTCAATTATTTAAAATTTTAGATTATATGAACTATTTTATACCTTAAAATGCCCTTAGTTATAGGTCATACACCATGAAAACACTCAAAGTGGGATCAAGTTAATACAAGGTGTTGTACACACCCAAGTGCACATTTATTTCCTTTAACCTAGTAATTTCATCCTTATGCATTACTAGATTAAGGGGGAACATATATACTAAAATTAAATGTTTATAGCATCTCGATCTCATACATTTTAAAATTACTAATCATATCTCTACCCTTCAATTATTGATTTTTCTACTATCTAAAGGCTTGCATATGCAACCTCACCATGCCTAAATGATTATCTTATAATTTAACCCATATCATTCTAATGACCTAGACAACCTGTACACTAAAAGAAACTCAAAACCTAATATATATCATTCACTATTAGTTATAAATCAATACCCACTTTCTATCCTTTTAGACATTACTAGCCACAGAGGGACACTAACATTAATGCTAATGTCCATATCCTTATTTACTATCTAGTACTCAAAATTAATCAAAATTGAACATTATTTGAAACTTATAGGTTGGAATATTTATCTTATTAAACCCTACCATGAGATATTTTCAAAATTTGTAGTATAAAAACAAGTTTAAGCATTCTCACTATTCATCTATACAATACCAATCTATAACCTACAAAGACTCATTCAATTAATCACAAAATTGAGTTATTTTTCCTTGTTCCTATTTATGTAATCATAGGAGAATTCAAAAAAAAAGTTTGAATCTTCCAAAGAATAACCTATGAGTTATATTTTTTAATTATAAGATAGATCACTGCATGCATCTTCATATAACATTTACATCATTATTCACACATACTTCCACACATAGGGGAGAACTACATAAGTATGAGGCCCTCCTTGGAGTATTGGATATGTAGGTAGTGTTAATAATTTAGCCTATCAAGGCCAAATTATTACCCTTATTATTCAAAAAATTTCCTAGAATGGTCAATTTCCATTTGTAACTGGTCATTTATGGTCTAAAAGTGCCAATTTGAGTTAAAAAATGCCAAAATGGAGGTAAAAACATCAAAAGTGTTTTCAAAAGTCATTAAATCATGCCAATTTTTTTTGTGAGTTAGTTATTTATCCCTAAGGATTTTGTAAAAACCCATGTTTCACAGGTCCTCTATTTAGGTGATTTAGAGTCTTTTCTTTCAATTGTCTTATTCTTTATAGGAAGGTATTTATGTTGATTAGAGTAGTTCAAAAAGGACAAGTAGAAGACTTTGGGCTTTCATAGAAGATATACTTTGGGTTTTGTCATATTAGTTACTTGACCAAAGAATCCTAAAGTAAGAAGGAGTAGAAAACCTGATGAACAATGATATTTTTGGGTTGAGCTTTTCAGGGCAAGTTACTTCATTTGACTAAGTGTTTGTTTAAAGTGTTGGGAATTATTTTAGACATTTTTTCTAAAACAAATTTCTAAAAGGTACTTTTCAATCTCCTTGAAGGTATTTTTCTTGGTGAAAATCCCAAAGGATATCATGCAAGCAAAGTGACCTGATTCAAAGGTTTTGAAGGGCACTTTTCATGCAAAGTGACCTTCCCAAAGGATCCAAGGAATTTTTATAAAATACCATTCCAAAGCTAGAAGGTTATTTTCAAAACTCTGAAGGGTACTTTCCTTTTGAGGTCCTTTTCAAAAAAGCTGAAAGACACTTTTCTCAACAAAAAAGCCCACTTTCAAGAATCAAAGGGTCCCTTCCCTTTGGAAAAAACATTTTAAAAATATGAAGTGGACCAAAGAAAGTTCTAATTATTCATTTCAAAAAAAATTAAGGGTAATTTCCCTTCAGAAAGGGCACTTGGAAAAAGTCCAAAAAAATGTCTTCCAAAAAAAAGTCAGAAGAAATTCCCTGAACGGTTCATTTTACAAAATTGAAAGGTACTTTTCAAGATATCTAAAGGATTTATTTTTGGAAATTGGTACATTTAAAATTTTTTGAACAAAATTTTCATAAATTTGGAGGGGAATTTTTAAAGTTCCAAAGGGTTTTTCTCAATAAGATGGTCCATTTTCAAAAAAATCAAAGGGTATTTTCAAATTGCCAAAGGTACTTTTCAAGATAGCCAAAGGATTATTCTCATCAAGAAGGTCTATTTTCAAATTTATAAATAGTCCACTTTCCCTTCTGAGAGGTGCTAATAAAAAGTATGAGGAAAACTAAAATTCTGAAGGAATTGGCTTGATATAAATAGCTCGAAAGCAAAAGGACAAAATAAATTTCTGAAGGGTTGATTTCATGGGAAAATGGCCAAAAAAAATCAAAAGGAAATAACCTAAATGAATTGATGATAATTGTGAAAACATCAATTTCAACCTTAGAAAATAGCCATTGGGATTTAAATATCCAATGATGGGCTCATAAACATCAAGTTTAAGCCCCTGCAAGTAGTTTTTTGCATTTCATCAAGTTTTCAAAGGGTCTTAGTGGATTTTAATAGACAACAAGCAAAGACAATGATGAATTCTACTTTTGACTTTGATGATGTGGTTTAAATCCTATATTAAAAACATTCAAAACAAACCAAGCTTGATTAGATGCATCTATGTAGAGCATGAACATGCAAAAAATAAAGACATACAACTTCCCTCAAGCATGGCTCTCTAAGTTCTAAAAGGGAGACTCAAATGCATAAGGGGCTCAAGGAGATTTGTAGTGGTTTTGGATGACTAATCTCATGATCAAAATAATTGCATGATTTCAATGAAAAAGATCTCGAGAACAACATGGAGTTTTAGTGATGCATATCTAATCTTAACATGGAATTTCATGCAAGATGAAGTGAGTTGGAGTTGGCTAGTCTTGCACTTTGGTTGACTTGTTGACGAGTCATGCATGCACTCTTATTTATCTTGTTAATCAAAACCTTTTCAAACACTTCCAATTTAGCTTCAAGTGGAGTTTGTGTTTGGATATTGGTGTAACATCATGCATGATGAAAGTTTTGACTTAAACTTGGCCCCACCACTAATTTCCTATGTCAAAATTGGGAAAGCATGTAAGTTTTGTGAAAGGAAAACGTTTTACTAAATATTTTAAACATTGTAAAAGGTGTGAGTCTTGAGTTGAGTCAATGAAGAATAACTCTCCCCATTTTTAACTTTAATTTAGGCTATTTTAGGTTTGGAAGACATATTTATTGGCTTAATCAAGCTATTTTTCATGAATTCCTAAAGGAGAGAAATTGTAAGTTGGACCATCTATTATTAAAGGAAGTTTTTTTTTTTTTTTTTTTCTGAATCTAAGTTTTGATAGAAGAATAGTGTGTATTTGATTGTGAATTAATGTATAAGTGAGATTTATATCCTTTTTAGAGGTCCCTTCCTCACCTATCTTTCTCTATCTCATCCTTTTATATGTCATTTGAAGAGGTTTTCAACCCTTCATCTAAAACATTTTTTGCTTAAGGACAAAAATATAAATTTCATTGATTGTATGTGTGCATTGATTTTAGTAACTTTAGAGGATTTAGACAATTTAGGTGTATCACCCCCTTTAATTAGGATCTCTTTTAAGTTTCTCCTTCCTCTTTTCATCCCAAAAATCACAAAAAATATAGATTTAATTGATAAATTATAAGGGAACCAACCCTCTCTAGAGGTTATTCTCATCATAGAGTCACCCACACTCTAAAAAGTTCCAATTGTATCAACTGGAGTGAGGGTGTGCTTACACATCTTCAAGTAGGGTGCTCTTTAGAAATAATTATTTTTGGCATGCTTGATGGGACCACTTATTCACATTTTTGAATTATCATCTATGTATCTAAGTATTATATTCATTTCTAAATTTTATATTTAGATCCATATAGTTTTCATGCCACCAAGAGTTGTCACAAGATCATCTGTAAAAGGGAAAGAAACAAATTTCTCTGAGTTGTCTTATCATCCAAAGAAAATGAGACCTTCTTAGACAAATGCAAATCCTACACCTTCTTTCCCCTGTTATTGCATAAAATCCTCCTATTCAAGCCAATGTTTTTTAGTCAAATATTATTTTAAATCTTGTTCCTTAGATGGTTGTTTTTAGAAGATAGGATTTTGTTGTATTCAATGGTGGTAGTTAGTTAAATCTTAATCAGTGGGATGATATTCCAGTTTCAGCTCTAAAGGCTCTTCCTTATTATACAAGAGAAAATCCAAAAACTCATATAAAACATATTACAGATATTGCTAATCTTTGTTCAGTGCATCATGTGACATAGGAGAATGTAGCAATGAGGTTGTTGGAAACTTCTTTCAATGGAAAGACACTTTAGTGGTATAGAAGTTTGACTCCTACATCAATCAACAACTAAGATGAATTTGGAGAACTTATGTGCACACATTTTGAAGATAAAAGTGATCATATTTCACTTGTGGATCAGCTTACAATAATTAAGAGATTCAACCATGAATTCATGGTGGATTTCAATTATAGATTCTAGAAGACTTGGGATAGAATTCTAGTAGTGATCAAGCCTACACCAAACTATGCTTTTCTATATTATCTAAAGGCTCTTAATTCAGATGTGGCTATAATGATCCAATCCACGAGAGGTAATACTTTACCTGAAGCTTTTGAAGTAACAATCAAGGCTGAAAATTTCCTTATACAATTAGGCAAGTTATCTTCAAGGCCTCCAATGCCTCTTTTTCTAGAGATCCATCCTCCTGCTCCAACTATTGCTCCAATTCTAGAGTCATCAAAGTTCTAGAAAATAGAAGGTGATCAAAATGATAGATTGGGGAAGATAGAGAGTATTTTTAAGGCTCAAACCAACAATTTTGTTGTAATTGAGAGGCAACAAGATTCACCATATAGGCCATATCAGAATACTAATCAGAATTATTAGCCTAATAGGCCATCCTTTTAATCTAATCAACAAAATCAAGGGAAAAATTCTCAATCAAGGAAATATTATTAAGATGATCCAAGTAATTCAAGAGATATTGTGCTAACTCAAATAAATTATGCTCAAGAAGGATAATGGAACAATCAATGGGATCAATCAAACAACATGGCAATGGCTCCAACTGGTGGGAGTTCTCATCAATCTTTCATGAAACAAAGTTCAGTTCTTCCTTCATTTGAAAACCATACACCTTATCAAAATAAGGAAGCCTCTCTACCCTATGGAGACATTCCTTCATTCACTAAAGTAGAAGTGACAAATCAACAAGGATAAGGTAGTGGTAAGGCACCTACTGAAACTACATTTGTCAATTTCTAGGAAGGTGAGAATTCTTTTGAGCACTTGGCTACAAATCAAATTAAAGATTTACCTAATGTTAATAATTCAATTACAACCCATAATAGATCTAATAAAAGAGTAATTGGTGAAGGTTCAGGTCCTAAAAGGGCATCCCCTTCTTCTCAGCCACAATAAAAGACAACTACACATGAGTTGCCTCAAAAAAGTTTAAATCAACAAGTTCATGATCCAAAATAAAAGAATGTGAAATGGCCTTATATTACTCAATTTACACAAAATTTGGTAGCTAATTCTACTCCTAAATTATAGTCAAAGGCATACACTTCTCCACTTAGTATTGTGGACCATATGAAGAAGACTACAATACGAATTTCAATGTGAGATACTCTACTAATTCCTAGATAAAAGGAGTAATTGAAAGAGGAGCTTTCAAAGCTCACTATCTCTAAGAAGTCACCTAAAAAATAAAGGGTAAGTGATATACTAAATAATTATAATCTAGTTGTTGAGTCTCAACCTCTTAAGGTGATTAAACCTCCTCTATTTTACCTTTCTATTATCATTGGAGATTGTCTAGTTCATAACTGTATGATTGGTAATGGAGCTAGTAATTTTGTCATGCCCAAATAAATAGCTAATAAGTTAGGGTTTTAGTATGAACCTCATGAGAAATGTGTATTATAATTAGATGGGTCTCATACTAAGACTATATGTGTGTTGAAAGATCTAAAAATTATACTTTTTTCTTGTCCAAATTTTACTATTTTATAAGATGTTATTGTTAATCTACCTCCATATTTTGCACTATGCTTATCCAAAGATTTCACTTCCAAAATAGAAGGTTACCTTTCTTTAGCTTAGTCATACATGGTTTTTAGAACTAGGTATGGAACCAAAGTAGCTATTATATTAGAGCCTATTTCCAAATTTCACCTTGAGCCATATATTCCAAATATGTCAAATGTGAATTGTAGTATTCTAGAAGAAGATGATAACACCACTGATCAAGAGCCTTCAAAGCCTCTTGAATGCATTATAGATCTTATCCTAGATGAGTGGGCTAATGATAATCATGGACATGACCCCTACAAAAGTATTGAAGATGATAGTTTTTGAGTTTACTGTATGCATGAAGAAGGTGACTTATTGCCTAGTCTCACTAGCTCCTTACAGGATATGGGAGTTTGGAATTTATTTTTTGAGGGATATATAAAAAAGAATGGTAGTGGGGCTGGTGTTATGTTGGTTTCACCAAAAAATCAAATGTATTATTCTTATATTATATTTTAGTTTAGTTTTACTTCCAATACTACATAGTATGAAGCTCTTGTTTATGGTCTTCAGTTGGCGAAAAAGAGGGATATTAAGATCTTGCAGGTGAAAGGTGACAGTGAATTGGTAGTAAAGAAAGTTAGAGGTTTAAGTAAAAAAAATAATCCTCTTATAAATTCCTAAAAACATATATTTTAGGATCTCATAGAATATTTCCTTGCATTTGACATTCACTTTATTCCTAAAGGAGCAAATCAACATGTTGATAGACTTACTGCTCTAGGTGCACAATATGATATTTTGGATCAGATTAAGGATAATAAAAATCAAACCCAAATCAAAGTGGTGTGAAAGCATTCAGTCCCACATAATGATGTAACTTGGCAAGTTTTTGATTCTAACAAATAAATAACATATTTTCTATAGAGTGAGGTAGAGTTTTGCCAAAGCAATCATGACAAATTGGAGGATCAATATGGAACTCAGATTGTGCAATAAAAATCAAAAAAGATGCCTAAAGGTTTAGTGAATTTAGAAATATTTTTTAATGAAAATTATTAGATAAGAAAATACAGATTGAGTATTTATTCCATGAAAGAACATTATAAGCCAATTAGCATAGCTGAAGGCAAGCTACTAAAGTTGGGTAAAGTGAATACTGATTATAAGATAGTAGATTTTATTTCATTATGAAAAGAGTTCATGGATGTTTTTTCTTGGGAATACCATGATTTTAAAGGTTTTGATCCTATATTATCACAACATATTATTGAATTGGAAAAAGATGCAAAACTAGTAAGACAAAAGTAAAAGCCAATCAACCCCAAGGTTGAGATTCTTATGAGAAAGGAGCTTACAAAGCTGATTGAATCACGTATTATTTTTACTATTAAAAATTAAACATGGGTTACAAAATTTATTCTAGTAAGAAGAAATAATGGAGAGATAATACTTTGTGTTTATTTCAGAGATTTGAATAGAGTATCATTGAAATATCAGTATCCACTTCCTTCCATAGATCAAATCTTGCATAGAGTTTCAGGTTCATAGAGTTTTTATTTATTGGATGGGTACTCAAAATACAACTAGATACTAGTGAAAGATCAACATTAGTATAAAACAACTTTCACCACCAAATGGGTTACTTTTGCTTATAAGAAAATGCCTTTTGGACTCTCCAATGCTAGAGCTACCTTCCAAAGGGCTATGTATGTTGATTTTCATGGTATTTTGAGTGAAATGGTTTTAGTTTATTTTGATGATATTATAGTATTTAAAAAGGATTCTAATGATAATCTAACACATTTGAATATTGTTTTTGATGGATGTAGAGAATTTGGAATTTCATTAAATCCAAATAAATGCATTTTTTTAGTGCATGAAGGGAGACTTCTTGGGCATGTGGTATCTAAAGATGGTCTTTCCATTGATCTATAAATAAAAGATTAAATCCTTTCTATATAATTTCCTAAACACAATAAAGGATTTTAGAGCTTCTTGGGTAAGATTAATTTTACCAAAAGATTCATTCCTGGTTTTGTAAAACTAGTAAAACCACTTACTCAAATGATTAAGAAACATCAATAGTTTACTTGGAGTAAAGTAGGTAAAAGAAGTTTTTAAGATATCAAGGAATCAATCAGATAAGCTCCTACTTTTCTCAATTCAAATTTTAATAAGGATTTCTTCTTATATGCTTTCTCTACTTCCAGTTCTATTTCAACCATACTTATGCAGTAGAATGATGAAGGTTTAGAACAACCCATTGCTTTCTTTAGTCAATATTTACAAGGTTATGAGGAAAGCTATTATTTTTTATAAAATCATATTCTTTATATTATAATAGGTCTAATTTTTTTAGACATTTGGTTTCAAATAACAAGATTATACTAATGGTTGCTCATCCAAGTGTGAAGGATTTCATTCTAAACAAAGACTTGAGAAAAAAGAGAGTTGGATGGGTTAATAAATGAATGGAATATGAAATTGAATTAAAATTTACAAAGCTGGTCTGAGGTAAAATATTATTTGAACATCTTGTAGAAGATGTAAAAGAAGAAAAAGAAGTAATTTTGACAATTCAGGACACTCAAAATATACCTCCTACAAGCTGGACATAGAATATTGCTATATTTCTTCAGACTGGAGAATGTCCAAGGGGTTTGAATGCATAAAAAATAAGAAACTTTATGATAAAATAAATACCATACATTATTATTTATGTATTACTTTTCAAAAAAGATATTGGAGGTATGCTTTTAAGGTGTGTTGAAACTAGTCAGTTTGACAAGATTTTTGAGCAATTTCATGATAATCCTTCTGGAGGTCATTTTGTAGATAAGAACACAAATAAAAAATCATTATAGTTGTTTATTTTTGGCCTAATTTATTTATATATTCACATGCATGGGTTAGGAAATGTCCAAAGTGTGCAATGTTTATAAGAAAACATAGACTAGCTGTTATGCCACTAAAGCCAATTCAGGTTGAGAAACCTTTCATGTAATGGGGTTTATAATTAATTATCATGATTCATCCTCTATATAGTTCTGGTGATAAGTGGGTTTTGATAGCTATAGACTATTTCACTAGGTGGGTGGAAGTAGTGCCTTTGAAAGAGGCAAATGAGAACTTTGTGCTTCAGTTCTATGAGAGCCTAATAACTCATTTTAGAACACCTTCTACTATCATATTAGATAATGATTTGGCATTAAATAGTACAAAGGTATGTGAATTATCTCTTAAACATGGTATTTATTTGACATCTTCATCTAATTAATATACATAGGGTAATGGATTATCTGAGTCCACTAACAAGAACCTGATTCAGATCATTAAAAGAACAATGGAGGATAATCAGAGATCTTGGCATAAAAAGTTGAAGAATAATTTATAGGCTAATATAATAACTCCTAAGAAGGTCATTGGTCATTCACCAAGGCTACTTATATCATTGGAGCTTCTAGATTTAGAGCTTTCACACCAGTTAGAGCTTTTAGAAAGTGATGTAATAGAGGAAAAAATGAATGAATTGAGGGAATTAGAGAAGATAAGAGATGATGATATGCATATCATGTGGTAAAATTAGTAGCAAGTCAAGAAGACATTTGAAAAGAGAGCTTCATCAAAAACATTTCAACAAGGAGACATACTTCTTAAATGTGATGAAGAATGTGTAAAGCCAAGTAAGCACTCCAAATTTGATAGTCTTTGGAGTGGACCTTATATTATAATTAATTGGAAGAACAATGCTTTTCAATTATCTAGATTTAGTAGAGAAGAAATTCTCATTCCTGTGAATTGAATGTTTTTTAAATAATGCTATTAGGAGAGTTAATCCTTTGTACATAGTCATAATTTCATTCCTCTAAGTTATTTTTATCACATTCTTTTAGTAGTAGTTATTTTCCCTTTCAATTATTATTATTGTTCTTTCCTCTAAGTGCACACATGCACATGTTGTTGTTTAGTCAATTTCTCTTATTGAGTATTGGTTTGCAAGCTTTCCCAATTTTAGTGTTTGTTTTGGTCTATCTTTTCAAGAGTTTATAGTTATTTTGACTAGCAGGCTGGTCAAGCCCTAAAAGTCACTAAAATTATTAGTAATTTGTCTTGTCAAGGCCAAATTACTACCCCTATTATTAAAAAAAATTCCTAGAATGGTCATTTTCCCTTTGTAATTGGTTATTTATGGTCTAAAAGTGCCAATTTGAGTCAAAAAATGCCAAAAATGGGGGTAAAGCATCAAAAGTGTTTTCAGAAGTCATTAAATCATGCCAATTTGCTTTGTGAGTTAGTTATTTATCCCTGAGGATTATGTAAAGAACCCATGTTTCACAAGCCCTTTATTTAGGTGATTTAGGGTCTTTTCTTTCAATTGTCTTATTTTTATAGGAAGGTATTTATGTTACTTAGAGTAGTTCAAAAGGGACAAGAAAAAGACTTTGGGATTTCTTAGAAGATATACTTCAAGTTTTGTCATATCAATTACTTCACTAAATAATCTCAAAGTAAGGAGTAGAAAACCCAATGGACATTGATATTTTTGCACTGGGCTGTTTAGGGCAAGTTACTTCATTTAAATAAGTGTTTGTTCAAAGTGTCAAGAATTGTTTTAGACATTTTATCTAAAACAAAATTTTGAAAGGTACTTTTCAATTTCCCTAAAGGTACTTTTCTTGGTGAAAATCCCAAAGGATATATTGCAAGTAAAGTGACCCGATTCAAAGGTTTTGAAGGGCACTTTTCATGCAAAGTGTCCTTCCCAAAGGATCTAAGGCATTTTTTTTGAAAGACCATTCCAAATCCAAAAGGTTATTTTCAAAACTCCAAAGGGTACTTTCTTTTTAGGAAGGTCCTTTTCAAGAAAGTTGAAGGGAATTTTCAAGAAAGCTGAAAGGCACTTTTCTCAACAAAAAGGCCACTTTCAAGAATGTGAAGGGTCCCTTACCTTCAGAAAAGGCATTTTCAAAAGATGAAGTGGAACATAAAAGGTTTTTATGGTTCATTTCAAAAAATATAAAGGGTACTTTCCCTTTAGAAAGGGCACTTGGAAAAAGTCCAAAAAAATTGTCTTCTAGAAAAAAATCCAAATAAATTCTTTGAATGGTTCTTTTTCCAAAATCCTAAGGTACTTATCAAGATAGCTAAAGGGTTTATTTTTGGCAAACATTACATTTACAAGTTTCCAAAGGATCATTTTCAAAAAGTTGGAGGGGAATTTTCAAAGTTTTGAAGGGTTTTTATCAAAAAAATGGTCCATTTCCAAAAAAGTCAAAGGGCATTTTCAAATTTATAAAGGTACTTTTCAAGATAGCTAAAGGATTATTCTCGACAAGAAGGTCCATTTTCAAATTTTTGAATGGTCCACTTTCACTTCTGAAGGGCACTAAAAAAAAGTTTGAGGAAAACTAAAAGTTTGAAGGAATTGGCTTGGTACAAATAGCCCAAAATCAAAAGGGTGAAATATATTTCCAAAGGGTCGATCCTATGGGAAAATGGTCAAAGAAAAAAATTCAAAAAAAATGACCTAAAGGAATTGATGATAGTTACACATACATCAACTTCATCCTTAGTAAATAGCTGTTGGGAATCATATATATAATTATGGGCCCATAAAAATCAAGTTTGAGCTTTTACAAGTAGCTATTTGTATTTGGTCAAGTTTTCAAAAGGTTCTAGTGGATTTCGACAGCCAATAAGTAAAGACAATGAGGACTTATACTTTCAACTTTGATGATGTGGTCTACAACCTACATGAAAAACATCCAAAGTGAACCAAGCTCGATTAGATGAATCTAGGTGGAGCATGAACATGCAAAAAATAAAGACATGAAGCTACCCTCAAGTATGGCTCTCTTAGTTCCAAAAAGGAGACTTAAATGCATGAGGGGCTTGAGGAGATTTGTGGTGATTTTGGATGGCTGATCTCATGATCAAAATAATTACATGCTTTTAATGTAAAAGAAATTGATAATGACATGGAGTTTTAATATTTCATATCTAATCTTAACATGGAATTTCATGCATGCTTCAATTTTCAAAGCCCTTTTTCATGTAAGATGGAGTGAGTTAGAGTTGACTAGTCTTGCACTTTGGTTGACTAGTTGACAAGTAATGCATGCACTCTTGTTTATCTTATTAATCAAATACATTTCAAACACTTACAACTTATCTTCAAGTGGAGTTTATTATATATTTGTGTAGCATCATCCATGATGAAATTTTTGACTCAAACTTGACCCCACCACTAAATTCCTATGCCAAAATTGGGAGAAGCATGTAAGTTTTGTGAAAGGAAAAGGTCTTATTAAATATTTTAAACATTGTAAAAGGTGTGAGTCTTGAGTTAAGTCAATGAAGACTAACCCTCCCTAATTTTAACTCTAATTTGGGCTATTTTATGTTTGGAAGACATATTTATTGGCTTAATCAAGCCATTTTTCATAGATTCCTGAAGGATGAGAGAAATTGTAAGTTGGACCATCTATCAATAAAAGAAGTTTTTGTTCTAAATCTAAGTTTTGATAGAAGAATAGTGTGTATTTGATTGTGCATTAGAATATAAGTGATATTTATCTCCTTTTTGTAGGTCACTTCCTCACCTATCTCTCTCCATCTCATCCTTTTGTAGGTCATTTGAAGAGGTTTTCAACCCTTCATCTAACACATTTTTGCTTAAGGATAGAAATATAAATTTCATTAATTGTATGTGTGCATTAATTTCAATAAATTTAGAGTATTTAGATAATTTAGGTGTATCAACCCCTTTAACTAGGATTTATTTTAATTTTCCCCTTCCCCTTTTCATCCCAAAAAACACAAAAAAAAAGATTTAATTGATAAATTTTAAGGGAGTCAACCCTCTCTAGAGGTTCTCATCATACAATCACCCATACTCTATGTAGTTATAATTATATCAGTTAGAGTGATAATAGGTATCTCTCATTAATAGAGGGGTCTTTGATATCAACTCAACACCATGAACCCACTAACCCATTTTGACAAAACTAATTCTAAGTGTGAGAAAGGGTGAAGATATAGGATTTTATCAATTAGAGGAGAGTGAAAACCTATATTATATATCTAGAGACATCATAAAAAAGGTGACATAAAACCCAAAATGATGAAGTTGGTCACATTGAGATCTAGTGGATATTCTGTATAGGACAATAGCATCACATCAAAAATAATCTCATCAATGACATTATCCCAAGATAAATGGTAGTGTCAAAAACTATAGAAATAATATTTATATAATATAAAAATTATAATAGAATCATGTTCCTAAAAAACTACTTATTTCTAGCCCATATCTACTTGTACATCGTAAACCCAACTAAGTATCACTTCTATCTGGTATTGCAATAAATTGAACATATTTCAAATTTGTTACTTTCTATATTTAGCATATCTAAATTCTATAATTCATAATATTTGTGTATCTAAGTTTGAAATTAATTGGTCTAATATATATTATTTTATCACCCTTATGCTTAAGCTATTTATATATTATTAACCCCATCCCCACTAATTTAAATTTAGGGTTTAAAATTTTATAATTTAATTTACTTATATATTAACTACATAGGAGGCCTAGTGAGAGATATTCCCTTGTGTCATATGCTTAGGTTTTGGATGTTTTTCATCTTGAACTCATGTATGGGTAATCCTCTTGTTATATCTTATTTATCATTGGTCACTTTTGAAAACATTAAGTGTGCATAGGCTCTATTTGATTGACCTTCATGTGAGTTTGAGTTTATTGAGATAAGATATGTCTAGGTTAATCCTATCCTATACATATACTTTGATGAACTAGATGTGAATCCTATCTTACATTTAATTTGATTTTATTCATGTTTTTTCATTCATCAAATTGTATTGACCATCTTGATACCCTTTTATAGTTTTAGTAACTGCATCAACTAGCTCAATACAATTTTCTATTACCCTTCTAATGATATTGTCTAATATGATACTATTATATGTATTACCAACTAAAAATAGACAAATATAGTTAATTATTACCATTCACCACTAGCACCTCCTTTTTACCAAAATTAATTGGTCAACTTGGGATAATTTCTATTTGTAGCTAACTACATCGGCATGGCACATATAGTCTCTTTTCTAGACTTAGTAACCAATGGTATCAACCAACATGATATTATTAGTTCATTATAGCCAATATTTTCATTTAAAATTTTCATGACCACCATTTCAAGAAAATCCTCATTGTACAATTATCCCATACATTTTTTCATGACTAAGAATCCCAATGATGATCTCTAAACTTATGATGATACTTATTATGAAACCATAGATTATCTGTATGGAAATATCCTTCCTAACTATGATTCTAAAGATCCTTAAATTCATATTTATATTACTATTTATGATTATACCTATGATGATCCTAATGATATAAGTTTTGACACTTCTAGCATTGGCCAAGATCTTCATGATGATATTCCCCTTTATGACCCTGATGATCCTTAGCACCAGGCTAAAAATATTGATGATTATGACCCTAATATTCCTCTTTATGATCCTATTATTCCTTACACTTAAAGTTATGTTCCTATTAATAATGATCATAGTTTTCCAAAATTTGTAACTTATCACATGGTTTAAAATCAATATCATTATTTTCCCAGTTGTAATGATGATTTTGAGGAAGGTGAAAACCATATCATGATAGTGGACATTCCCATCAATGATGGATTATTTGATTTTCATATATTTAATATAAAATATAGTAATGATGAGAATGGTATACTAAATCTATACACACCCTCTATCCCACCCTTATAAGTCCTTACTAGTATGAGTCATCAAACTTAAGTTAACACTTAACCAATTTTTACCAATTCACCAGTTTATAAAGAACACCTAATTCAAATACTTACCACATGAATCATTATAGGTGATTCTAATCCTCACACATATTTTAACCTTCATAACTATCATATTTTAGCCTCAATACCTCCTAATATATTTAAACCACTTATTTCCAATGGTATCAACCAACCTAATACTATTCAACTTTAGACATATATAGTCAACTACATCGACCATAACCCAAAATGTCTTGATATAATTATTTTATCCACACCTAGCCATGACATAAAATGTGTTGATGTTTTTCTCTCACCTATCATCAAATGCATCTTCCATGACCCAAAATGTGTTGATACAGTTCTTTTTCCTCTATCCAAATGCATCAACCATGATAAAATGTACTGATACAGTTTGATTTATTTCACTAGACTATACTGACCTAGCTAATCTAGTCAATTTCCATCTTATTTCATCAAATTGCATCAAGCTAGATATTACAATAAAATTTAGTCATATTTTATTATATCATATTGATATATATGATACAATACATTCTAATATTGATTTATCAAATTGTATTGATGTGGCCAATACAATTACTTTTACTCCTATTTCTCAAGAGTATATCAACATGCTTGATATTATAAATCAATTTTTTATGACCTCCTAAAGATATTGACATTTACCTAGATACCATATTTCATTTTCTAATACTGATTTACATATATTTTGACATCACTCCTAACCTTGTCAATCTTTAGGTTATCTCCATTTCATCTACATCCCATAAGTTGGGGCATCTTGTGATACCCATCATTTTCTTATTACACATATTGGGTCACTTTTTTGCCTATATTTTAGCCTTTGGGTTAATTTATGATGCCCATCATCATTATCTTAGCTTCTTGATTTTCCATCCTTACAATATGGTATTAATCAATAATCTTTAAAATATTAAAAATAAACAAATTCAACTTCAATGAAAATTATGAGATATATAAGATTGTTTTTCATATGCTCATCTTTGATATATACTTTAACATAGATTTTGATTGTTATTTTGTCTCATGTTTCTTTATTTTTATACATTTCATTTAATTTTCCCCTCTTTGGGAATGATTTTACTTAACCATAGTTTTCTTTTTGGTTCTTTGGTATTTTTAATTTTGAGCTTTCTTTCAACTGAGAATCTTGGGTATCACCTTAATTTTTTATATCATTTTTAGTCATACCATTGCTTACTTTTTAGTTCTTTGGTATTTTTAATTTTGGCCTTCAATTCACCTAGGGAGCTTAGGTTTGATCTTTCGATTTTATATCATTTTTACTTAAATAATTATTTGTGTAGTATTTTTACTTTCAACCTTTGATTCACCTGAGGATATTAGGTACCACCTTCATGTTTTATATCATTTTTACTTACACCATTATTTACTTTTTGGTTATTTGGTATTTTTAATTTTAGTGTTTAGTAGAGCTTAGGTAACACCTTTGGGTTTTCTTGTAATAAAAATTATGTCATTTTTTTCTTAGTTTTCTTGTGATTCTATAGCCTATATTTACTTTCCCACTCTTTTAGTATGATTACTACTTCCATTAGTATTTTTAATATATCCCTTATAGGTTAGTATGAATTCCTTAGTGACATGACTATCATAACATAGCCCCATACATTTAGAAATATTGTTTCCTCTCCTTATGATCAACTATGAGAATATTACTAATTATGTCATCTTTATTACATGTAAATATCTTCCACAATCCCCATATTTCCATTTTTTTAATTTCAATTGAGCCACATGTAGGCCACTTTTGATATTGCACACTTTCGTTTGGGAAAATCTAGGAGTCCTTAGACACCACGGTCTTTAGGTTCTTCTCTTGAGTGACCAAGTGTAAAATCTTTTATGTTATCTATTTATTTCATCGATGTTTAGTTTTCCAAATCCGTATAGAGGATGAACATAAAAATTCAAAATAATTACTAAAAAAATAAGATCAGAAGGAAAAATTATATCTTAAAAGTCATATTATAAAAATAATGTGTCTTATTTTTGGCACATCTCTTTTCTTAGTCAAAGATAAAACACCATAATTGTTCTCATGATAGATCCAAGGTCCATTGGAGTATCGTAGGATAGTATACTTGGGTATGATATATCATATCAACAAACTATTATATCTTCCTACATTTTAGTTCCACCTATTTTCTCACATAAATACCCAATCTTTTCAGTAGGCCAATGACTTTGTAAGGTTATAAGGATAGAGGAAAATGTTGTGGGAAGGTAGGTATATTTTAGTTTCATACATATTATCCTTCATGGGATGATATATGTATTTCATTTATTATCCCAAACATTATATTCACTAGTTGGAGTGTCCTAGGTCATTGATGTTGACAGTTATTAGCCTTTTCCACTTGTCTAGAGTGTCTCATTATCGCTAAGGATTTCCACATGACCTATGTTGTGCCTCACATTAATTTATATTGTATTTTCATAATATCCCCTTGTTATATATTAGTTTTAGCTAATCATATCCTTGATCACATTTCCTTACTTATGCCTCTTGGATTTTAGTTTGTGAGTTGTAGTGTAAGACTTTTAGGACTTACACACAAACACCCATCACCTTTACTTTACACACCATCTCATTTTCATCCTTGTCATGAATGTATGTGATTTTAATTTACTACATCACATTTTAGAGAAAGCATTAATTATGAGTTGTCAGTATTTATAGGATTTTTGTTTTCATTTATACATCATGTTCTTATTTGACTTATTTGAACTTTAATTATGTTACATAGGAAATTTTTCATACTTTATTACATGTATTTGTTTATTTTTGAATTGACATGCTCATCTTACATTTTGAATTACATTTCATTTTCAGTCTTATATGTTTTATTTAGGTTTCAACTTCACATGCTTGTCTTATATTTTGAATTATATTTGTCTTTATAGTCTTTTGTGTTTTTAATAATGTCTAATTTGACATGATTATCTTACATGAGATCACATTATTTTCTTACATGTATTTGTTTGATATTATTACAATGATATTTTATTCATTTTACAATGTTTTACATGCTTTTCATAGGATTAAATGTGTTCTACATTTACTTTCTTCATCATCTTAGATTTAGTTATTTTTGACCATGCATTTTGTCACATTTTATAGAAAAAATAAAACATCCATAATCATACTTAGCACCATACTTGCAAAGCTTTCAGTTATTTACCATGAGATTATATCTTTCTTGGATATATTTTTTTTTCGTAGGTCCTCTTCACAAACCAAAAGAATCATTAGAATCCTGGTGAAATATGTAATTTTTAGGTGATAAACATTTTTTTTTATAAAAACATTGAATTTTATCTTATTTTTAGGTCCACCTCTTTTTTCACACATGGATTACCTTCCATCATCTACTAAAATTTCATCCTTTTCTATGATAAAAAGGTAAGTGAAGGTATGTATTTTCATTATACTTACCTTTATTTACTTTTAGTCATTTAAACATTTCATTTAAGTTATATATTTGTGTTGTGATGTTCTTTTCCAAATCATCATCCCATGTTACACTATTTTGATACATGATGATAATTGGGTGGGTAATATATATACATAAAATATTTTACATATTTATCACTTTTTGAAGCTTTATCTTATAATGATTTATGCAACATTGATCTTATTGAGTGCACATCTTAAAGGGTACACTGGGAAAGGGGTGGGTAAGCTCATGGTGCTTTACAAGATATGTTATTTGTATATTATGATCATATCATTTCTAATACTAGTCTAGATTCCTTAGATTTTCTATCCATTTACCTACTATGATGTCTCCCTAAAATCATGAAACCCTGAAATATGGCTAAGTCTAAAATCTAAAAGGATCCTCTAAAACCTATAATTTGCATTATAAATCCTAGAGGTCTGAAACCACTCTCAAGCATCTTGAAAGTATATATATATATATATATATATATATATATATATATATATATATATAATAATAATAATAATAATAATAATAATAATAATAATAATAATAACAACAACAACAACAACAACAACAACAACAACAACAACAACAACAATAATAATAATAATAATAATAATAATAATAAGATTCCTGACATAAATATCTATGAATTGGCCTTGACTAATTAGTGTAGGGTCCATAACATGGCCCAACATGGATAGCTAGACTACATATAATTTTATAATGCCTTTGAAATGTTATGAGGTGAGTTGGAAAGTTATGACATTATCCTGGATAATCAACACAATGTTGGCAATTTTTGAAATACAAGGACACCAAACAATGGGTCCAAATCTATCAAAATGAACCTTATGGTTGAAACCTATGAGTTTCTAAACCAAGAAGAAAATGAACTTGAAAACAACATAGATGAGATCCATGCTTTCTAATAGTACCAAAAGAATAATTATGCCTTAAGGAATAGAGGTCAAAAGTAACCTACGACAATTTCCACACCACCTAACAAAGTTAACACTCTTCCAAATCATATAACCAATAACGATCCTCCTCCCCCTAAGGCAAATGAGACTCAACCAACTTTAGAGTTGGATATAACTAGATCTAAAGGTGGATACAACATCATGGAAGATATGAAGAAGATTAAAGCCAATATCACCTTGCATGATTTTTCTCAAATCACTGAGTAGGGTGATTTGCTATTGAAATCATTATCTAAGAAATTAGACAAAGGTAAAGCCAAATCTATGAATGCAAATGTGGTGATGTATAAAAGTAAGGTTAAGGTTCCCTCATTTTTGTTGACTACTAAGATTTTTGGAAATAATGTGCATAATTGTTTACATGATTCTAGGGCATATATTAACATAATACCCATAGGTATTTGTGAAAATCTCAGACTAAGTTCAATCAAGTCTAATAGAGTTGTCTAATTGGACAAGTCAAAATTTAAGGTGGTAGGAGAACTATTGAATGTTCATATGTAACTAGCTCTTGAACCCCAAATTCAGTACTTCATTGACATTCAAGTCATATAAATCCCAAAAACATATGGGATGTTGTTGAGTAGAGATTGGATAAAATCCTTGAATGGATACATGTCAACTGATTACAAACACATGTGGCTACATTGGAGGGGTATGACCAATCAAATCTGAATTGAGTGAGAGCTAAGAATGAAGTCCATGATAAAAGAATATAAAGACAAGAATGAGAAGGTAAATTTCAAATCCATAGACTTAGGTGTATATGCTCTTGATACTATTGATTCAAATTAAAGTAACCCAATGGCCAAGGATGAAGGATTTTGGATGATGTACATCGATGACATGAGAGCTAAATAAAACTTAGAGGTAGGTATCATATTAAGAAATATAGTTGTTAAAAAATATTTGGCATACTATAGGATTGCATTTCCATGCACCAATAATCTTATAAAGTACAAGGCCCTGATCCTAGGACTTCAATTTAACATCAAACATAAGGTAAGGAAATTGTTTGTCCATCATGATTTGGAATTAGTTGTTAAGGAAGTATGTAGTCAATATCAATGCAATATTTTTTATTTAAAGAAATATAAATTTAGATCCTAGGATTTGATTAAGAGTTTTGAAGCATTTAACATTTCCTCTATACCTAGGGATTAAAATCAATTGGTATATGTGTTAGCCTCCACAACAAAAAAATTAGCCCTGCCTGAGGCTCTCAAATTTCATAATTTTATAGTCAAAATAATATCATGCACTTATGTGATATACAATAGCAATCACTTCCAGGTGTTTGATGATGATAAACAAATCATCAATTTCGTGACTAAATCTAGAGTCTTTGAATCACACATAATTGATGAATAGGAAGAAGATTATACAAAATAGGTCAAAACTAAAGAAGATGGCATAATCCAACTTAAGAAGAATAGAATTCCTAAGGGCATGGTCTCTCTGGAGAAGATATTCAATCAAGACAAGTCAACAAGTGATACCAAGTTGACTAAAGTAAGTGGCAAATATTATAGGCAAATTAATCTAGCTTTGTTGAAAAATCCCTAAAACATCAACATAGGAATGAATTGTACCAAGTAAAAATTAACTAAAGCTACTAAAATATTATCTAGATTCAAAGACATCCTTTTATGGTCTTATGAATATCTCAAAGTCTTCAACACCTGAATCATCACTCACATGATCCCTTTGAAGGAAGCATGCAAACCTTTTAGGTAAAGGCAAAAACATATGAAACCCATTTTAGAGCTTCTCATTTACAATAAATTAAAGAATTTACTAGATGCAAGAATTATCTTCCCGATCAAACACTCCACATAGGTGGAAAACTTGGTCCTAACCAAGAAGAAAAATGGTGAAATTAAACTCTACATAGACTTCTAAAACCTCAATAGATCTTTAGAAAAGGATAACTAGCCATTTCCCTATTTGAATGAGGTAATCCAAATGGTTAGTGACTCTTAAATGATGTATTTTTTAGATTTATTTTTTGGATACAACCAAGTCCTAGTCAACAAAGAAGATAGGATGAATACTACCTTCACAACTAAGTGGGAAATGTTCACATATAGGAGGATGCATTTTAGACTAATCAATGTTGGGGCTACCTTTCAACATGCCATAAATAATGAATTCCAAGGACTAATTGGTAAGTGAATTATCATTTACATGGATGTTTTAACCATTTTATCTAAGAATAGGAAAGATAACATGATTCACCTTTAAAAATATCTAGAGAAATGCAGGACCTTTGATATCTCTATGAACCCCAATAAAAGTATCATTTGAATAACTAAAAGTAAGATCTTGGGACATGTAATCATGAAGGATGGTATGGATATTAATATTGACCTATTTAATGTTATCTTTAAGGTTGATTTTCCTAATAGAAAAAAAGAGTTAAAATCATTTTTTGGAAAAATTAACTTGTATGCAAATTCATTTCAGATTTTAACAAAATTGTTAGACCCCTAAATGCTATGTTGAAAAAGGACACAAAGTTTGATTATACTTTTGAGGATAATAAATATATCCAAGACATCAAAGAAGCCATAGTATAGGCACCTGTGTTAATTAGCCTAGATTTTAGTAAATATTTCTACATTTATTCTTTTGTTTTTTATCACATGATTATTGGTGTCTTAACATATAAAGTAGATGACAAGGATCACATGATCACCTTCATGAGTATGAAATTGAATGATGTTGAATTGAGACACCCACTCCTATAAAAACAAGTGTATTCTTTGGTAAAGGCTTGCAATAAGTTCAGACATTACATCCTCTAAAACAAGACTCATGCCATTATACCTAACCCTGCTATTAAGCTTATCTTAACCATAACAATTTAGGGGAAAGATGAGGGAATTGGATGACCAATATTTTGGAATAAAACATAGAAATTAATTTGACCAAGATGTTATGGGGATAAGGTTTAATTTAGCTAATTACTAAGATTGATCCTTAGATTGATGTTTTACAAGTGGAAGAAGACCAGGTCTCAAGTGAATAATGGTACAAGGACATCGTTAAGTAAATGGAACTTGGCCCCAAAAGTTAAAAATAGAACAAAGGAAAGAACTTAAGCTCAAAATTTTGCACTTCATGATAAAAATAAGAGTACTCTACAAAAAAAAAACTATGAAGGGATCTAATTGAGATGCATCACTAAAAAGGAAGTTGCAAACATAATTAACAACTTCCATGAGAAATTGAGAAGTGGAAATCCTTTGGGTAGAACCAATACCCATAAAATACTTATAAAAGATTATTACTACCTAAAATATTCAAGGATGCGTATGCTCACATTCAAATGTTTCATCAATTTCAAGTGTTTGATAGTAGAGAAGTAAGGGTAGCCATACATTTGATACTAGTGATTGAAATAAAGCCATTTGACCAATGGGGATTGGAATTCATTGGAGCAATCAATCCTAACTCTTTGGAAGGACATAAATATTTGATGACATCCATTGAATATTGCACCAGGTGGAATGAAGAAATTACCACTAAGAAATGTAGGTTAATTTATGTCATCAAATTCCTAGAAGAAAATATTACAACTATATTCAAGACCCCTTTGTCTTTGGTGTGTGATAATGGTTCGACTTTCCAATCTAAATAATTCATAGAGTGGGCCTATGAAAATAAGATTGTTGTCAATTTTTCTTTAAACTATTATCCACAAGGAAATGGTGTTACAAAATTAATTAACAAGAACTTGATGTATGCACTAAATAAATTAGTAGATAAAAAGCCAAGGGAATGTTATTCACTATTAAAATTTTCTCTCTAGGTAGATTGAACTAGATATAATCAAGCTTTGAAGTCATCTCCATTTTTAATGGTGTATGGGCAATAACCAATATTTACCATCACATTATAGCTACCTACTTATGAGTTCATGGATGAATATATGGATGACAATGAAAGAATTCAGTTGAAAATATTGAATATCATTTAGATGGAAGATGCTAGAGATGAAGCCCTCAAGAATTTATAGAAAACACTAGGATGTAGTCAAAAGGTGGTTTGACAAAAGGGATAAAATCAAAATGTTTTAAATCTCCTAATTGGTCTTACTATGGGACAAAGCCCATAAGAAAAATTCCAACATGATAAATTCATTCCTCTTTAGATTTGACCATATAAAATTGAAGATATACTAGGTGATAATGCATTTAGACTAAAAGACTTACAAGAAAAATGACTTAACTTTGTCAGTGAATGGGTAATACTTGAATCACTGCTTCTTGGTTTCCCCTTACACCCCTACCAAAGGACTGTGAGTTGATTTAGTTTATAAATAGATAGGGGTAGATTATTTCCCTCTCTACTTTGATTTTTTGTTGTGTGTTTGCTTTCAATTCTTTTCTTTCCTTAAATTAGTTATTGTGTTTTGTAGCTTAGCAATAAGCCCTCTAGGAAAAGTCCATAATTTCTCTTGCATTTGACCCAAGTTATGAAATTTGAAGATTTTAAGTTTAAAACTTGTGTACATCCTAATATATGGTTGTCCAACATGAGAGACTATACTATATGTTGTTTTTGAAAATTATAATAATCTAATTTTTAAGTTGCCATATCATGGAGTATGTGTTTTTATTATGATTTGTAATCTAGTTCTAACAAGCATGCATTTGACTAAGTAAAGGTCTTAAAATTATGAAAGTCCATACATAATAGAACTTAATCTCACATCATAATATTTCCTAGGTAGAACTTAGTCACTAAAATTGAATGGTTCTTGAACAAAGTTATGAAATCCCTTAAAACCTATTTAATAAACTAGTTCCCAACCTCTAAGGGTTTGATTAAAAAACATGTGTATCAAGTTGAAACAAACTTGACACTATAATTTTAATTCCTTTGAAAGGTGATTTTGGCACCTACATCAAGGTTATGGATGCCCAAATGGTAGTGGAGCAAGGCCTAGAGTGGAGCTAAAGGTATCTCTGTTAGGGATATGGATGGCTAGCTGGTAGTAGATCAATTCCCAAGCCATTCCCTTAAAATATAAGCATAAGTATATACATCTAAAAGTGTTTACATGTGTGACCTATGTTTAAGGCCATAAAACTTGAAGTCGCTGATTTTGAAACCCAAGGCATGGCTGGTTAATCAATTCAAAGCACACACATAGTATGAATGGTTTTCAAATTTTTAGGATTTAATCCTTCAAGTGAAAATTATTAGTTCTAGAAAACTAATTCTAGTATTTAATACATCCACCAAGGGGTGACTACTTTAGGATTATATTTTAAACTAGGTCATCTAAATTTTAACATATTACTATGTTTCTCATAGAGGTTGCCATTTGTTGAAATGAGATCAACATGCCCCATTTTTAAAAAAATGGGGACCCTATGAAAAATTTGGATCATTCACCCCAAGGCACCTTACCCTTGGTACCACATGATTAAACCCCCCTATACGATTTAAAGGATTTAAGAGTCATGTTAGGTCATGACAAATATTAACTCAGTACTTTTTAAATATTTCATTAATGTGTAGTTCATTGAGATTTCTAATGATCTAATTTATTTAAAAGTTCTCTTACAAAGGGTTACATTAAAACATCTAAGGTATGATCCCTATGAACTCGATTGAGGTTACTTAATTGAGTTTTTTTAAATCATGGTCTAACTTTAACTATATCAAAATTCGTGCTTAATACTATGACATGCCTTAATCTCAAATTTTAGACCAAAGGTCCAAGCCAGATTTCATACTCAAAATTTACAAATTTAGACTTATTCTTTTTATTTTATGTCACAATTTTATAAATTTAGCACCTTTTCATTTGGAAGGAACCTGATGCTAACTCAACCTCAATTAACATGCAATAGTGTTGCATACATTTGTTACTCAACCACATAAAGTTTTAGACTTTGATTATTTTTAGCCTTTGAAAAACTTTGCAACCTAGTGACCTAGTTAAAGTCTGCTACTTATCATTCAGTCATAGTATTCTAAGCTCATGAAATAATTTATAAAGATTTGTGACCTCATGATCTAATCAAATTTTGCCACTTGGCACTTGTTCACAGTGTTTTAGTTCACAAAAAAGTTACAACTCAATCAGAACAAACCACATGGAACCCAATCATGACCTTCTAAGGATCCTATTATTTTTTAAAGTCTCACAACCCCATGATCTTATCTCAACATAGCATTTGACACTCATTTTATACATTTTAAGTTCAAGGAGGAGTTACAAAGTTCATGACTTGATGACCCAATCATAGTGTGCCACTTATCACTCATTTGCACCCCCGTATATAAGGTGTAATGTTTAATTTCAATAATAATATGATTGCATGATAAGTTGACACTTGGTAGTGAGTCATTAAATCTTGGGTAGCTAGATGCCACATGGAATCCACTTGATAATTGGGATAAATGGGATTAAGACATGTGGACCCATGTCTCATGGTAATAAAATGATTAAATTAAGCCATGAAACATAGATATAGAGTGATCCAATCAAAATATGACACTTGGTAAAGTGACATCGATATTGGGTCCATTAAAATTTTCATAAAACAAAGCCATGTGACATGCGAGCCAATGAGAGCTTGCCACTTGGAAAACTAGTAGAGGTTCTAAGGCCATATCAACTAAAGGATGAAAGGGGTCAAGCCACATAACAATTAAATGAGATAAATATAATCAAAATATGACACTTGAAATAATTTTTTACAATCTAACCAAGTGGTTCAATATTCAAAATAAAAGGCTGAAGTGCTCGAAAAGGCACCAAGTGTTAAGTGTGCATCACAAGATAGTACCTAGGTGGTATATAGCTATTAAAAAACCACCAGTTATAGGTGAAAATTAAATGCCAATGGGGCTTATTTCAATATATATAAATCCAAGTCACTTCACTAAAAAAATCAATCCTATGATGATTAGCCACATGGACAAAGCAAAGGCAGTGATTAGCTGATTCATCAAAGTGAATTTTTAAAGTTGTTAGAATAAAACTAAAGATCGACCTAAGATTTAAATAAATGAAAATTAAGATAATTTCCATTTATGACTTGTATCATTCAATTTAAATTCTAAATTTAACATTTAAAGATTACCATCTCAAAATAATACATTCATTTTTAATTGTTCTCTGGTAAGAATCCTGAAGCATTCTATGAATTTTCTAAGGACTTATGTGCATTCCTTTACCACTAAATCAATTTTTAATTTCTTCAGTCATAGAAATTGAAACTGTAGTATAAGATAAAACATTTATAGCCAACAATAATGAAAAATTTCCATTCCTTTACTCCTATGGAATAAATATCATCTTTCACGACACTAATTTCAACTCTATTGCATTGGCTACCAAATATAAACACTATAATGACTTGTTCTACCATGTATAAAAGATTGTGGACCAAGATAGTGATGAAAAAAGAAAGCTCAAATGAGGTAGAGGATAGGTTATACATTTTTTCACTCAAATCTATAGGTTTTCATAAGGAAGCATCTAACCTAGAGGTACTCCCCTATGTAGACTTAATCTACCACATGTTTTTTTAGTTTAGGTTCATTGACAATATGATTAAATATTTGAATTTAGGTTAAGACATTGATTTCATAGTTAGGCTAGCCTTTTAGGCTTACTATGATTTTACCAAATAGAAAATTGAATACAATCGGGAAACTATGATTCAATGGCTCCAAACCCATGATATTAGAGAGGTTTTGAGGGATTGGGATGAGAATAAAGGAAAATTTATATGTAAAACCAAAATCATCCAAATAACCATCTCCCAATTTATAAAAGGACTATGAATGGGAATGGCCATGATGAATCAATTGTATGGGGTCAAAGACACAAGTCATGTAGATGAGAAATTGGTTCCACTTATATCTATGGTAATAGATGATGGAAATACTCCCCCTTTGGGAGAGATTAGATCTTATAACCCGATAGCACATAGCATAAAGGTTATGGCCAACTAGAGGGATCATTTCTACATGATGTCTTACCTGGTGGATGCCATCTATGCCACCCAAAAGTTCCCTTAATTCACTAATTGGGACCCCAAATTGAAATGGACTATGCCTTTTCTTAAAGGTCAGAGTGTACAAGTAAAAATAGGAGATGAGGGCCATCATTGAGTATATCTATCCTATAGTGTATAGGTAAATCCATGAAAGGCCCATTACCAAATTGTAATAGGAAATTCAAGAAACCCTAAGCACCCTAGGAGCCTACTGGTACTACCTAGATTATAGAATGGTGAGAATAGTTGGAATCAAGACATCCCCATTCAAGTTACCCATTATAGTGCTAGAAAAACTAGCTAAGCAAGAAATTTCTTTTCAATTACTCATAGGTGATCTGTAAACTAAAAACTATACAAGTGTCACAAACTAACTATTTTCAAGGATATATTTTTATATCTTTTTATGATTTGAAAAAGAATTAAAAATATATAATTAGACTACTATTAAGAGTGAAAATAATCAAGAAATAGAGGCAAAAAGGTAGATATCACCAAAACAAGATTTGATAACAAAGTTTAGATTTTTATCCTTGTATCTCTAGATCCACTCCAAGTGAGGACCATTCCATTATTTTTCATAAAAATAGCTTAAAAAATTTGTGTAAATATTTAAATCTGATAAAAAGTCACAATTCTACCAAAGGAATGGTCTCAAGCCTATAATAGTAGCCTAAGACTCCAACTCTCTCTGAGTCCTTAATTCTCTTCTTTACATTACACAGTCTCTGCCAATTAACATTCAAATTCAAGAATGCCACATTATATAACATTTACCACTGTGGGTATGATGGTCGGGCCTCTATCATTTTTACCAAATGGTGTAAGGTTCAAGCCCACCCAAGTATCTATCAAAATTTTCACATATCATATTTATCCCACATTTAACAAATGACACATCATTTTGTTGTTTAAAATAATGAGCTTGTATAAGTTTCATGACTGGCAACCTTTTATTAGATAAGGAAACACAAATGGTGGCACCTCCATATTGGTAATGCATCAAGGCATGTTATGTTGTGCATTTACTTGATCTGATGCTGGCAATGTTTGATCTAGTGCTGGTAAACTTGGAATGTTAACAATTTAACTTGGATAACATAAGATTGTTGGCTATGTTTGGTTCTCCCATATATACTATGGCACTATTGGTTAGGCTGATTCAACATGATTGATTAGGCACTATTTTATTTTGAACCTTCAATTCATTCAACTGAGTTTGATAGCTCAAATTACTTAGCTTAGGTGAGCTATTAATAATTTGGTAACTTGAGTTGTCAATGTAGCTTGGCAAGTGGCATTGTGTGACTCGAGTTGAACAATGTGGATTAAAATACATGTAATATATATCTCACATGCATGGGGTGAAAAACAAATTACTATTTAAATATAATTCCACATGAAAATCATTATAAAGAAAGGTGGCAAGACACCCCTCATAAAAAGTGTGTTGACCCTCGCTGAGGGCCCCCAGTAAGAAAATAGTGGGGCCCATTTGACCAAATCCATACAATATCAAAGATAAAGGATGAAAACCCAAAAAAACACAATTTTTTTACATTAATTGACTGCCACATGTTGCATCATTATTAGTCCACTTAGTGTGATAGTATCATGCCACATCAACCTACGACACCACAATTTTTACCTATCACACAAAAAATTCAGCACATGATATCTTGTGCATAAGAAGTTGAAATTTACATATTAAAATTACACCAAAAAGTTTTCAATGAGATCTAAATTGTGCCAATGATCAAATTCAATTTTGAAGACTTCATTTTTGGAATAGACTTAGATCCTCTTGGATCAATCCTCTCCACTAGGAGTTTTTAGACCTCTAAATGTTTTTTCAATTGGTAATGAGGTGAGGGTATTTCTCCCTCACCCTTGTGACTTCCATCCATTTTTATTTGTTTGGGTGCATCCCATTTAGATAAACATGAAGATACTCAACATCTCCCCTTTGTGAGTTTTTTACCTTCTTGTCAATAAATTATCTTCCTATAATTCTGTTAGATATTCAGGAATAAAATAATTAACAAAAGGAATGGATACACTTTCATCATGATCTATAGTCATTATAGGATCATATAATTTTATATTTTCCACATTTACAATTGAATAAATCTGCATATAAGATGGAAAATCTAATTAGAAAGAATTTTTACCAATTTTTTCTATAATCTAGAAAGGACTATACCATATTGGTTTCAACTTTTTACCTTCACTTGTAAGTCTTTCCTTACTTATGTGAAGCCATACCAAATCACTTATAGAAAATTGGTGATCAACATGATATTTATCATGTCTTGCTTTGTACTTTGATTGATTTTTTTCTAACTCATCTTAGATAGTCTAGTGTACTAGCTATATCTTTTCAATGAACTTCTTAGCTTTAATAGCATCATTATGTTTAATAATAGCTAAAACCTATCCATAACAAACATCTAGAGGAGATTTAGGCAATTACCCATAACAAACTTTAAATGGATATTTCATGGTAGAAGAATTAAGTGCATGGTTATAAGCATGTTGTATATAACATAAATGTTCATCCCATAACTTGGGATGTTTATTATAATAAACCCTAAGTAAATGTACCACTGTGCAGTTCATTACCTTTATTTAACCATTCATTTATGGATGAAATGTACTACTCTTTTTCAATTTAGTATCCATTAATTCCCATAAAATTGAGCAAAATTTCCCAATGAGATGAGAGTCCAAGTTAGAAATAATAGAAGTGGGCAAACCAAAATGAACCCATACATGCTAAAAAAATAAGTTTGTAGTGCCTTTCCCATTATTTTTTTTAGTGCAAGGAATAAAAACACACATCTTGCTAAATCTATCCACTACCACATACAAATAGTGATCTGATAACTACACTAATAAACTCAAAGTGAAGTTTCAAGTACGAATACTAAATTTCTCAAAACTTAACAAATTCTTGAAAAACTCAAAATAACTTGCAAAATGTTTTGGAAAAAATGTTCTCGATTGTTGAGTTGGATTGGAATTGTCAAAAGACTTGTTACTTCCATTTACCAATTAAACTAGTTTTTAATAACATTGTGTTATAATTGTCCAAATGAGTTACTTGCATGAATTCATTTACTAATTAAACCAAATCAGTAAACTAAAACAAAATCATGCATCAAAATGACAATTACTAAAACACGAAACATGATAACAGAGTTCGGCTCAACAATTGATGCCTACATCTCCAGGTTCTCCAAAGGAGTGGACCACTTCCATTAAGGGCACTTCAAACACCTAGAAACAATAAACAACTTTCCTTAAAGCTAATATCTCAATGCAAGAATTCACCTTCACCGTGACTGAAATCAAGCCCGACACCTTTGAATTCCATGAGTCTTCATAATACCTGCAAAGTTGCTTCAAAAGTCCTAAAAATCTCCTCTATGGGTTGAAAAACAATCCTCCAATATACAAATTGGCTAAAATAGAGTATTAAGACTGAGTATTATGGCTGGAAGATGGATAAAAATCCATTACATAAGCTTTCCCAAGCTTTTACAAAGTCTCAGCCTCTTAAAATAAAAACACAGTCCAGAATTCCATAACTTCAAGTAGAAATTCATCTTATTTATAACACTTTGACATCCGTAGCTAAAGTGGTCAAGGCCTATCCCTTTTGGGTGGTAGGTTAGGGGTTTAAAACTTCCAGTCATTTCTTTTAGGCACTTTGACTGGGTTTGAAATCTTCCTCCTCCTTGTTTGGTGCACTCAAGGTGAAGTTTTGTCCCACATGGGCTACGTGGAAGGTGGTTGCATGCTTTAAGAAGCTTGGCATCCTCCTTGGAATGTGTCAACATCCCCTTTTATGGGATACTTAGGTGCTAAGTGTAGGCATGCACGTTGGTCAAAATGCTAGCCTTGTCCTCTTCTCTCGGCCTTTCCTACAAACCATTCTCCCTTGGGTTGCCACCTTGCTCGCCACCTTGCTCGAGCTTATGCCTTTAAACTCGCCACATGGCATGTTAATGAAGTGACATGTCATCAAAACAATTTTTTTGAAAACCTTATCATTTTCCAAGTGTCGATCTATGATAGGTCCAAATGTCAAAACCACCTTGAAACATGTGCCAAATGTCACAAGTGACATTTTTTGACAAATCTTCAAATGGCCATAATAGGAGCTCTCGAACTTAGATTTACGTTCAAAAAAATGAATCAAAAAGCTCTCAATGAGATCTACAGTGTGCCACCACTGAAACTATAACTTGAAACCATTATAAAAACCAAATTTTTGACCACACCTCCCTAATGGAAGGCTTTTGGTCTCCAAAAGTCCAATATCCCCTAAAACTGCAAACTGGTCTACTGCATCCATGAAAATAGAACCCAATCATAGAAAGAGGTATAAACAATTGCATTAAAATGATTCATAATCAAATTGAAAAAATGCCTAATCCAAAGGCATGAGTAAGTGAATCTACAACTGCCAAAGTGATTAAAACATACCAAAATTGCCTGCCCAAATGTCACATCTTGTAAAGCAGTGAATTGCCAAAAATTGAAACAACTCCCAATGTAACTGAAAAACAAGTTTATAATGATAAAAACATACAATAAATGTTGTGGACATGTTTCAATACAATTCCCTAATATGGGACTTATATTCTAAGTAAATGCAAACAACGAAAAGTGTATGCTGCCTAACATCTAAACATGCCCTTAGAGTCTTAACAATGCATCTATACATCCATGTGCAAAAATAGATACATTTAAAAAAGTAGTCAAATAAGTGTTGTAAAGAATTAAAACAACCTAAAACATGCATTCTACTATTATCTCTAACTGATCAAATGAGTTTAAGTCCTCTAGACAACTCACACAACATAAATAGGAGATCAAAAACTTAGAGTTATCAAAAAGTGAGAATCAAAAAACTTCATATGATAAACCTATCTTGAAGTGTTCCCACCAACTCTAATCTACATCTATCAAAGCTTATTCATTCCCTTAGGTGAATTCATAACCATTCTTTGCAAAAAAGAATGTAGTGATAATCCACTTAACCATTTCTTTCTTCCTAGTGAAATTGATTATCTCTATGGATTCATTATCAATTACATATTGTTGACTTAACCTCTTTAATGGATTTTCACTTGTAGGTTTTACCTTATCTTGGGTTGTAATGTCAACTGCATTATGGACTGAATTAGCTTCATTAACCTTAGTGAGAGGTTTTAAAATCATCTTAGTTCTAACATTACTTGAATGTGAAGATACATGAAGCTTAAAACATCGATCAATCTTATGTCCACTCACTTTACAATGAGTGCAAACATCCTTCTTAGGTGAGGGTCCCCTTTTGCCAATTCCCATCTTATCATGAGAATTGTCTTTTAAACATGCAATCTACTTTAACAAAGCATTTTGTTTCCAACAAGTCTTAGCACTATGGTTATTCATCCCACAAAAAGTGCATGGAAATGATTGCATTATCTTCTGTACATTATATCCAAATTTCTTAAAAGTATCAATTGGATTAGAAGATTTAGTGTAAGAATTAGGAGGTGAAATCTCAATACCTCTTTTACCTTTACACTTTTGAACTAGTGGCCTAGAACCTTCACTATTGGAAGCTTGTCTTCCTTTAGCCATGGAAGAAACTTCTCCATCATCCACCTGCACACTAGTATAACCCAAACCTGCATGAAGAGGTCTATCCTTAACCTGAATTAGGTTAGTTATACCTTGGCTATCTCTATTAAGTCCTCCTCCATTATAACCCATTTTCAACAACAATTTAGATCCTATGCCCTTAGTGTATCTTTCAAAATCACCAAAAACAATATTATTACAATCTGAATCCTAAATGGTAGAAGAAGATGAAGATTCTTGTGGTGAAAAACTCATAGTGCACTTAGTCATAGTCTTTGCATCTAAAGTTGAAGGCTTTATCTTTTCATACTCATGACATTGCAATCTAATCAAGAGCTCATTCTTGGATTTGAGCTCCAATTTTAAACTTGCAATTTGCTCTTCAAGGGAGTAGAGCTTGCATCTCAAGAATGTATTCTCATCCTGAATCTGGCTATTGATGCTTTCAAGCTCTTCCATCTTGGATTTATGTGACAACTTACCCATGATTTCCTACAAACACACTGATTCCACAACTGCACACTGCAATATAATCAATTGATATGGATAACCAATAAATAGAAAGCAACTGTCAAAACTCAATCAGAAGCTAACCCAACTTTCTAACTTGTCTAATACCAACTTGATCTAATAACTACACTAATAAAATCAAAGTGAAGTTTCAAGTACGAATACTAAATTTCTTAAAACTTAAAAAATTCTAAAAAAACTCAAAAGAACTTGCAAAATGTTTTGGCAAAAATGTTCTCAGTTGTTGAGTTGGATTGGAATTATCAAAAGACTTGTTACTTCCATTTACCAATTAAACTAGTTTTTAATAACATTATGTTATAATTGTCAAAATGAATTACTTGCATGAATTCATTTACTAATTAAACAAAAATATTAAACTGAAACAAAATCATGCATCAAAATGACAATTACTAAAACACGAAACGTGATAACAGAGTTCAGCTCAACAATTGATGCCTACATCTCTGGGTTCTCCAAAGGAGTGGACTATTTCTATTAAGGGCACTTCAAACACCTAGAAACAATAAACAACTTTCCTACAAGATGATATCTCAATGCAAGAATTCACCTTCACCGTGACTGAAATCAATCCCGATACCTTTGAATTCTGTGAGTCTTCATAATACCTACAAAGTTGCTTCAAAAGTCCTAAAAATCTCCTCTATGGGCTGAAAAATACTCCTCCAATATACAAATTGGATAAAATAGAGTATTATGGCTAGAAGATGGATAAAAATCCATTACATAAGCATTCCCAAGATTTTACAAAGTCTCAGCCCCTTAAAATAAAAAACATAGTCCAGAATTCTATAACTTCAAGTAGAAATTCATCCTATTTATAACACTTAGACCTCCATAGCTAAAGTGGTCAAGGCCTATCCATTTTGGGTGGTAGGTCAGGGGTTCAAAACTACTATTCCTTTCTTTTAGGTGATTTGACTGGGTTTGAAATCTTCCTCCTCTTTGTTTGGCATGCTCAGGCTGAAGTTTTGTCCCACATGGGCTTCATGGAAGGTGGTTGCATGCTTTAAGAAGCTTGGCATCCTCCTTGGAATGTGTCAATTTCCCCTTTTGTGAGAGATTTAAGTGCTAAGTGTAAGCATGCACATTGGTCAAAATTCTAGCCTTGTCCTCTTATCTCGGTCTTTCCTATGAACCATTCTACCTTGGGCTTGCCACCTTGCTCACCACCTTACTCGAGCTTACGCCTTTGAACTCACCACATGGCATGTTGATGACGTGACATGTCATTGAACCAATTTTTTTACAAACTTTAGCATTTTCTAAGTTTCAACATCTGATAGGTCCAAATGTCAAAACCACCTTGAAACACATGCCAAATGTTGCAAGTGACATTTTTTGATAAATCTTCAAATGGCCATAATAGGAGCTCCCGAACTCAGATTTACGTTCAAAAAAATGAATCAAAAATCTCTCAACGAGATCTACAGTGTGGCACCACTGAAACTCTAACTTGAAACCATTATTATAACCAAATTTTTGATCAAATAGTCATGTTTTCTTTATGACACAAACAAGCCCCCTATAAAGTCTATTGAAACACTTTCCCAAGGATAGGTAAGAATAGGTAAGGGAGTGTAAACTCCTAGTTTCGTATTACTAGGATTACTTGTGGTACAAAGACCACACCCTTTAATGTATTTGACAACATGTTCCTACATATGGGACCAGTAACAATACATTTTCAAATTTATAACTATTTTACCAATTCCAAAATGACCAAAAATAAGAGAAGTATGATCTTCCCTAATCATGTACACCTTTTCATTTTGAGGAATACAAAGTTTACCCAAATGACATAAAAGTCCATTATGCACATGATAGTCCAATTCTTCTACCTGTTTATCACTCATCAAGTCCTCATACACATCCTTAAAATCAACATCATCAACATATTATTCTTTATAACTTTCATGAGATAAAGAACCATGCTATAAAAGAATAAATGCAATTATCATAGGAGGTCTAGAAATCATGTTAGCAACTTTATTCTATATACCTTTTTTATACCTAATTACAAGATGGAATTGCTACAAGAAACCCATCCAATAGAAGTGCCTAGACTATTGTAGCTTGGTTTGTGACTAGAGATACTGGAGGGGATGGCGATATGTATGCATTACTATTTATTTATCCATCAAGTAATGTTTCCATTTTTTAACACTTTAAACCAATGAATACAATTCTTTATCATAAGTTGGATAATTTATTACCACACTTGTGAAAGTCCCAGAATGATATCAGATAGGCTTCTTTCCCTCCATTAACAAAGTTCCCATAGCATAATCACTTGTATCTGTATCGATCTTAAATGGTTTTTGCAAATCAGGAAGTACTAAGATAGGAGAAGTATTGATTTTTGTCTTCAAAGTGTCGAAGGCCTTTTGATGCTAGCCTCCCCACTGAAAGACCTCTTTAGTACTAGTCAAAGAATGTAAAGGTGATGCAATAAATGAGAAATGGGTAATACATTTTATCTATTGTTGTAATTTAATGAGAAAAATTATAACCTTAGTTACATTATTGGGTTTAGGCCATTTAACAATTACCTCCACTTTTTAAGGATCAATTTTCAATTCATCATGTCTTATAATATAACCCAAGTAAATCAAAGAGGTTTTGCAAAACTCACATTTTGAAATTTTCTAATAAAGTTTTTTCATTCTTAATACATCCATGAATTTATTAATATGGATCACATGATCTTACCAAGACTGATTGAAGATCAAAATATCATCTAAATAGACTATAAAAAAGTCATCAAATAATGGCTTGAAAATATCATTCATCAAACACATAAATGGAGCTAGTGGATTGCACAATCTGAAGGCATGACAAGCCATTCAAACAATCCCTATTTTGTCTTAAAATTAGTTTTCCACACATCACCATCATTAATCCTAACCTAGTGATAACCACTTTTAAATTCTAGCTTAGTGGAATAAACAACATTTTTTAACTGATCTAACAAATCATCAATATGAGGAAGAGGGTAACAATTCTTAATAGTAATTTTATTCAAATCATGAAAATCAACACACATTTACCATGTACCATATTTATTTGTCACCAAGATGATCAATGAACCAATAGGAGATGGACTTGGATGAATAACTCCTTTTTTCAATAGTTCCATTACCTACTTTTTGATTTCCTCATTCTCAACCATAGACATCCTATACATGCCAATGTTAGGGAGTGGAGAATCTTGTAATAATTGTATTTCATGTTGAACTCCCCTTTTAGGGGGTAAACCCTTTGGATCTTGAAACACATCATCATAGTTAGAAATGATCTTAACCAATTCATTTTTATGTTCAAGATCATAATTTTCAAAAGTCTGGAAGCATTATTTCTCTTTTACCTTAATCAACATGAGTACAAAAGTCTTGCTTGAATTAACTAGTCTTTTCATTTATCCTGCAAAAACCAAGGAAAGAATTGTATTTATATGATGTGCCCTGACTATATATTCAATGCCATCCTTAATAAGCAAGTACTTGTTATCCTCCCTATAGAATATTTCCTTTCTGTCATAAAGATAAGTGCTTCCCAAAATAATCCCATAAATGTCCAATAGGACTAGCTCCAAATAAACCTCATCAATTAACTTAGATATGATTGAAAATATTAATCTACAAGTTTTTTTTACTTTTAGTTTTGCATCATCACACACCTAACCTAGTGGATAAGGTTTCAGATAGGGATTGGTTTGTAAACATAAATTTTTAATAACCTCCTCAGAAATCAAATTTGTTTGAGATCCACTATCAAATAGAGTGTCAATATTTGTATGTTTAGAAATAACTCTAATATGGAAAAATTAATTTATTCTCTTATCATCATGCACAAATTGTTGTTTTGAGGAAGAAGCAACATTGGATGACTTAGTGCTAGAAATAGAAAGAGAAGAACAATCTTTTACACCCATAGCTGTGATCTTAGTTTCATCCATTGAATCTAAACCTAGATCCTATGGAACTATAGCATTTTTCTTATTTTTTTGTTTTTAAAATACATTTTAGGATTTAACTCAATGTATAATCTCCAACACTTATATTCCTCATGATTCTTTTTATAATGATTGAAAAATGGATTTCCTTCTTCTTTTTGAACAAGAAAAGTAGATTTTTGTTTACCCTTTCCTAAACTTTACCCTTTTGAATGTTTAACATCAGATTGCTTACTTTTAAATTTAGTAAATGAATATTTAGATGTTTTTCCTCTAGCCTTTAAATGTGTGTATTATACACATACTACATCTAAATTAGTGGGATTGAGAACAAGAATCATGTGTCTCAAATAACTATGCAACCCACCTATGTATTTTAGCAGTGTATCTTGTGTATACAAAATAATTACTAAAAGTAAAGGTTTTTTCATAAATTCTTATGTATATTAATAAACACTTTATCCTTTAATTTTTCTAAAAAATTACCAATCCATCATATATTTTTGCAGATAGCCTAAATAATAAAATTACTTTATGAGTTCATCGACAAATTCACTCCAAGTAGAAATTGAGTTACCTTTTTTAGGCTCATTTCCCTTCAAATTACTCTCCCACCAGATGAGTGTTGTGCCTCCCATTTCAATAGTATCCAAGTGAATTTTTGCCTCATCCTTAGAAAATTTGTGGACCTTACAATATACTTTGATTTTCTTTACCCAATTATCTAGTTTATCTGCATTAATCTCACCATTAAACATTAGCAACTCAAACTTGATATCTAGCTTTAATGAAGGAAGAGATTAAATAAATTTATTGTCTTTACCATCATTTCAAGAAGAGAAAGTTTTATTATATCCTTTAATACCTTCATCACTCTCCATTTTTTTCATCTTTCTTGATAAAGATCCTCAACCATATCCTTCATTTCCAAGAAGGCTTATCAAAAAGCTCATTCAAACTCAAAGTCATCTCCCTTTTTAGAAGCACATCTCAAACCAACCTTTGGATCATACTCTTTAATTACTCCTTCACCCTATTTATAATTTAAGCTTGTCAACATGTACTAGCAATCCCACTATTAGAACACTTTTTGGCTCTGATATCAAAAATATGATCTGTGAACTGAAAACTATACAAGTGTCACAAACTAAAAGCACACTAACTATTTTCAAGGATCTATTTTTTTGTCTTTTTATGATATGAAAAAGAATTAAAATATATAATTAGATTACTATTAAGAGTGAAAATAATTAGGAAACAAAGGCAAAATGGTAGATATCACCAAAATAAGATTTGATAACAGAGTTTAGCTTTTATTCGTACATTTTTGGGTCCACTCCAAGTGAGGACCATTCCATTATTTGTCACAAAAATAAATTTCCAAATTTTTAGAATTCTTCAAATCTGATAACAGGTCAAAATTCTAGCAAAGGAATGGTCTTAAGCCTATAATAGTAGCCTAAGAATCTAACTCTCTCTGAGTCCTTAATGCTCTTCTTTACATTATATAGTCTCTGCTAGTTAACATTTAAATTCAAGAATACCACATTATATAACATTTACCACTATGGGTATGATAGTCAGGCCTCTATCCTTTTTACCAAATGGTGCAAGGTTTGAGCCTACCCAAGTCTCTATCAATATTTGCACATATCATATTTAACCCACATTTGGAAAATGACACATAATTCTATTGTTTAAAATAATGAGCCTACATAAGTTTCATCATCAATAGCCTTGCGTTAGACAAGGCAAAACTAACAGTTGCCACCTCCATGTTGGTATTGCATCAAGGCATGATATGTTGGACATTGACTCAATATAATGTTGGTAATGTTTGATCTAGTGCTAGTAAACTTATAATGTTGGTAGTTTGACTTAGATATCATAAGATTTTTGGCTATGTTTGGTTCTCTCATGTCTGCTATGACACTATTAGTTAGACTAAGTCAACATGCTTGACTTGACACTATTTGATCTTAAACCTTAAGTTCATTGAAATGATTTTAGTAGTTTAGATGACTCAACTTAGTGAGCTGGAAATGATGTGGTAATTTGAGCTATCAATGTAGCTCAACAAGTGGCATTATATGATTCAAGATAAAAAAATGTGGATTAAAATACATGCAATATATATCCAACATGCATGAGGTGAAAAATAAATTATTGTTTAAATATAATTCCACATACAAATCATTGTGAAAAAAGGTGGCAAAGCACCCCTCCTCATAAAAAGTGTGCTAACCCTTACTGAGGGCCCCCAATAAGCAAATAGTGGGGCTCATCTGACCAACTCCATACGATGTCAAAGATGAAGGATGAAAAACTAAATAAACCCAATTTTTTTGACATAAATTGATTTTTACATGTTGCATCATTATTGGTCCACTTGGCATGATATCATCATGCCACATCAACTTGAAACACCACACTTTTTACCTATCAAACAAAATTTTTAGCACATGATATCTTATGCATACGAAGTCAAAATTGACCCATTCAAATTACATAGAAAATTTCTCAATGAGCTTTACTCTATGCCAATGATCAAACTAGATTTTGAAGACTTAATTTTTGGAATGGAATTGGATCCCCTTGGATCAATAGATGTGGATGAATTTTGCAAAAATAAAAAGAGAGAATTGGTTCAAGCAACTTTCTAACATTGGCTAGTTTAGAATAGAGAACTAGAACTCTATCATTATTGTTTCCAAATGAAAGTCCACTTTTAATTTGGAAAGAGCTATCAATATACAGTGGGACCCTAAGAATATAAATTTCAAATATTACATCAAGCACATGTTATATTTAATCATCACCTACCACCATGAGCCAGAGGATGAAGATATATTCTACATCAATGCCACCAATGATCAAGAGGTGAAGTAGATATTGAAGGATGTTAAAATTCCTCTTGTTAGGGGAAGATTGAAGGATGTAGGTTTTTATGAAGTTTTCAAGATTAAAGGTGCTTAGGTAGGAGAATCCACATCAATGAGATAGAGTATTGATGCTGAAGAAGAAAGACTAATTGACCCTTAGCTTAGTTAGATTATATTTCAAGTATTGTCTCCCATTTTGGGGAAGGGAAAAGCTGAGATTGGGAAACATATTGAGTAGGTTTCTATTTCAAAAACAATATCCAACACTCTATCCCATGTCTAAAAAGTTACCTTAGTGTAGGAAGAACCTTTGGTGGTGCCTCTTTCATCTTTAATTGAGATAGTAACACCACCTACTACAACACTATTAGCTTCCTCATTAGAACTACCTCCCCTACTTCCTGTTAAGGAAAAACTAGGTATGACTAATCAAGAGTGTGTTTATTTTCCTCCCATGTTTTTAAATATCCAACCCTTAAATATATTTTGTGAACCCCAAACACTAAACCACATGAATCTAATGCCTTATAGGCCCGTAATTAAACCTATGATTAGGCATATGACTATGCCCCTACCCATTATCAACCCTTTTGTTGTATCATCACCTCAAAGGTATTTTTGATGGCCAATATACCCTTGATCCTACTTAGGCCCATACCTAGGCTAGGTCCTTAATTTATAAAGAAAATGCCTCCTATTTTCATACCTTACGTTCCTTTATTCCCAACAAGTAATCTTAATAGCACTAGTTCTTCATCATCTATAGAAGTAACACTTCCCACCTCATCCTCTAATTATTCCTTCATCCTTGTTGCTTCCAAAATGAATTCTCAAACACATTCCTTCCAATAACTGATACTAGCTCATTAACTACCACCATCTACTCAACCTTAGGGGGACATTTTAGATAAATCTTGGATAAAAAAAATGCAGTTGGCCATATTAGAGAGATAGGATTTGGTTATAGTGGACCCTCCATAGGTCTCACTTGAATTTGATAATAAGTCTAGAGAAATGAAGAGGCTAACCAAAAAGAAGGTAACTCATCTAGATCAGAAAATTTTGTATGAATATGAAGAAAACCTTTTTTCATTAACTAAGAAAAAAAGAGCTAAACCTAGCCAAAATCAACAATATGAAGAGGACACACTCTCAACTCTAAAGGTATATGGAAATGTATTCACATAATTGGTAAAAGGGATGCGACAAATAATAATAAAGATAGAGCAATAACATAAAGCCATATTTTTAGAGGAGACTATAACCAAGGTGGAATGGGATGTTAAGATTGTATTCAACACCCTGAATATTCTAGCTTACTATATAATTAAAGGAGATGAGATATACAATAGGATTATAAAGGTAGAGATAACTTGGATGTATGACAACAAGGTAATAAAATTAGTCAAGTTGATTATAATTAATAAATTTGAGGAATTGAACTTGGTGCCCTTAGAGGATTTGAGCATTGTTTAATCCTATATCATTAGAAGAAATAAAGATTTGAACTAGTTGATTAATCACATGAGATCCTTGGGCTAGTATCCTAACCAACTAGGTGAAAGAGTTATAAATCTTCTTAAAGGGGCTAAAATCACACACCTTACTAAAAAATATGGTTTTATCATCAGCAAGGATGCTTTTAGGGCCCATCTCCAAAACTTCATCATCAATTTACAAAATCAGAACATGGCTAGAGGAGTGACCTTTGGTAAAGAGATGGTAGACTTGGAAACATTTTACAATCAAATAATAGAAAAGTTAGTGGTGATCAATGAGGTTTTAGGACCTCTCTTGAATAAGCACAATGTAATGTTAGGTCTCACCATCAAATTGCTAAAGGAACCCATTGTAAATTTGAAACTAATTGATAATGATTATAAGAAATGCTCAAGGCATTGAAAATATAGATAGAAGATAAGAATCAGGTGAGTAACAATCCATATATGGCTACCAATGGAGATGTTTATTGTTTGACCCCTCTTGGAATTTGTTATTCCTCAGCTAGACTGGGAAGTACTCCCTCTTTAGCTACTATGGTTTCACTTTCATCTTCTACTACAATAAGAGATTCATCATCATCGACCCTAACATGATCCCAACCTATAAATTTAGGAGAGAGATATCCATTTTTCAAGTTTTCTTTTGATGAATTTCATGTTCTATTTTTTATCTATATATTATAAAAGATTCCCTCTTTGAGTAGGGAATATTTTTTAGTTTTTTAGAACATGAGGGAATTCTATCCACTGATAGATGTCATGTATTTAGTTATTTTTTAATTAATGCAACCGTATTAGGCATAAAATAGGCCTATATATAGGGGTTGTCCCCTTTGCTTGTAAATAGAATAGAACTTTTTGAGATTGATGCAAATAGAAAGATAAATTCCAATAATTTGTTTATTATTTCATTGTTTTCATATTTTCTTATTTATCAATTTTTGTAAATGATAGAGCATTTCATTTCTCTAATGGTTAAATATGATAATACTAGTTTCAATACATTATTTTAGTTTTTTCTTTCTGTTATGCTAACAAAATTTGTCTGTGTTTCATGTAATTTTTTTCTTAAGCTCTAAAGAAGAGAGAAAAGAAACTTGATATGGATATGGTTGAAAAACCTATTTGGTTGTGTGTGTGTTGAATCAAAAGATGTGAAGAGATCCTTTTTAGCTTGGGAGGAATACCTATAAATAATAAAGCACTAAAGCAAACTTTTTTGTTAGATAGATAGTTGGGTGGATTGCCTAGTGATAGCTATATCTCAAAAGTGAGAGATTCCTTAGGGACTATCAATCCACACATTTTAAAAAATTAAGTTCACAAAATTAGAAATAAGGTACTTGCATCAATAATCAAAAGGTACTAAAACTAAACACAAGGATTCTTACTAAGAAAATAGACTAGAAATGATAAAACTAGGGGTAAACTAATTAATACTAGTGCTAAGGGGTTGGGGTATGCTTCAAAAAATCTAAAAGAAGCCTGTGAATAGAGAGGCACACAAAAAAATAGATTTGGTTGGGTTTAAGTAGGTGGAATTAACTTGCTAGTTTTTGGTGCCATAGGTGATCATCATCGATCATCTAACCATCATCAGTCAAGAAGAAATATCACTGATCATCTAACCATAACCAATCAAGGCTAACCTTCACTAGTCAGGTAACCATCACCGATTGCTTGTTAGTGGAACTAGGAGTGGAATTAGGGTTAATGTTGCTAATTGACAAGATTTAGAAGGTAAGTTTTGAGAGGTAAATAATGGCTAGGATAATCTTGAAATGGAAATATGATAAATAGATACTAGAAAGCAAATACTTGTCTTACCAAAATTTGGTTGGGTGGATGGTTTAGATGGATTACCTATTGGTGGAATTTGGTCTAATTCTGGTAGAGTAATGGTACCTAAAAGCTTGGTTAAGAGGTGATGATAAGTTATATCCTAATAAGATGGTTGATGACACTTGGTAATGTTGATGTTGAATGACATACAAAAAGAGATTTTGGATACATAAAGCTCTTGATAACATTTATAGATGATCTTATCCTACAACCCTCTCTCTCTTATAGGCAAGGCAAAAGGTTGAAGTGGTTATTCTAAGTGGGTCTTGGAGAGGGATTATAATTATAAGTCATCTATGAAAAGCGCTCACAACAAGATTTAGATGAGTTATTTTTATAAAAATAAAGTGGTGGTTTACATGTGACTTACATGCTGAAAGTCTAGATGGTGGAAGCTGACCATCACCAATCAGGGTGACCATTATTGATCAAGGGTCTAAGGAAAGGTGGGTTAAAATGGTGAAAAGGTGAATTAAGTTAGTCAAGTGGATAACTTGACTTTAGGTTAGGTAAGTGGGTTAGGATAGGTAAGTTTTTTGACCTTGTAGGTGTAGTCCAAAGAGGTTAAAGAGAAACCCAAAGGCATTTTGAAAACTAGGACCATGTGTGCAGTTTTATAGTGTCTACATTTTGAACCTTTTTGTTATGTGGCTTATGTGAATGAGTATCAAAAGAAAAATAGAGAATGTATCAATGTTAGGTTGCCTCAAGAGTAAGAAGAGGTATTATCCCTCAAATTACAAGTTGGTGAGGTGAGACTAAAAGGGTACGTGTTTGATAATGGGTAGATGGTGGGTCATGAGGTAGGTGACAAAAGAATGGTTGGGCATTTGAGACACAAAATTGCATACAAAATTCAACAAAAAGGTGTGATATCCAAGATTGTGCAAATACTGAAATTGCCAATGTTGGTAAAAATAAGGGTCTATACTAAGTAAGACAAATGACAAGTGAACTGTGTGACCACATGTAGGCATGGTAGTTGGGAACATTCATAAACGTAAGTCTCCTAAGTGATTTCTATGTTTTTGGTGGGTATATAAGGTAGGAAGTGTTCCTAAGGAAAACATAAATGGGTTAAGTGTCATGGGTATCTGAGGTAGGAAGTGATCCCAATGAGACACAAGTGGGTTGGTATACATGAGGTGGTAGAAATGTAAAAGGACAACACGGCAATGTTATCACTGCAATCAAAGGGACCAGCCAAAAAGTGTCACAAAATTGTGTGGTAGATGGGCCCAAATAGACCAATGACAAGGTGATGAGGTGGTCAGGTTTATGGGAGTGGCTGAGCTAACTCTATGTGCACAAGGTATATGGATGCTACCTACATAGTTTCATAGACATAATATCCAACACAAACTTTAGGCTAAATGTAGTTCTTCTAGTTTGGGTAGATAAAACATTAAGCACTTAGGTGAGATGCCATAAAATTTTAGGAATGGGAATGGGGACCTTGATTGGTGATGGTTAGGGGGTGCCCTAAGGATCAACTAGTGCCAATCATCCTAATAATTGATGGTCAGGGTAAAACTCTAAAAAGGTAGAAGGTTAAAAGTGAAAAGGTGAATTGTTTTTTCACATTTGACTTTTTGCATTTGTGTTCTAGGTGAATAGTGAATTTTTGGTGGTTAGTGTGCTAATGTTGATGAGGTGGAAGCTTGAAATTTCTTGGCTTGCCCAAGCAAGGATCAAGTTAATGGAGGGTGGTTGAGGATGTGGTGGAGTGGTGGGATAAAGCTTACGACTATGCCAATGATCACAAAATGAGGTAGGGGTTGTTTTGAATTGATATCTAGGGTTGATTTTATAAATAGTTAAGGGATTTATCTATTTGGGCTAGCTACTTGTGAAATCCCTAGGAAGGGTTTGGGTAGGGTTTAGGTAAAATTATGGGTGTAATCAAGAATTGGTGGGGGTGGGTTTGTAAATTAGGTTGGGGGAGGGTTTAACTTAACAATTTTTTTCTATTACAAGCATATTACATAATTTAGGAGTGAGATAGGGTTGTAATAGGGGTTCTTGGCTTAATTCCCTCCATAATCTAGGTGAAGACAGTGACTAGTGATGGTTCTTCTTGATTGGAATTGGTTGACCCTAAGGAGGATAATTGGTCTTAAGGGACCAGTAATGGTTCTACGAACCATTGGTAGTTGAAGGACTAATTAAAAAGTGGTAGGTTTTAATTCTAAAGGTGTTTGTTGAAAATAATTTAGGATTGGAGATTGTAGTTGACAAGGGTAGAGTTTATAAGATAGTTGATTAATGAGTGAGCATTAAATAAGCTAATAAGTGTTTAGGGGATAGGGGGATAGAATAAGTGTGGTTTTAACAAAAGGATATAATGGGGTGAATCAAAATAGGCTAAAGAAGGCATGAGTTAGTACTTAGTTTTAAGTGGAAAACTAAGTATGCATGTTTGTTGTATGTTACACTTACAGGCTCACAAGTAGATTTAATTAAAGGACCAGGTTCCCATACTCTTTATAGAGATTCAAGACACCATGACTACTAACAAGTGGTAGCATATGGAGGTTATTGGATTAGGTGTGATGCATCATTATCAACACTTACCCTAAGATCCTATGATGATCATCATGATCATTGAGATATGGGACATTGTAATGAATACCTTTTTTCTATCGACTAGAGAGATCACCATCCTTCTCAAGGATGTGCATAAGATCACTCATATGCCAAATTGAGGAGACATAGTCTATTAGATAGAGAGTGATAAGATAGGCTACTATATGGAGATGATATATGGTGAGGATCATGTTCATGTGAAGTTTAACATAGGTGGATTTAGTTATGGTCTATTATACTAGATGGCTCTTAAGGATAAATGCTTGATTATGATGATGATGATGGCCATAATGAGTTTCATGCTACCTAATTAAGTTGGGGGTGGTTTCTACATGTTTTTCTTGGTGTTTTTGTGGAGATGTTACTAGGGAGGGCCATGTTTGGGTGGGTCCTAGTTTTATTGGTGCAAATATATTGGGAGCTTTGGGGATTATGAGCACATAAATGATATAGGATTAGTGTCGACTTCATTCTTCATTGTTGGGCATTTGAGTACATTTGAGTGCTAATACCCTTAGGGATGTTGATGGAGGGTTATCTATCGATTGATTATATAGTGGCCTTCCTATGTTGGAGGAGAGGTGGAGTCATGATAGGGTTAGGTGGAGTAGCCAAAGATATTTAGTGGTTCTAGGATGCTTTGGAGGGGTATGTCTCAAGAGATGTGATATGACAACCATATATTAGATGGCCATAGTGGATTGGATATAGGTATCACACCCTAGAGATATAAAATTGGTAGTAGATCTATGGTAGATGGGAGATGGAGATGGAGATGATCCCAATCAATTGGGTGTAGAGGTAGTTTCATCTAGTGTAGGGGATTATAATTGACATTCATAAGTACAAGAGAGAGGAAGTTAAGTTCTTACTTCTTGAGCCATAATCATAGGATATGGTATGTGACTTTGAGGAGTTACCAATAAAAGGCCCAATTGATGATGTAAGTATTTTTGATGGCTACATAACATGTTATCAAGGTAGATATAACATGACTGACTTTGGATGGGGTGATAGGGGCTAGTAGGCCATGGATATTGATCCAGTAGGAGCATCAAGATAGGGAGATGGATAGGCAGTAGAAACAATCATCAAGTATAGGCCCAAGTTACTACATTACAACTATAGGCTATACTATAGGGTCAAGTGGTCACCTTGTAGGGGAAAGTTAAATAATTGATGGTTGAGAGGGACTAGGCACATGATACCCTTGGCATGGTTACATAGGAGAGATATGATCTAAGATAGGGTGGAGGGGTAGTGTTAGCACCAACTAGTTTTGTTCTTTAGGATTGATATTTGGCTATAATTTAGGAGCTAAGATATTATGAGGCCATAGTTCTAACTTAGTACCTAGTAGAGCTAATATGGGGGGAGTGTAGAGTTAGCTTGGAAGGTGGACCAGCTCTTATGACTCTAAGATAGTGGGATTCAGTAGTAGGTCCCTAGGTAGGTATCCCAGGAGGACCACCACTAGATGTGGCTATAGGTTTAGGTATAGGTGGGGTGAGTGGTAGTGGTGTGGGTATAAGTGTAGGTGAAGGTGCCCCATGATCATATATGGGCATGTTTTGACATATTGGTAATGATAGGTATACACCATTTTGATACCAACTCATGTGCTAATGCAATAAGATGTATATGTTTGGAGAGAGAGCCCATACATTGTTATCTATATTATTTTATGATGACATGATGTATACATGATGTTTATGGATGATGGTGTTATATATGATGTTCATGCTTATGATTGTTGTATGTTTATGGTTCATGGAATTCATTTTTATGATTGATGATTTATGAGATGTTTGACTTGGTAGATTAGACATGTGATGTTAAAAAGATAGCTATGATGCCCTGATTCTATTCATGGATGTGAAAGTATGTGTTATTAATGGATGTATGTAATGTGGTAATGTAATAGATTTATTTATGATAATGTTTGTGTGTTTAACATGAGTTTATGTTTATAAGATGAATTACGCTAATGTCATGGTAAATGGATAGAGTAATAAGTGATATATGGATTGATGTCTTACTCATTCGTTTAATTTATGCTTATGATGGTGTAATGGTATGATTATATGTTCATATGATGTCATAATGGTTAATTGATAGGATGATGTTGAGGATATGTTTTTATATGTTTTCCTTACATTTTTTTATACATAGCTAGATGATGTTGCTTGTGGACATAGTTGATGATGTTCACACTTTTGATTTAATAGTTGTTGTTTATGCTCATGGAGATAAAATGTGAAAATGGTTGAAGATAAGAATACATGAAGTAAATAACAAGATTAAAAAAGGAATATGATGACTTTCCATTGGCAACGACCAAAATAAAACCCAAAGCTAGATTGGCTTAGTGAAAACATGCCTTTCAAATGGTTTGTATTATCATGCTTATGTTGATAAATAGGTATCTTAATCACATTGTGTCAAGTAAGCTCATAGTCACATGCATATGATATGTGGAGAAATAATGGCTGATACTATAACCTTTAGTGAGACTATCATGCCCTTTATATAGGCTTCCAAAGAGGTACTATGAACAAGTTTATGCTCATAAATATGGAAATAATGTGCCATGCACATGCCCTCAAATTTGATATCTAAGTATATAGATTCTGGATTGAATTATAATAATCTATATCTAAGTATCTAAAATTAATATGAGAATGATCACACCATTTATAATGCCTCCAATTTACGTAAAATGGTATGAATATGAGCTAAATTGAGCTAAAACTGGTAATTTACAACTGAACCTATGCAAAACTAGACTATACCTATTGTGTTTTTTTGGTCACTCTAGAATTTTCTTAAATTGAGGCTACTAGATAGCAGTGCCATATATTAGAAAAGTGATAGTGACATTAGTGTCCCAATTTGGTTTCTAATGCCCAACTATTCTAATTTCTATGTAGCTAAAACTATTTTCTATGTCACTATTTCCCATTATGTTTTCATTAAACTGATTTTTGTATTTTGTGCCTGTGTGCTAAAAGCTATACTCTAAGTTCATTTAGATAGCTTTATCTCCATGATAAAACCCTATGAATGTCCCTTATTTTTAGGGGATTTGTTTAATCTATGTAATAACTGATCTTAAAATTATAAGCTCTATAAAATATGTGTTAGCTAGAGCATATATGATATCCACATAATAAACTAATATAATTTATATACATAACACCAAGATGTAAGCTAATCTAAGCATAAGTTTTTAGTGTATGATGTATGTTAGATATATCATTAACAAATTTGTTAAGATATATACAATAATGTGTATGAACAACAAATTTAAGTAATAACTAAGTAGCTACCTGGAGGGATGGGGAATGATTTCCATCATGACACCCAAGTAATAAGGGGAGATACATGAGGTCCCTCATGGCATCTAAAACTAGAGTGTGTAATAGGAAGGAAACAAGTGTCATGGCAATGACACATATAATAAATCATACATACAACACACATGAGGCATGTAAAGTAGGCCAAGGGACCAAAATACAAGGGACATGGGCACATGTCACAAAATCTAAGAAAAAAATATAGACAAAGACATGTTCGACTTTATACATATATAAATAACAAACAAGTTGGATTAGAGCCACATAGAAGAACATGTTTAAATTTACACATACACAATCAAGAAGGCACACACAAGGACATGGGCACATGTATAAAACATATATATAATCACAATAAGTGGCATAGATCCATAAATCAATAACAAATCCAAATGCCCTTGAATAGAGGAAGTATAGAGACACAATCAAGTCTAAACTAGGAAAGATACAAATGAAAGTATTTATGAACATGTGGTATAAATCTATATAAGAACTAAGATGTACATAAGTTGAATCTAAAGTAGTAGTAGTAAAAAAAATTGAGTAGGTGTAGGATGATATATATCAAGATATAACAATGATAAATATATGATGTAGAGTTTAGGAATATATAACTTGACAATTGAAATTATGTATAAAATGCTCCAAAATGTCTAAATGTATCAAATTAAGAACTCATGTATCTATGTATATGCCCCTAGTGGGTAGACAGTAGCAAATCTAGATTTATGTAGTAGACTTGGGTCCTATAAGTATATATAAACACTCAACAAGTACAAGTTAAGTAATGTATGTATGATAATAACTGACTATACTAAGATTACTAACATATGTAATACATGAAAAGTATAAGAAGTGTAAACATGGTAATGCATACAATCTATAATTTATGTTTTTTGAGTAAATATTTGTATTTTTTTGTGTTTTGACATATTATATTATTTTTATATTTTTAGGATATAAGATATGTACAATAAGGGAGGAACATACTAACTGATGAGTCTCATGGGAATTCATTATCAATGTGGACTTTGTTAAATAAAATAAAGGTAATCATGCATGCTATATGAAAAGGTAACTGAGGTCCTATAATATTATGTATCAAGTGGTCTATAGATGGCACTACCTTTGGAGTGGTTTTAAGAATTTATAAAGCTGATTGTGGTGTCTAGTGAACTATATGGATATTAGGGACCCATATGGTAGATATGCTATAGTTAGCATTGGTTCCTTGTTTTGAGAACCTTGGGAAATCAACACTAATGATTTCATAAGGAAAGGGGTAGAGGGAGGCCCTCTAGAATATGAAACATATCTTTGATGTAGTGGTCTCTCTAATAATGGTCTCTATGGGAGAGTATGCATACATGGTAATGATTTAGGAGTAGATCTCACTTGCACTGGTGGTTTCACTGAACTTTGTGGTGTATAAATAGGAATTATACTCAGAACTGTAACTAGTAATTATGGCATGACTTCCTATGGGATAGGTAAATGATACTCATATGAAAGACCCTCAACAATGATTTCTTGATTACCATGTATATACTTGAGGGATATGTGTATTGTGGATGGAATAGATCATCACTATTGTATCCATGGCCTACTTAATAACATGTCAAATTTCCTACACTAGGTAATTCTAAGAATATAGTGGCCATATATGTTGGTTTAAAATGTAGTATAAGTATAATCTCCCTAATGGACCTCTAAACATGCCCACTAAAACCATGAATAATTATGTTAGTTAGATAAATGTCCTAATATGAATAACCCAAATGCTATACAAGTGTGATATTTTAGATGTTAATACTTGACCTATTATCAACCATAACACTCTAAATAGGATCATGATTAACGTAGGATTGTACAAAGAATACATATAAATATGAATTGTCATCAATAATCTCCTACTCTGATAAAGTGATGAGTGGTATAGCTAGTATTATATTATGATACACATTAATGATATTGTGTAGGGGTATGGATCCTCTATAGTAGTGTGATATAAAGTTAGTGGTGGATGTTCTTGATATGTATAATAAAAACTTATAGTGACCCCTACCTCATTAGTTGTATGCTTTGGAAATGGATTTGAGAATATTTTTAATGCCTTAAATTCCATTTATTCAACTTTAAGTGCCTCTATGGATGTTGGAATTTATCAAATATTTTATCTTATGTATTAAGTTGATGCATTGGTTTATAGTATGGTCAGGTGCCCTATATTAGTTATAGAATACATTGGAATCATAGATCTTTGGAAGAGGTTGTGTCTTATCAACCTCTTTTATGGGAGGGAAAGTATGACATTGCATTCCAAGATCTATTTTAAAACATGTGCTAGTGACTCTTAAGATTAGTGAAAACTCTTCATGGAGGAGCTAATAAAACCAAGCAAGGAGGTGGCTATGAATCTATGTTAATTGTGTCCTTTGGATCACTCTTATTTTAAGTGTCCCTTAATTTATATGGAGTCTTATTATAAATATTAGTAGTTGACTCTGATCTAGTTTTGTACTTTAATTTTCCCATAGAGAGAAACTTGAATTCCCTTTATTTCACTATATGGCACAAATTTGCAGATGTTGGAAACTTCTTGAAATAGATAACTTCATGCAATACTGGTAGAAAAAATTGTTTGAATATGTATTAGATCTCACAATATATCATGGGGATAGTCATCTTTGTCAATAAAATTTTATATCTCAAGACATATTTTGCAATAGGCTCATTAGATTTTTTCTTCAATTATGCTACTTGAGCATATGAGATTTTATCATTGGTGTTAATTGAAAAGTGTGATAAAAACATATCTAAAAATATATTTAATGTGGTGATATATTGATTTAAAATATCATAGAACCACTATAAGGCATAGTCCTTTAGACTTCATGGAAATAACTCAGTAAGGAGCCAATCATTTGACACATAGTCTAAGCACATTATGTGTAAATATTATAGATGGGCCTATAGGTCATCCTTACCATCATACAAAGTAATATTAGGTACCATGAATCCATATGACAAAGGATTTGATGATATGTGGTGTTCCAAAGGTGTATGTAAAAGAACATGATAATCTAAGGCATGTGATGGCCTAATATCACCTTGCTCAAGATGTAACACCTTAGCCTACAGATAATGAAACTCATACATAAGATATTATACATTTGAAGAGGAGGAACTAGTCCTAGGAGGTGTTTCCATTATTGAAGGTTGTGAATTTATAATGGGTTGCATTATAAGTTGAGTTTCCCCCAAATTAGGTGTAACAATATTGTTATCTAGGGGAGTAGAAGATTTACCATTATTTTATTTGTTCTTTATTTCCACTATGGCTTGTATAATCTATGCATGATCATGGGGTTATTCCTAAAGTCTATCTTTGAAAATCTATAAAATCTCATCCTTATTGACTATAATATTTCCATTGTTAAGTGGGGGAGAGTGTCTTGATTTCCATTTTATGTATTATTTTGATCTTTGTTTTATTACTCATCTTGTAAATTATGATTTGGATATGAAAGAGTGATAGGAACAACTTTGCTTGGTCTAGATGCATATACATGATGAACACTAACATATTATGAAAAATTTTTGCATGTAATTTTATTCACTACTAATATGGCCTTTTCACTCAATAAATAATTTTGATTTTGTAATTATGATATTATCTTTCTCATACTAATAATTTGATCCCTTATAGTCTCATAAGTGCAAACCTTGGTTGCTTTTGATTGAACATGTGGGCACACACCCTATAGGGGAGAGGTGGAGGCATAGATACTATGAGTATGGGCATTAATACAAATAGTATAGGCTACATCATCTCATGGAGGAGTGGTAAGATGGACCTAGTTAGAGGGAAAGTAGATATCACCCTCCTAGAGATGAGGAAGAGAAGGATATTCTATCTTATGCATAGTATATGACATTAAAACATGAAACATGGTTGTTAGGGTATTAAATTTATGGATGATTTACATTAAACTATATTTTAATTGATCCTCTATCTATGTAAGGATTTATTTCTTGATTGAATTCCACATAAGAGAACAATATCATGCTAGAGATAGAATGAAATATGACATACTTTTTAACTAATATAAATCATCATGTACATATGTGTTTATGTCATATTTTAATTCATTACAAATAAAAGGAAACAATCATGTAAATTAATCTATAAAAAAATGTATTAAAAAGTGATAAACTTCATCTATCATTATTATCATGATTTTATGAAATACAAATCATAAAATACAAGGCTCTAAAATATGAATGTGGGTCTTATTAGCGACCCAAGTTACACCCTATGAAAGAGGTTGTTCAGAACTAATTTAAAATTATAATAACATGGGAATGGACTTAAGGTTTTGGGTGACCTTATAACTATACCATACCTATAGATTAAGGGGCTATCTCCCTTGGTACATCACTTTAGCTCAATTCACTAAGACGTATTATTGTTAGGGTGAAAAGGGATAAAAGGTATATAAAAAAATCTGATCTAAGGGATGGTGATGCAATTATATTTATTATCCACTCACTCAAATTTAACTCATAACAAAACTAGTAGACTAATAAACATATAAACAAACATCTTCATGAGTTCTTATACAATAATGTTTCATGTGGAGGCTATACTAGGTAACTAGAGTACAAGGTCATGATAAGAAAGTATGCTATGAAACTCTTACCAGTCATATCACATGTCAAAATCCATAAAAAAAACTTATAAACACCACATAACTTGTAGAATACACCTTATTTATGTCTAGGTGAACAAATACCTGCAAAGGAGGGAAATCCATCACATTACAAATCTACACAAGTACAAACACACTAGATATCATCATGAAAGAGCTATAATAGTTTATTTCTTAGTCAAATAGGTTCATATAGTAAAAAATAGGTATATTTTTCTCATACTTGGGAGATGGATGTTTCAAATTCCAAAAATTGTCTTAATATAGATAATTGAGAGAGAGGAGAGAGAAGGAGACAAGAGCCCCTAAAACTAGGAAATGAAACATTGATTTAGTCCTTTTCCAAATACAGTGTAGTATTATTTGATTAATTTATCATCTATACTTGGATAAAATGGAATATAGGTTGAGGAAGGATTATTTTGAATCATGAATAAGTCATGATCATTCATATATTATGTTTGAATAGCACAACCTCCTAAATATTTGATTGCACACCCTCAATTCTTGGTGAAGAATAGTCTTCCTTGAAAAAGGCCTTAGTCCTTGAGAGAAGGTCATCATGAATTGATAAAGTATTCATTTAGAACCTTATTTAAACCATTAATTATGTCTTTTCACCTTTATTTGTTTGTTATAATGTCTTTGAATGCAAGTTTGACTCCTTCAACACACTAGGCATTTGAAGGAGAGAAGTTCTTGTTAGAAGTTTTCAAGACCTTTTCTACCTTTTAAAGCTTCTTCCAACCACTTCATGAATTATTAAAACTTTGGAATGGAATTTAATGTGAGGAGGAGCCTTGAAAATCCTTTTTAAAATTCCCATGCATCATTTAGTACTTGTGAACACTTAATTCTTCCTTATGAACAAAAACCAAAGGAGAGAGAAAGAAGAGTTTTGCATTATAAAAAGAAATATCCCACCATGGATGGATTATAATCATGATTTTAGACCTAAAAAAATGAATTTGGATCCATCAATTAGTCTAAAATACATCATGTTTCTCTTTTTTCTTGCCTCAACACCCTTATTTGTAGCCTTAAAACCTAAAAATCTCCTTGTATATAAGATTATATGAACAAAATTGAAAAATTTGGAACATTTTTGAGTACCATGTATCATATTAAATCTCCACACAAAATTTTATGATTAGAATACAAGTGGAAGTACTCTTTTTCCTCCATTTTCTTCTCCAATTAGGCCTAATTAGCCCTCCTAGGCCTGGAAAGAGAAAATTGGCTCCATAAAACTCCCACACATGTTAAATCACACAAAATCACGTGATTAAATTTCCATGTCCTAATAAAATCCTCCATACCAAATTTGAGGTCCTAAAACCATGTGTAACTATGCAAACCATGAAACCACCTTACTTCTTAGGCTTATTTTGGGCCTATTTAGGATTGCCTTGAAAAGTGTGCCTAGTTTATCCACTTATAAAATATTCCATGTATTTTTTTTGACTTTAATGGATATTAAAATTACCAAATAACCTCATTTAATTATTTATAAGTTCTCCCCTTCTCAAAACACCTAAAAAATACCAAAAACCAAGAAAATAGGGTTTTTTGAGCAATCTATACAGGTGACGTCAGTGTCAAAATACATGTGGAGAACCTCATTAGAGTCTTAAAAACATCCAAGAGTTTTTATGAGAAAAATATTTCATTAAATTTTCTTTTGAGGTCATTCTCTGGAAACTAGTCAGAAGTGGGGTTTTAAGAGGGTTTAAGACATGTTTGGGATCTTAACGATTGTTCATAGAAATGGGATGTAAAACTGACCTCATTCCACTTGGAAAAAATTATTAGTATACCCCCTAAACTTTATAAAAAGTATTAGATGCCTATGCAAAGCGTGAGAGATGGTATGGGCATTTGAAGTTGTTCTCATGGTGGCTTATTTAGCATTCTTGAGGTTTAAGAGAGGTCTAACCTGTGTTTTGGGTTTCAATACTAATTATTACTACTTGGAGGAGTTAAAAAAAATTATATAAATCCCAAAAATAATTATACATTATTTTTAAGTGATTTTTACCCTTTTAGGTGCTTATCGTGTATCGATCAAGGTACTTGGGGTTTTGAGCTTGTCTCTCCCTACTAGCCCTCAATGGCTCTTGGACTAAAAATTGAGTGTGTTTTCACTTTTTAAGTTTGTTGATACCTTATTAATAAATTTTTAACTTCCTAAATATCCATTCATGAGGCCTAAAAACTTTCTTTGTACCCTTTTAGCTCAATTAGATCCCTTAGGCCTCATGATTTCCCTTTGCTAAAGAGTAGGCCTAGTTTGAGACAAAATAATGGATATATTGACTATTTTTATGAATTTTAAATTTTAATTAACCTATTATTTAAATCATTACCACAATATTTACCTATTTTTATAGACTAATCATGCCTTTAGATCCCTCAAATCAATAATTTCCTTCATGACTGGTTGTAGGCCTGTGACTGTGTTAATGCAAGGAAGCTCATTTTGGGTTTAAGACCTCATCAATCATCTCACCTATAAATGAACATATAAAACATGTCAATATTTATTATTTAAATTTATCCATGATGATTATTTATAATCATGACCTCTCAAATAGGCACTAGAACCTTATTCTTCACTACCAAGGGTTTCTAAACCAACTAGGCCTACTAACCTTGGAGTTCTTAAACGAACTATTCTCCTTGTATTTCATGGTGAAAACTTGGTAATTTATTATTAAGGTCATCAAAACTCATTCCTCTCACTATCATACTTCCCATATTGTCCTTGATTATAGGTTTTATTGGTTGTAGGTTTCATTGGTTGTGCATTGAGTATGAGTTACGCTTGTTCAATCTTTTCAATTTTCTTAAGTCAAAACCTAACCCTATGATATATTTATTTAATTTAGACATAATATCATTCCATATGAAATTTTACCTTCATTTTACACTTAAGACCAACCTACTTATCATTGTAATCTATCCTCATTCTTATGTCTGATGGTGAACTAACATATCTAAACCTACAATTTATGTATACCCTTAGAGACACACTTTGACTGTATCCTGGTTTAGCCTTCACTCTCACATAAACTCATGAAACTTATAAGCACTTTTAAAATATTAATTAGGCTCATAATTCTCTACTATATTTTCTATACATATGCACCTTACACTATCTCTTCCAAATAGACTTGTAGTTGGCTTATTAGGGTCAATTGACTATGTTTTATGGGTTTGGACCTCGTCTTCATGACATTAACATTATTAAATAGCTCATGAACATAGTTAAAGTTATAATAGGTTTTAACCTCTCTTCAACACCGCTATGTTCCTTCCTTTGGGTCTGAGAATGACCTAACTTTATTCTAACCTATAGGTGTATTGAGAGATAGGACTATATTTTATGAGTTTAAACCTCACCTTTAGCTCAATGAATTCCTCTTGGTGATTGAATATGGGTGCAATTTTATTTTAAATTTATAAAAAAAAAATCACAATAATTCCCTACTTCTCCCTTAGGTTTGGGATTGAAACTGACCCTCTATTGACAAACTGTAGGTGTTTGAGAAGGTTTTGACTATGAATTGACTGCATGTTGTAGAACTTAGTCCTCACTCATACCAAAAATGCCCTCATAATATTCCATAAATGTTTGTTTCAGCCCAAAATAGGTTTCATAAACCTTCCCATTCATCTTCATTCCTTCACTTAGGTTTAAGACTAGCCTTAGTCTTGTATGCCTATAGGTGCTCATTAGAGTGTTTGACTATGCATTAGGTTTTGAAACTAGTCCTTACAATTGTCATTATTTTTTAAATGATCCAAAAATTTGGTAAGGGTTTATTATAGTATCCATATAGTCTACCAACACACTGAGATACTCCCAAACATCTTCTACTTACTCTCATATTTACAATAGTACTATATGTGGGATTTTTGACTACCAACTTAGTCTATTGTCTTTTTTTCCTGACTGTTCAAGTGGTCTAGCTACTTCTCAATGTTTGTCTCTTGTTTTTATCTATTTGATTTTGTATATCCTATGTATAAGGCTCATTTAGTGTTCATGTTTTCTCTCCTTAATCCCAAAATGTGTACCTATAGGCTTAGGGTCTATATGTCACCTTTTAACTTCTTGGTGCCAAACTAAAAGACACTTATTGAGTTATATTAACTTTACAAACTTATAAAATCACTACATACCTCCTTAACACTTTAAATGGTCTACATAGGCCTATTACCAGGTCTTATGTCACTTTAAACTTACGTTTCAGTCTTGTACAGACTACATATAGTGTCCTTGGACTCTCAACTCAAACCATTGTTCTTCATTCTTTTATTCAACCACTTAGGTGTTCCTTGATGGTCATAATTTTGATCTTTGTCTCTTTAATATATCATGGTTTTAGTTCTCCAACACTTAGGTTTGCCTATGGAGGGTTGATTTAGTCCATAGTGAGGACCTACATGTTTGAGGCCTGTAGGTCTCATTTTCTTATCATCTAGGCTCAAAACTGCCTCTTGATTGACCTTAACTCCTCAAACTATATAAAAACTCCATAATTCCTCCCTATCACTCCTATAAGTTTTCAAATCTTAAAACAAGATTTTTTTTTCCCTTAACTATCTTAACTTAGACAAGTATATGATAGGCATATGACTATAAGTCAACCATGGATATAAGTGTTGATTTCCAAACTCAAATAGGTTTCATTCTCTTGATTTTTATATGGTGAATCCAAATTGATTTCAACTCAGAGTTATTATTTATTTCACTTCCTTTAATTTCTTTTCATCACCTCAAACCCTTTCACTAAAACTCAACATGTCTTCACTTCACCCTAACACATTTTCCAATTTGACCTAGCTATAGATGGCCATCTCAAGATGAGCCTTACATTGAGTTATTACTTCTTGAATTTAACACACCATGAATTTTAATTTGAGATATTATAATTTATCATAAGTTAAATATATCTAATTTATCTTCTCATAATCTATTTTCATCTTTTCATACTTTGAAACATCCATGTTTGCCTTATACCCTGCCTATAGGTGATTGAGACACTTCATGAACTTGCTCAAGATGTAAATTTTGATCATTTTATCTTTAATAATAATAAAAATAGATCAAAATTTTTTATCTTGTTGATAAAGGATTTTAATTATTCATATTCAAACCAAAATTAAGTTTATACCTAGAAAGATCATCCAAATACCATACAAATCTCTCAAGAAGCAAACCACTTGGAGATTATGGAGAAAGAGAGACATTTAAAAAAAACATGAATTAAATTGATTTTAATGATATTAAATTAATTTTTTAGTGATATAAAACTCTTATAGTGACCACCATGAATATAAAACCAAACTTGCAAAAAGATTCACTAGAACAACCTATTTATCAGAACATTCTTCTTTCAAGTGAAGGTAGTTCAAGGAGATTATTTGGATAATGAAACCACCATGAAAATTATATAAATAACATATAAAATCATCACTAAAAACCATTACTCTCCATTTATTTCTTATCTTTAGTAACAACTGCAAGAACAAACCCCTGTCAGATGAATAGGCCATAGTGACCTACTGTCACTCTTATCAATTGTTCATAAAGAAAAGGCCACCAATACACAAAAAAATTACACTAATTTAAAAATTAATATTACCCCTAAAAATTTAAAATGTTTCATCTCCTAAATCTCTCTCCTCTTTTTATACCGATCACTTGAAAACTGGCCTTCTAGAGTTACCAATGAGGTCGATATAGGAGATAAAATGTTTTCTTCATTTTAAGACCTAAAGCCTCCTAAAAATATTTTTTTTGAATTTTTAATGGAAAAATAAGGTATTTAGTATTATTTAATCTTAATTTCACCTTGATAATTATATAGATGGACTCAAAATAGGCTTTTTTGCACTAAAATTGCCATAATCACTTGAGAAGCCTATTAAAACTAATGTAAAATGTATCCATTAGATATTTTAATCATTGAATAAGTAAATAATGTACTAAAAATAATTTTTTTTGGTTATATGGGTTATAATTTGGCCTTGGGGGACCAAATCACTGACATTTTTAGTGACTCATAGGTGTTGATCAACCTGCTAGTCAAGAGAACCCACTCATCTTCATGACAATGATGACTCATACATGGTTCATGACCTAATGACCATTGTGGACTACAATAAACTAATAATACACACCAAATATAACTAAATAAACATAACTAAATCTTAAAAAAACACACCTAACTTAAGGAAAACAACAAGATAAGATAATAAAATAACAAGGCAACAATCTAAATTAGTGTTGACCACTTATTGAAATAATACAAAAAAACACTAAGATAACTAACCTTAGATCAAAATATTCCCTCTAGGATCAAATTAAAAAATTCTTTGGTCACTATGTCATCATGAGGTCTAGTTTCTATGTCTTGAGTTGAGTCCAACCAAACATTGCTTACCATATGAGAATTCCCACTTGCAGATGGAAGCATTGGAATGTTCATGACTCCTTGGGAAAGTAGATGGAAATTATAGTTATACCTTTAGGTGAATGGGTTGGTTAGGTGAGTCAATCACCTAATCATAATCATTCCAAATTTGCCTTTATTTCTTGAATAATGTGATTTATACTTCAGTCATGAGTTGCACTTAACTCTACCCATGGGACTCAGAATAGTTGACTGCCATAGTGTCCTTTAAAAGATATTCATCAAGATTCTCATGGGGTAGAGGTGGATTGTCTAAACTCAAACAAATTTTTTCCAAGTTTTCCCAAAAATCCATAACATCATTATCAATTGAAAAGACATGAGGTTCACTTCTATTATTACCATTTATTTATAAAACACCATGTTGATCACTCATCTCCAAATCTCTCATAGAGTCATAGCAAAGCTCTTGATATATTATAGCTTGGTCATCTTCATCTTTAGTGGAGAATGGCATCTCATCAACCCATTCAATCTCTAACTCATCTTGTCTTGGTTATTCCAAAAATACATTATTTTATTCAAGCTCTAAAACATTGGTGGTATCTTCATTTGAAACTTCAATGTATTATCCTACTCCACCATCCAAATCTACCATACTAATTTCTTCAATTTCACTCAAGAACTCATGATACAAGTGTTGCCAAGGGTCATACACTTTAAGAATGTTCTTAACCTTAATAATGGCTCCATGTGAGTTGTCTTCATGGCTACCTCCTAGAGAAGGAGTTGCACAATTTTTGGTTTCATTCACTTCACCATCATGGCATTATAACTGCCCCATGTAATATACTTTATTTTAATGTTTCAATTTTGATCTACTAGGATGAGCCAAGGTTCCAATCATGATTTTATATTCATAAATACTTGAGGTGTCCTCTTCAATATTTTCTTCAAATTCATTTCTAGTTGTAACATGGTCAAGTTCTTAAAGGACTAGCATCTCATTGGTTAACCTTGAAAAATGATTTCCCACACTTACATTTAGTGTACTTGGTTCCCCTTCACAAGAGGAGAAGGTGTGAGGGAAATGAACTCCCTTAGCTTGCTTGATAGTTGTTAAGGTGTCCTTCTAGCCTAAAACCTTTAGAGTATCAACCTTTATGAATGAACTCTTTTTAAATTCTTCAATTTCCTTATCAAATTTTGATATGGTTTGATGCTCATGAATAGATACAATATAGAGGACTGATGGGGAATTTGGAAAACATAAGACACCTCCTGAGATTGACTTCATACTTTTCCCCTCTTCTTAACTCTCTCTTTAAAGGGAAAGCATGACATAGTCTGATGTTCTAACCTATGAAGGCCTCTAAGATGAAGCTACTATAGGTACTTGGGAAGGAATGGTATCTCGAATGGGATCTTAAACACAAGGATGTTTATTTGGAGTAAGATGATGAATACAATATATACTTGAGGTGGTTGGTGTGTATCGATGAATATGAAACTTTGAGAGTGATTCAAATTTGGTTTTTACCCCTATACCATACCCAAGATTGCATGCCAAATAAGACAAGTCACTAAACAAGCATACCCCAATCTTGGCCATAAAATCACTAGACAAACATAGGGAAAAATGAGGTAACAAGTCTTGAGCAATGATGTCTGGTGAAATTAAAAGCTTAAGGTAGGCATGAAGGGTGAGTTGTAGGTTTTTTATAAGTCTATATACCATTTTATTTGACCCATAACATTTCAATTCAAATTTAGAGGTGGGTTCATACATCAACTTCAAATTATATTCCAATAGCTTAGGGATAACTTAATTACTAGCCTTGTCATCAAACAAGCAATTATAAACTAAGAAACTCCAATGATCACAGAGGTAAGAAAAGGAGATGGATTGCTTACCCTAATATATTTTTATTAGTTTTAATGGATTCTTTTTTGATAAATAAGGGCTTGGAATTTAATCTCTTTCTGTTGCCTAAGACATTCCTTCAACCTATTTCTTTCCTCACTTAGCTTCTCAATCTCTTGGTTTAGATCATTATTGCTTGGTATAGGTTGACTATAAGGAACATTAGGTTGATAATATGATTGGTCATGATGATAAGAAGGCTCCCAAAGAGGTGGAGAAGGTTTATAATGAGGTTGATAGTATTGGAAGTAAGGAGGCCTATTGTAAGACTAATAAGGGTCAACATAAGGTTGATAGGGGTCATGGTAGGGATGATAGGGAGGTGAATGATAGAAAATTTCCCCATAGGATTCCATAACTCCTAATATAACATATTCACAACAACATGAATATGACCAAGAAATTTCCCTACCTATATAATGATTATTTTATGATGTCTTTCAATTTGAAATATAAATGCACATCCTTTCCCAAATGCCTAAAATTTCTCAAGATGAAAAAAATCCTACAAGTGAGTGGCCCCATGGTTGATCCTTGTCCCATTGAGAATGTTATAACTATTATAAACCCAAGTTGTACCTTAGGAAGTAGGTTGTTTAGACCTACTTCAAACATAGACTAACATGGGAATGGCCTAAAGGTTGTGGGTGACCTTATAACTAGACCAAACCTATAGATTATGGGGCTAGCTGCCCTAATACATCACTTTATCTCAATTCACTAAGAACTATTACTATTGGGGTGAAAAGGGTTTGAAGATACTATTGGCCAAATTTAGCCTACATACAAAACTTTTGCCTAGATGTGGTGTGAGAAGATGGTCAGAGTTCTTGTTGAGTGAGTGATCCAATGGTGGAAGGAGAGGATATACCTCATGACCCTACCAAATGTCACTTTCAATATTTTGAAACACTTTAAGCAAGTTTCAAGGTGAATTTAGTAATTTTAAGGAAAAGGCCTAGAAATGGGTCTAAAATTAGAAGTGAAGGATCCAATAGGTTTCCATGGTGTTTGAGAATTTAGGGGCATGAAGTAGGTTTGAAAAAAGTCTCAATGGTTCATCAAAACCTTGATAGGTCAAATAAAGGTTAGTATAGCCTAAGTAGTCTCCATATACAACCATGGTTTGAGGATCAAGGAAAGGAATTATTACCTTTGGTGGGTTTTATCTCAATTTTCTCTTCTTAATGAGTGCAACCATATAGAAAACCAATAAAGGAATTGGTTTTCACTGATAGGACAATGAACTAATTCATAATTGGTAACCTTTAAAGGTCTAAACTCTATCATTTCCTATATTTTATATGCATAATCCACCATGAAGGATAATTATAGGTTATATGGAGAATATCATCATGTTAAAAAGGATAAATTTCTTGGTTCTAATCATTTCATGTTTGAAAGAGCTTGTTTGAAGAAGATTCAAGTATAAAATTGAACACAAGGTTGCCAAGAATCAAAACCTTAACTCAATCAGATCAAGGATCAATAACATGAAGCTAATAGGTCAAAGATCCTAAAATTAAACATAGGGATATAAAGTTTCAAAGCATCACTTGATTATATCAAAGATCAATGGCACAAAGGTGATCTCATGAAGTCAATAAGTCAAAGTCCCTCAGATCAAGATCGATGGTGAGTATTCTTACATAATAATTTTGATCAATAATTTGCATTGAAGATAGAGGTCAACAAGTCAAAATATATCTATGATTAACATTCAATCATGTAGATGGATATATAATAGTGAGCATAAATTCAATAGGTTAGAGGATCCTGAGAATGAATGCAATGGTGTCATGTGTCACAATCATAGTGAATTAGTAGTAGATCAATAGCTCGAGTTTGATTATATGTTTATACAGAGATCAATGACATGTATTTGATCATGTATATCAAATATCAATGATGTGTATTCAATCATGTATATGGAGATCAATGGTGCAAATCAAGTCAAGAAGTCTAGATTGCATGCAAGGCCATCACATCATGTAAGAGTGTTAAGTGGATGGAGATTGATAATAGGATACATAAAAGACATGGAAGGATAACAAGTGTCACAATATCATAATTCAAGATCAAATATCAATGGCCAACATTAGAATTAAATGCTAGAAGACTCCTAAGGATATCGATGGAGTAAATTTGATTAAGTTCTAGAGGGCACGAGATGAAGACACATTTCTAAAGTGACAATGGTCATAATTTAAATTTAAATAAACAACATGGAAAAGAGATGTTGTATATGTATACATGTCAAGATTAAAATACAATTTATATTACCAAAGCAAATGCTAAAAATTCATATGCCACCATTAAATTTTAGTTAAATCCCTAAAAATCCTTATAATTATTCATTCATTCACTATTTTGAAATTATGACTATGAAAACCAATAAAGGGATTGGTTTTCATCTATAATAGACCTATGTTTAGTGTTTTGAGTAAGGGTAGAGTTGTGATTATGAAAAGAGTGTCAAAAGGGACACCAGATGAATGAGTTCAAGTGACTATTGATAACATAAAGAACATATCAAGATGAAGTATGGAGGTATTGAAGGTTTTCTTAACCTTAATTTTCTTCATCATATTTATACCAAATAAGTTTTGAAGTCTTGTATAGGTCCATAAGTAGTCTTCAAGGTGATAAGTGGCCTTGGGAGTAGTTTTTGAGGTAACTGGTTCAAGGTGGCTCAAGTTTATGACCTATATCAATGGTTTCTATAAGATTTCCAAGTTTCATGGAGTTTATTATAGGTTGGAGGAGAAAATTTAAGTTAAAAATAGAAGCTATCCTCAAAAATAAAATATGAAACTTAACCTCCATGGTTATTTAAACATCTTATGCCAATTCAATTGACTATTTTCCACAAGATTCTAGAAGTGCAAGTGGAAGGGGGAATATAATTATATGGAAAAAAGTTTAGAAGTTGAGAAAGGCAAGTGGAGAATTCAATGAGTTTTCAAAGTCTTTGGAGACTTTTACCTTTTAGTATATCATGACATCATCATCCTCAATAAGTTCTTGTCTTATAGTGTGTTTCTAAGCTAATGAGAGGGTTTGAAGGCTATTTGAGCTAATGAGGGTTAATTTTTTAAAGAAGGATTAGTGATAATTGATGAAAAGGTTGTTGAGACTCCATGGAAGTGGTTGGGTTTCATTTATTGAATTTTGTTTGCTTGGTTCTTCTCTCTCTCTTACCCTTTTCTCCTATATCTCCCATTTCTCCCCCTTGTAAAAAGGAGGCTCTCATTTGATAAGGTGAAACCTTGTCAAAAAATTTAATGAAAGACCTTTTAAAGAAATAAAGGTAATTTTCACCTATCTTTTGCCTCTAAATTGTGTTTAGAAAGCTTGTGCATGATGGCCTTGTAAAGAAGTGTTATTCCATGTCTTTTGTCATTCTTTCTTGACTATTTTTAGGTGTTTTAAAGTTAGTTATAGGTCATAACTTGAGCTCTTTTTTATATTAATGTATTATTGGTGTGAATCTTAGAATTCCTCTTTGCTTCATTCATTGCTTAGTGATCCTAGTTTATGAAACACTTATGCAAATTAGCTAGTTTGTGAGATTATGTGAGTAAGGATTGTATTATGCTACATTAGTGTTTATTTCATGCTTATGTGAGTTTCAATCAACTATGTGGATCAACCCATTTATCTCTCTTAGTTACCCTATACCCCCTTTCTATCCCTTTTCCAAGTAGAAACATTAGCTTATGTGATCTATCAAGAGGAAGCTAGGATTCTCTAGAGGTTTAACCTCACTAAATGATACCCACAACCTAAGGTTTCTCCAAAATTATGGCTAGGAGTGAGAAATATTAAATAAATCTCTCATAAGGGTGAAATTTCATGCCATAATAGTTTTTGGCATGCCAAATGGAACCACTTTCAAAGAAGATTGATCAAGTTTGATGTTGGTTTGATCAATTTATAGTGGTTATAATTTTCATCTTTTAGTATATGGAAATTATAAATAAAACTCAACATTTTGGTGATAGAGAAGTAGCTATCTTTCATGCCAAAGGTGAATACAAGATCATATTCTAGAGGTATTCATTTTGAATTTATTGAATTACCTTTAAAATCAGTAAAAAGATTAATATTTTATAACACTCACCCATACATGGGAAACTTTCCTCCTAAACCAATTCCAAAGTCTAATTTTTCTAGAAGATCTTTATTATCCCCTTTCATTACCATGGCTCGCCCTAGAGCATTGCCTTTTCTTGATTTCAATGGTTAGAGTCCATTGAACCTCAATCACTATGATCCTATTCTAGTGGAAGCTCTCAAAAGTGATCATTACTTTATGTGAGATAATTCTACAACCCCTTCTAAACACCTCAAATATATAGTAAAATTTGCAATATTCATGATGTCAATGAGGAAAATGTGGCCATTAGGTTGTCATCCATCTCATTCAAAGGCAAGGCCTTAGACTAGTATAGAAACCTTATTACTAACTCCATCACATCATGGGATTAGTTAGGTGACTCATTATGTAAGATATTTGAAGATAAGAGTGACCACTTGTCACTTAATGAATAGTTAACCATAATCAATAGGGCTCATTATGAGGTTATGTAGGATTTCAATACCAAGTTTTAGAAGACATGGGACAAGATTCTAATCTCTATCAAGCTTAATCTTAATTATGATTTATTTTAGGATCTAAAAGCCCTCAATAGTGATATTTTAATAATTATTTAGTCTATGGGAGGAAACACATTACTAGATGTTTATGAGGTGGAAATCAAAGCGTAAAATAGACTAGTACAAGCTGACAAGCTTACACCTAGGATACCAATGCATTTGTTTCCTAAGATTCAACCACCTCCTATTTTCATACCTCCCCTTTATTCCATTATTATTATGCCAAAAATTGTTACCATACCTACATAAAAGTATGAAAATGCTTCAATTAGTCAATCTAGAGATTCCCAAGAACACAAGCACTTTTAAGAGCTTAAGAGTGTGTTTCAATCCTTTGGAAATGAATTGGTGAATGTGAAGAGATAGAAAGCTCAGTTAAATAGACCTTATCAAGCTCTATATCAGCCTCATTAGTAATCTTATAAATCCAAAAGGCCACCCTACAAATGAAATTTCCAAGGACAAGGCTAAGGATAAGGGCAGCCTAACTATGTTAGGTAAAAAAATTATAATCTGAATGTTGTAAGTACTTTCAACACTTTGGTCCTTGATCAGAACAACATTGCTCAAGAAGGTGAGGGTACTATAACTTGGAATTAATAATTTGGTCAATCCATTTTCCCAAACAATGATTTTAATTAGGATTTCAATGATCAATGGCAGTAGGGTGTTAGCTATGGATATAATCAAGATCTTATGGCTCAGAACATAAAAGTACCTATGATGACAAAACTAGAAGATTATTAAAAGGGCCAAGGCTCTAATAGAATACCAAACTATTTGGGTTCTATAATGGTTAATTATGAACAATAAGAGTGTTATGCATTCAATTAGTAGGATATTTCTAGCCAAGAAAACATTCCAGTGTTAGCTAATACTAGGTTCAAAAGAAGGAACATGGATGGTAATCAAGAAGAAGTCAAAGATAATCCTACTATTACTCCATTTATATCAAATCCAAGTGAACCTAATACTATTCTAAAGGTTCTAATTGATCCAAATAATTATATTCAAGGGAATGCCTTTATACCCCAACTCATAAGTTCAAGACATAGTTGTGTCTCCTAAAGCATAAGTAAAGGTTGGTGGTTTGACCATCAATATTTTTGAACAAATGAAGAAGTCAAATATGAGTGTGACAATGTGGGATGTGTTTTTCATGACTAGTCAGGTGGGTATCCTTTAAGAAGGTTTGTTAAAGATCAATGTTTTTGAGAATCCACCAAGTAAGGAAAATGTGGTTCTCACCAATGCCACTAAGGAACCTAATAAAGGGAAATCAAATAAGGTGGTCAAACCTCCTCCCTTATACATTTTATGTAATCATTGGTGATTATTTGGTACATAAATTCATGGTGGATAGTAGATCAAGTACTTTAATGATGCCAAAATCAATATTAGATCATCTTGGTTTGAAGTATGCACCCTAATCTAAGAAAGTTTTGCATATTGATGGATCTTCCACCAAAGTAGCTAGTATTATCAAAAGTCTCAACTTGACCTTGCATGCTTGTCATAATGTTTCAATGGCTCAAGATGTGTTGATTCTATATGTACCTTCTCATTTTGATCTATGCTTATCTAGAGACTTCATAGAAAAAATTGGGGGTTATCTAGCAATATATTGGTCCTACATGGATTTTAGGATAAGGTATGGGACAAAGGTGTCCATCAAAGCTGAGCCTATTACACAATTTTACATTGAGACTTATAGGCTAAATAGCCCAAACATTAATTGTACCATTCTTGATGAAGATGAACACCTAGTTGGTCAATAACTAGACACTCATCCTAAGGAGATACTAGATATTTTTTTAGATGAGTTATGGAGTGAAAATCATTTAATTTCCCTTTTGGAAGGTGTTGAGGAAAGAGACATGGGAGTTTATTGCTTGCATGAGGATATTGAGTCCATGCCATCCCTCACTAGGCCACATGAAGATACTAGTGGTTTATAGAAGTTGTTATTTGATGGCTCAAGGAGCAAATATGGAGTAGGTGTAGGTGTGATGTTAATATCCCCCTATAATGATAGGTATTTTTCTTCTTACATGTTCCAATTTAGGTGCTCTTGTAATGTAACTAAGTATGAGAGCTTTATCCATGGCCTTTAGTTGGATATTAATATGGGAATCAAGTAGTTACAAGTGTATGGGGATAGTGCATTGATAGTATATCAGGTCAAACGCTAAAACACCACAAAAATCCCTTAATGAAATCCCACAAACATAGGGTGTGAGACATACTTGAGGAATTTGAGGCCTTCAACATCTAAGTAGTGCCAAGGAACTAAAATCAACATGCTAATAGGCTAGTAGTTATGGGAGCTCAGTTTGACATCCCAAATGAGTTGAAAAAATCCAAAGTGCAGCCACATGTCAAAGTGTTAGTAAGACCATTAGTGCCAAACAATGAGGCTCATTGGTAGGTCTTTGATAGTGATAATAAGATTATTTATTCCCTACAATATGAGGCATAGTTTTACTTAATAAACTAAGGTAAATTTTAAAATCATTATGAGGAATAAATTATTCAACCGATGTCTAAAAAACTACCTAAAGGGTTGGTCAACCTTTAAAGTTTTTTCCATGAGGGAGACCATATGAGGAAAGATAAGGCAGTGATGTGAACTGATTAAGATAACTATGAAAGCATTCTTATCTTCAAAGATAAGCTCCTCAAGCTTGGAAGGTAAACACTAATGTTGAAAGGCATGCTTTCATTTAACTTTATAATAAATATTCAAACATATTTTCTTGGGAATACAATTATCTGAGAGGATTTGATCCCCAGTTATCTCAACTCACTATAGAGTTAGAGGTTGATACCAAGCCTATCAGGTATAAGTAAAAGCCTATCAACCCCAAAATTGAAGAGCTAATGAGGAAAAAATTAACTAAATTGATCGATTCCAATATCATTTTTCCTATCAAGAACTCCTCATGGGTAGCCAACATAGTACCTATGAGGAAGAAAAATGGTGAAATATAGTTGTGTGTTGACTTCAGAGAATTGAATAGGGTATTTTGAAATATATTTATCCCTTACCATTCATGGATAAACTCCTTCAAATGGTTGCTAGTTCATAACACTTCTCTCTTTTGGATGGGTACATGAGATACAACTAGGTGCTAGTAAGAGAAGAAGACCAAGATAAGACTGCCTTCGCCACAAAGTGGGGCACATATGATTATCATAATATGCCTTTTGGCTTATCAAATGCTGGGGCCACTTTTTAAAGAACCATGGACATGGATTTCCAAAGATTTCTAAATCAAATGGTGCTTTTCTATTTGGATGATATAATAGTTTTATCCAAGAAGGCTATTGAGTACTTAGATCACCTAAGATTTATCTTTGAAAGATGTAGAGAATATGGGATCTCATTGAATCCCAAGAAATGTGTGTTTTCTATCCATGAGGGCAAACTCTTAGGACATATTATCTCAAAATATGGATTATCTATTGATCCTAATAGAATAAGTGTTATCTTAGCATTATCCTTACCCAAGCATAAGAAGGGACTCTAGAATTTCCTTGGGAAAATAAACTTCATGAGAAGGTTTATACCTAGTTTTATAAACTTGGTTAAATCCATCACTATCATGCTGAAGAATAACCAAGTGTTCAATTGGAAAATGAAGGTAAATTGACATTTCAAGTAATCAAGAAAGCCATTGCCCAAACACTGACACTCATTAATCCTATTTTCTCAAGGAATTTCATATTGTATACCTTTGATAATATTGACAATATATTAGATATGATGATGCAAAATAATGGTGAGGGACTTGAGTAGCCAATTAAATTTTTAAGTCAAGGGCTTGAAGGGTATGAGGTAAGGTATACTTTTATAAAAAATCAAGTCCTTGTAGTGTTAATAAGCCTAAAAAATTTGAGACTAATGATCTCCAATATAAAAATATATCTTATAGTGTCTCATCCTAGATTGAGGGACTTCCTTCTTAACAAAGACTTAAATGAGAAGAGGGATGGTTGGATTACCAAGGTCATAGAGTATGAAGTAGAGATTAGGGTCACTAATCTAGTATGAGGCAAAGGCTTATGTGAGAATATAGTATATGACCTTCATGAATATAAATAATTTATTTTGGTGACACAAGACAACTCACAAATAGATGCACCTCCACCTCATACTAGTTGGTTCAAGGATATGACACAATTTTTGATAATAGATGAGTATGCATAAGGTATATATAGGAAAAAAAGAAGGTATTTTAGAATTTGGTCCATACCTTATACATTGGTTTATGGGGTTATATTTATAAAATACCTTAATGGGGTAATCTTAAGTTAAATAGATGATGACCATGTGGCTCTTGGAGTAATTTCATGATGGGCTGATAAGAGGCCATTGTGTCCTAAGGACTATAGCAAAAAAAGTGATGAGATCTAGTTATTATTAGCCTAGCCTCTTCATTGATGCATATGCATGGGTAATAAAGTGTCAAAGTGTGCTCTTTTTATAGGTAAGTAAATATTGGCATCCCTTCCTCTCAAGCCAATTTAGGTGGAGTATCTCTTCATGTAGTGGGGTTCAGACTTCATAGGAATGATAAATCCACCTTTTAGTGGAGGACACAAGTGGGTACTCACTACTACTAACTATTTCACCAGGTGGGTGGAAGCAATTTCCCTTAAAGAAGCCAATGAAATGATAATGTTGGACTTCTATGATACCATATTAATGAGGTTTGGTGTACTAGAAATAGTAATTTTAGATAATGCCTTAGATTTTGTTGACATGAGGACAAATGAATGGGCACTTCAGCTGAGCATATACCTTAGTACATCTTAAAATTACTACCCCCAAGATAATGTACTGGTAGAGTCAACAAATAAAAAATTGATAAGGATACTCAAGAGGACTATGAAGAGAATTAGAGAGTGTGGCACACAAAATTAAGGACCATCTTATGGGATGATAGAGTGACTCCCAAATTTACCATTGGAAACTCACCATTTGTCCTTATATATAGGAGGTGATCCAAGTTACTGATCTCTCTTGAGTTACCTACCTTGGATTCAACCCATCAACTTGAGTTGATGGAGAGTGAACCTATGATGATGAGGATGGAAGAGCTTATAGAGCTTGAAGAATCAAGGGACCTTGTAATGAAGATACTAGAGTCACATCAAGATCAAGTCAAGAAAAACTTTGACAAGAGAACCATAGAAAGGGAATTTAAAAAAGGAGATATAGTCATCAATTAGGATTAAATAAGGCCAATCTAAGAAACCATACCAAGTTTTATATCTTGTGGAGTGGCCCTGACTTGATCCACATATGCAAACAACATAATGCTTTTCAGCTTGGCCAACTAAATGGAGGGGTATTACCCATCCCAGTCAATGGGATTCATTTAAAGCCTTATTATTAGAAGAGTTTGTAGCTACTATATATAGTGTATATAATAGAGTATATTTTCATGTTTTCCTCTAAGTACTTTGTGCACATCTTTTTCAGTTGTGTGTTTCCCTTCTTTAAGTTCATTAGACACAGTGTTGTTTTTGTTTTTGCTATCATTTTTACTTTAAGAGGAGGTTTTAATAATGGGAAACCTTGTATAAATTTCATATTATCTAGAAAATAAATACTTGTGACCTTGTCTACCCAATGGATTAGACAAGGTAACTAATATATTACATATCATGCATGCAATCTCAGGAGGTCACCAAAAATGTTGGCTAAAATTGGCCTACATATAATTTTTTTGCTTGGATGTGGTGTGAGAAGCTAGGCAAAGTTCTTGTTGAGTGAGTGATCCAATGGTGGAAGGAGAGGATATACCTCATGACCCTACCACATGTCACTTTCAAGCTTTTGAAACACTTTAATCAAGTTTTAAATTTAATTTAGTGATTTTAAGGAAAAGGCCTAGAAATGGGTCTAAAAGTGCAAGTGAAATATCTAATAGGTTTCCATGGTTTTTGAGCATTATGGGTATGAAGGAGGTTTTGAAAAAGTCTCAATGGTTCATCAAAGCCTTGATTGGTCAAATAAGAATTAGTATAGCTTAAGCAATCTCCATCTACAACCATGGTTTGAGGATCAGGGAAAGGAATTACTCCCTTCAGGGTTTTTTGGCTTAATTATCTCTTATTAATGAGTGCAACCATAAAGAAAACCAATAAAGTAATTAGTTTTCACTGATAGGATAATGAGATAGTTCATAATTGGTGACCTTAAAAGGTATAAATTTTATCATTTCCTACATTTTCTATGCATAGTATGCCATGAAGGAGCACCTACAGGTGCTATGGAGAAGATTATCATGTTGAAAAGGAGTAATTTTTTGGTTTCAATCACTTCATGTTCGAAAGATCTTGTTTGAAGAAGATTCATGCATGAAATTAAATGTAGGGCTACCAAGTGTTGAAACCTCAAATAGATCAGATCAAGGATCAACAAAATGAAGCTAATAGGTTAGAGGATCCTAAAATTGAATGTAGGGATGCCAAGTGTTGAAGCCTCACTTGATCAGCTCAAGGATCAATAACACGTGGGTGATCTCATGAAGTCAATAAGTCAAAGTCCCCCAGATCAAGATTGATGGTGCTTATTCTTAAATACAAATTTTGATCGATGATTCATGGTGAAGATAGGGGTCAATAAGTCAAGATAAATCCATGATGCATGTTTAATTATGAAAATGGAGATTTAATGGAGAGAAAAAATTCAATAGGTTAGAGGATATTAAAAATGAATGCAATGGTGTCATATGTCATAATCATGGTAAATTGGTATCAGATTGATAGCCCTCATTTGATTATAAGTTTAGATGGAGATTAGTGGTGTATGTTTGATCATGTATATCAAAGATCAATGACATGCATTCAATAATATAGATGGAGATCGATGGTGTGAATCAAGTCAAGAATTAAATAAGCCCATATTACATTCAAGGCCACCATGTAGTGTAAGAATATTAACTAGACGAAGACTAATAATAGGGTCCATAGAAGGAATGGGGGATGTAAAGTGTCATAATATTAGAATATGGAATCAAATATCAATGGATAACATTAGAAGTCAAGGCTAGGAGACTCCCAAGGAGATTGATGGAGTAAATTTAATCAAGTTCTAGGGGCATGAGATGAAAACACATTTCTAAAGTGATAATGGTTATATTTTAAATATAAATAAATAATATGGTGAGGAGATGCCATAAAGGTAGACATGTTGAGATTTAAAAAAGATTTGGGTTACCAAAGAAAACACTACAAAGTCATATGTTTTCATTAAAGCTCAGTCAAACCCTAAAAATGCCCTCGAATTGTTCATGCATTCATTATTTCAAGAAAGAGGAGTAGCCTAAGGATCTTCATTAAAATTATGACTATATGAAAACCAATAAAGGGATTGGTTTTCAACTATAGTAGACTTATGTTTAGGTTTTGGAGTAAGGGTAGAGTTTTGATTTTAAAAGGAGTGTGGAACATTCACAATCAATAAGTGGAACATTCAATGATTTTTTAAAGTATTTGGATAGTTTTCCCTTTTAGTAGATCATGACATCATCATCATCAAGAATTTTTTGTCTTCTAGTGTGTTTCTAAGACAATGAGAGGTTTGAAGGCTATTTGGGATAATGAGGGTTATTTTGTTAAAGAAGGATTAGTGTTAATTGATTAAAAGGTGGTTGAGACTCCATGGAAGTGGTTGGGTCTCATTTATTGAATTCTATTTGCTCAACTCTCCTCTCTATCTTCCCCTTTTATCCTATATCTCCTAGTTTTCCCCCACTATAAAAATGAGACTCTCATTTGATAAGGTGAAACCTTGTCAAAATTTTGTATGAAATACTTTCTGAAGTAATAAAGGTAAATTTTGTATGATGACCTTGTGAAGAGGTGTTATTCCATGTCCATTGTCATTTCTTACCTATTTTTAGGTGTTTTCAATTTAGTTGTAGTCTGAAATTAATATTTTTCCACCATTAATGTATGCTTGGTGTGAATCTTAGAATTCTTCTTTGCTTCATTTATTGCTTAGTGAGACTATTATGAAATACTTATGAAAATTAACTAGTTTGTGAGATTTTTTGAGAAATGATTGTCTTATGTTACATCAATGTTTATTTCATACTTATGTGAGTGTCAATATGTTTGGTGGATCACCCCATTTAGCTCTCTTAATTACCCTATATCCCCTCTATATCCATTTTCCAAGTAGAAAAATTAGTTTAGGTGATATACTAAGAGGAATTTAACCTAATCCATAGGTTCAACCTCACTACATGATACCCATAGCCTAAGGTTTCTCCAACATTGTGGCTGGGAGTGAGAGAGCCTGAAGAACTCTCCCACAAGGGTGAAATTCCATGCCACAATAGGTAAATAAAATAAATATACTCTAAGGGATGGTGATGCACCTATATTTTTTTATCCACTCACTCAATTTGAATTCCTAAAAGTTCTATTATACTAATAAGAAACTAAACAAACATCTTCATGAGTTCATATGCAAAATGGTTCATGTAGAGGTTGTACTAGGTAATTAGTGTACAAGGTCATGATAAGAAAGTATGATATGAAAATATTACCAATAATATCACACCTTAAAATCCATCACCAACACTTATGCACACCACATAACCTACATAAGACACCTTATTGACATCTAGGCGAACAAAGACTTGTAAGGGAGAGAAATCCATCATATTTCCAAATCTAGACAAGTACAAAAACACTAGATATCATCATGAAAGACCTAAAATAGTTTATTTATTAGTAAAATAGGTTAATAAACTAAAATATATGTAGATTTTACTCATATCCAAGATAGGGATGTTTCAAATTCCAAAAATTGGCTTACATATAGAGAATTGAGAGAGAAGAGAGAGAAGGAGACAAGAGTTCCCAAAACTAGTAAATGAAACATTAATTTAGTCCTACTCAAAATGAAACATAGTATTATTTGATTAATTTATCATAAATAATTGTAAAAAATGGAATATATGTTTAGGAGGTATTTTTTTTAATAATTAATAAGTCACAAGCATTCATAACTGATGTTTGAACAACATAAACTCCTAAATCTTTGCTTACACACCCTCAATTCTTGGTGAAGAAGATTATTCCTTGAAAAAGGTCTTGGTACTTGAGATTAGGTCATAATGAATTGATAAATTATTAATTATAAACCTTATTTAAACCACTAAATATGTCTTCTCACATTTATTAGGATGTTATAAGGTTTTTGAATGCAAGTTTGACTCCTTCAACACACTAGGTGTTAGAAGGAGAGAATCTCTTGTTAGAAATTCTAAAGGCCTTTTATACCTTTGAAAAATTATTAAAATAACTTCATGAATTATTAAAACTTTTTAATGTCATGTAATGTGAGGATTATCCTTGAAAATCCTTTGGAAAACTCCCATGCATCATTTATTACTTGTGAACACTTAATTATTCCTTATGAGCAAAAATCAAAGGAGAGAGAAAGAAGAGTTTTGCATTAGACCAAGAAATTTTCCATAATGGATGGATTATAATCATGAAATAATACCTAAAACAAGGAAATTGAAGCCATAATTTAGTCCAAAAGACATCATGTTGCTCATTTTGCTTGCTTTAGCACCCCTTCTTTTAATCCCTAGAACCTAAAAATCTCCTTGTCTAGAAGATTGTAAGGACAAAATTGAAAACTTGGGAACATGTTTGAGTGACATGTATCACATTACAGATCCACACAAAATTTTATGATCATAATCCAAGTGAAATTACTCCTTTTCCTTCATTTTATTCTCCAATTAGGCCTAATTAGCCCTCTTAGACCTAGAAAGAGAAAATTGGCTCCAAAAAGATCCCACACATGTGGAATAACCAAAAAGAGTGTGACTCACTTTTCCTTGCCTAATTAAATCCTCCACACCAAATTTGGGATCCTAATACCTTGTGGAACTATGCAAATCATGAAATGACCTTGCTTCTTAGGCTTATTTTGGCATGTTTGGGACTACCTTGAAAAACATACCTAGTTTAGCTATTTCCAAAATAAACCATGATTATTTTGAATTTAAATTCTATTAAAATTACAAAATGACCTCCTAAAATTATTTGTAATTTCTCCCCTTCTCATAACACTTTAAAAACACCTAAAATCATGAAAAATAAGGTTTTTTTAGCAATCTATACATGTGACATCACCATAGAAATACATGTGGAGAACCTCCTTGGAGTTTTGAACAACATAAAATATGTTTAAAAATAAAAATGTGTCATTATATGTGATTTTGAGGTCATTTTATGCAAACTAGTCATAACTAAGGTTTTATGAGGGTTTAAAGCCTATTTGGAGTCTTAATGATTGTTTATAAAAAATGGGGACATCCAAATGACCTCAATACAATTGGAAAAAAATATTATTATTCCCCATAAACTATCCCAAAAGTATCATCTCCCCATTCAAAGTGTGAAAGATAGTACGAGCATTTGAAATTGATCCTAGGGTGGCTTGCTTAACATTCTTGAGGTTCAAGAGAGCTCTAACCTACATTTTGGGTCTCAAAACTCATTATTAATACTTGGAGGATTTCAAAAACATTTATTTAAATCACCCACATAATTATACATGCTTTGGAAGTGTTGGTTACTCTTCTATGTGCTTATGGTGTACTGATCACGATACTTGGGGTTTTGAACTTGTTTCTCCTTACTAGCCCTCAATGGCTCTTGGACTGAAACCTGAGTGTGTTTTCATATTTTATGTGTGTTTAGACCCTATTAATTAATTTTTAATTCCAAAAATATCCATTTATTAGGATTTAAAACTTGATTTGTACACTTTTAGACCAAGTAGATCCTTTAGGCATCATGTCTACCCTTTGCTAAATAGTACGCCTAATATGAGACAATATAGTGGATATGCCCACTATTTTTATGAATTTAAAATTGTCATCAACCTATTTTTTAGCTCATTAACACACTTTTCACCAATTTTTGTATCTTAATCATGCCTTTAGATCCCTCAAATCAATAATTTTCTTCATGTCTATGAATATATAAAACATGTTAAAAATTATCTATGAAAGTTATCCATGATGATTATTTATAGGCATGACCTCTCAAATAGGACCTAGAACCTCATTCTTTACCACCAAGTGTTTTTAAGCTAACTAGGCCTACTAACCCTAGAGTTCTTAAATTGACTACTCTTATTCCATTTCATGGTGAAAACTTGGTAAGGTATTATTATGGTCATTATCAATCATTAATATCACTATCATACTTCCTATATTGTCCTTGACTATAGGTTTTATTGGTTTTAGGTTTCATTAGTTATGCATTGATTTTGAGTTATGCTTGTTCAATCTTTTCAACTTTATCAGGTCACAACTAGACCTTATGATATATTTTTTATCTAAGGTAGACATTGGATAATTATATATGCATTTTGACCTTGATTCTAGACTTGATACCAACCTACTTCTCATTGTACTATGTCTTCTTAGGTTTTATGGTGAACTAACCTATCTAAACCTACAATCTATGTATGCCCTTAGAGAGCCACTTTTATTATATCCTAGTTTAGCCTTCATTATCACATCACCTCATGACACTTATGAACACTTTTTAAATCTTAATTAGGCTCAAAATCCTCTACTGTCTTCTCTATAGGTATGCACCTTGGACAATCTCTTCCAAATAGACATGTAAGTGGACTATTAGGGTTAATTGACTATGATTTTTGGGTTTAGACATCATATTAATGACATTAACATTATTAAATAACTCATGAACCTAATTTAAGTTTTAATAGGTTCCAAAATCTCTTCAACACTCATGTGTTCCTTTATTTAGGTCTGAGGATGACTTGACTTTCTTACAACTTGTAGGTGTATTGAGAGATAGGACTATATTTTGTGAGTTTAGACCTCACCTTTAACTCAATGAATTATTATTGGTGATTTAATATGGGTGTAATTTAATTTTATTTTTATGAAAAAACTTTTACAATAATGCCCTACCTCTCCCTTAGGTTTGGGACTGAAACTAACCCTCTATTGATAACATGTAGGTGCTTGAGAAGGTATTGACTGTAAATTAACTATTTATTACAAAACCTAGCCCTCACTCATACCTAAAATTCCCTCCTAATGGTCCATGAATATATATTTAATTAAAAAATAGGTTTCATAGACTTTCCCATTCATATTCATTCCTTCACTCAGGTTTAAAACCAGCCCTAGTCTTGTATACCTGTAGGTGTTCATGAGAATGTTTGATTGTTCATTAGGTATTGAAACTAGTCCTACTTTCTATTATTGTTTGAATAATCAAAAAATTTGGTAAGGGTTTATTAAATTATCCATAGAGTATTCCAACACATTAAGATACTTACAACCATCTTATACTTGCTCTCATTCAGACAACAGTAATGCAAGTGGGATTTTTGACTGCTAATTCTATTATCTTCTTTTCTTAACTGCTCAAGCAGTCTAGTTACTTCTCAAGGTTTTCCTCTTATTTTCATCTATATTAGGTTGTATATCCTATTTCTAAGGATCCTTTAGTGTTGATCTTTTCTCTTCTTAGAACCAAAATGTGTACCTATAGGCCTAGGGCCTGTACGTCACCTTTTGACTACTTGATGCCAAACTAAAAGACACTTAGTAAGTTATCTTAGCTTTAAAAACCTATGAAATCATTACATACCTCCTTAACATTATCAATTTTCTGAATAATCCTATTGCTAGGTCTTATATCACTTTTAACTTACCTTATAGTTTATATGGATTGCATACAGTGTCCTAAGATTATTAACTCAAATCATTGTTCTTCATTATTTTATGCAACTACTTAGGTGTTCCTTGATGTTGTGAGGCTGATCTTGGTCTCTTTCATATGTCATGGGGTTAGGTATCCAATAATTATGTTTGTCTATGGAGTGTTGATTTAGTCTATAATGAGGACTTACATGTTTGAGACCTGTAGGTCTCATTTGCTTATCATCTAGGCTCAAGACTGCCTCTTGACTGACCTTAACTCCTAAAACTATATTAATACTCCATAATTCCTCCCTATCACTCCTATAAGTTTTAAAATATTAAAATAATCACAAAGTTTTCCTTGACTCTCTTAACTCACACAAGCATATGATAGGTATATGACTATAAGTGAACCATGTCTATAAGTGTTGATTTCTAAAATTGAATAGGTTTCATTCTCTTGACTGGTAAATGGTGAATCCAAATTGATGTCAATTTATAGTTATTAGTTATTTCACTTCATTCAATTTCTTTTTAGCATCTCAAACCCTTTCACTAAACCTTAGCATATCTCCACTTCACCCTAACACATTTGCTAAGTTGGCCTAGCTGTAGATGGCCATCTCAAGATGAGCCTTGTATTGATTTGTTACTTCTTGACTTTACCACTTCATGAATTTTCATTGGAGATAGTATAGTTTATCACAAGTTAAAGATATCCATTTGGCTTCTCATAATCTATTAGCATCTTTTCATAGTTTGAAACATCTATGTTTACCTTATAGCCTATAAGTGCTTAAGACACTTATTGAACTTGATCAAGATGAAAATTTGGATCATTTTATCCTTTATTTAACAAACCAATAGATCAAAAATGTTCTTATTATTTTTCAAGGAAGTTAATTATTTATATTCAAACCAAAATTAATTTCATACTTGGAAAGATCATCCAAATACCATACAAAATTCTCAAGAAGTAAGTCACTTGGAGATTATGGTGAAAGAGAGACATTTAAAAAAAAATACATGAATTACATGGATTTTAAGGATATTACATAATTTATGTATAGTTATAAAAATTTGATAATGACTAACATGAAGAGAAAACCAAACTTATAATATGATTCACTTAAATAACATGTTCATGTTTATTTTAAGTGAAATCAAGGAGATGATTTGTTTAATGAAACCACCATGAAAAGGATATCCATGACATATAAATCATCCATAAAAACCATTCATATATATTAATTTTTGATCTTGAGAAACATGTTTAAGAACAAACCCCTCTCAAATGAATAGGTCATAGTGACCTAATATCAATCTTAGTGATTGTTCATAAAGAATAAAACACCAATACAAAAATAAATTCCATTTATTTTAATATTACTAGGATCCATAACAATGTCCAAAGTTTTAGATCCTAACTCTCTCTACTCTTTTCATAATGAGCACTTGAAAAATGCCCTTCTAGAGCTGCCAAAGAGGTTGATATAGGAGATACAATAGTTTTAGATCCTAAATCTCTTCCGAATGACTTTTTTGACCTTTTAATGGACAAATAAGGTACTAAATATTCCTAAATCTCAATTTCACCTTGAGAATTATATGGATGGCCTCAAAATAGGCCTTTTTGGCACTAAAACTACTAGAATCACTTGATAATCCCATTGAAACATATGTAATATGTATCCATTAGATATTTGCATGCCTTAATAAGTATATAATGTCTTAAAAATTAATTTTTTTGTTTATAAAGGTTAGAATTTGGCCTTAGGAGGCCAAATCACCAAGATGTCCTATAAGGTTAGAAATATAAACCTTAAAGTTATCTAGGGTTATGGTTTTTTCACTATTCAAAGTAATTCAGGTTCACAAAATGATTTAACTTTTTAGGGTTATGGATTTTAATCCCTAGGTTGTTAAAGGTCTGAGTATAGTAAATCAAAGTAGAAATATGCTATAAATATAGCCACTGATTTCTAATAGAATTGATTTAGCTTAACCTTTATACAAATAGTAATAAATGATGTAAACAAACACTTCACTAAAAATTGACTGATATGAGATATCTCAAGGCTAAAAAATGGGATAATATCTAATATGAGTGTTACAGATAGGATCCAAGTATCATAACCCTTCTTAGATAATAGAACCCTTATTAGATAGTAGCACCATATGGCACTAGTGTCCCTATTTTGGTGATATTGTCCTTTGTGTATAACTATTTTGAGCTTCTAGGTGTACCTATGTTTGGGTCTTCCAAGCCTGTTCTTATGCACATGAGTTTTAATTCCCTATAGGTCATTTATTTTGATTGATTTTATATACAAACCCTAAACAACCATGTTTCTAGGGCATCCATTTGTCACAAGTAGAAATGTGTGTTTTTAGTTGGTAGGATGAACATCCTAAACACCCTATTGTGATGAGATTTTCCTACATACCAATACTTCAAAGAGGGATCAAGGCCTATGTAGTTATCCCCACCCAAGTGCTGGTTCAAGTACAAGTGAAGCTAGTATTAATGTTGGTTTGAGTGCTTTGAATGTTATTAAGAATATAAATCTAAGTAATATGAGATTACACATGTTTTATATGGTTTTACACATAAGTATGGAAGGATAGGGATAGATAACCTTGATTGTACAAAACTTTGTTTTGAGTTTGTTTGTCTAATTTGCATATGATTTCCACATAATGGATAAAGGGCTAAAATTCATGTATATATATTGTTCTAGTGATTATGAGGGTCCTAAAAGAGATCTAAGATAACCATATGTATTTATTTGAAAAGATATATATTGGTAACAAAAGGTAGGAAAAGGAAAATAACACCTAAACTAGGACACTAGTGCCTCGAGGTACTACTCTCCAAATTATGGTGCTAGTGTCCAAGTGGTAGACCCTAAGGAACTAAGGGATAGGATGTTAATGTGAGGGTCGAAGATTGTTTTTAGGGATGTTTATGGATATGTGTAGCCTACACAAAGGATGGATATGTGTCTAAATATGTTGTAATATAGGTTTAGGGCTAAGTTAGAGATGGGCCATCTCAAGTAACACTATTAACACTCAAGTTTCATTTTTAGATGATTAAAGTATTATTGGTATAGTATTTATTCACAAAATAAGTCACCATATATCACACTTTATGATCATGATATTAATGAATATGATAATAATAATGATCCACTCTATATACATGTTTTTCAATTTACATTACATGAGTATATGTAAAATCTTGATAGATAATGATTTAAATTAAAACTTATTATGTTTCATCCCTGGTTACTAGAGTGTATACTCAATGAGAGTTACTTATCATAAGCATGGTTATTAATAGTTATGATGCTCTTACATGAAACCCTATTAATTTCATCAAATTAATAATCACTATTGGAATCAATATTATTGAGAGGTTTGGTGAATCAATCATCAAAAACTTTTCATTCAATTACACTTAATCATACATGAACCATTCTAACAAGCATGTACATCTTAGTAAGCATAAGCACCAAATCATAAGATCATATACATGGGAAAAATTTAAAGGGAAGAAAACCCACTAATTAATAAAATGGACTATAGTCATATAACATTAACAATCTTTAGTGAAGCACCCACTTCACATGGAGCACCAACCCTAACTAGCTAAGCACCAACTCAGCTAGGCTTTAGCAAGCACCCAATTTCAAGGAGGAACCAACCCCCTAGATGACTTAACACAAAATAAGCCACCTAAAACACTTGATCATATTTAAAAAACATTATTACTTATATAACATATTATGATCTTCTTACTTACCTCTTTGCACACTCATATCCCTCTCAAGCTGGCCTCTAGCCTTCTTCAGTCAACTAACCCTCTTCTTCTTCTGACCTTAATCCACATATGTAAAATATATATAGGTATTCATTAAACTTATATGATGGTCCAAATTTCCTCCATCTTCTTATTAATGTTATATATCATTATTTTTTTATTTGCTCTCTCTAAGCACACTCAAATAGGTCTAATTAGCTTTGTTTTTATACAAGACACTTGTTCATATCATTTTTAGTTAGCCACACATTCTTATATTATTAGGTAAGCCATGTAATAGGTGTTATGATATTATAATAACTTGTTTCAAACATGAATCAACCAATATATTAGATAAACCATAGCTCAATTATCCCTTACTCCTCTTTTAGGCTTTATGTAGACCTAATAAGCCTTCTTAGCAACACGTTACCCTTTGATATTTATTGAATCATATTAAAACACCTCATATAGTAGGAAGACATCATATTCCACTCCAATAAAACTTAAACATATTCATTTTAGGTCTATAACACCTTTTAGTTCCAACCACCATTTGAACCCTTTCTCAAAACATTGTTTATAAAAGGTTTGTGCATACATAGAAAATCTATCTTGAATAACTGAGGTATAAACTCATTTTTTTACAAATAAACATGGAAAAAAATTACATATTCAGAACCCTCATGACCTAAAGGTCATCTCAAACTTCATCAGATACTTCAACTTAGGGTATATAGGCTCAAAATCTTCTCTTCAAGATGTTCACTTAGAAGTGCTAACTGACATCAAAATATAGTCAAAGAAACATGAACTTATGACACATACTTGAATGGATTCAAGAAATTTTAATTCATGAAAAATATATTATAACATCTTAAAATAAACCTCCATCAAAAGGATTATAAGTACTAATAATAACAATTGATCTTGTAGACTAATCTATTGACCTTCTCTCTCACAAACTCCACTCAACCAAATAAGCCATTTTGACTTCAATGTTCCAACCTCTTACACTTACTTCCAATATTTTACAAAGCATGGATAGACCATTCAAGTCCCTGATCTTCTTACATGAAAATAATTTAGGAATCATTTTCTCACTTTTACTTGATCTTCTTACTATTTGTATCATTAGGTCTGTTAGTGACTAACCAACTAGATCAACTTTACACACCTAAGATATGTAATCTATCTAAAAACCCTCATGAAAAAAAACTACAAGTATCACACTTTGACCTTCATCAATTTATCAAGTTTGAGTTGGTCAAATTTTCCTACTACAATAAATTTCCAAAAAATAAGCACTTTCCTATAGGGCCTGCTCACTCACCTAAGAAACCAATCACACTTGGAGATGATTGGGAGAGTTGAATACAACCTCCAATCACTTAATTGACCATATCAAACCATTTTGAATTATTTATAAAAATATATTCAACATTAGGTTATTGTTAGGGTTCTTTGAAGGTTTAGACTTACTTCCAATCTTAATAATCATTCATAAAGCTTAGTTCCTATTTCCAAAAACCAATGCTTATAAATTTGAGCTATAACCATTCCTCACCTATCATGAATAACTTAGATTCCCATGTAGATGTTGTGCATGCCAATGATCACTTAAAAATCCTTTTTAGGTAGACAACTCTTCATTTTGTGCACTTGAGAAACCTTGAAACACTTTTACAAGTCTTTTTTTATAGATCATGACCTAAAAATTTATGCACTTGCATAAAATAACTTGACTCACCTTTTTTAATGATCCCCTTCTCACCTATTCCTTGAAAATTGATCTTGATACCCTATCTAGCCACCATTTCTCTTTTACTTTCTAGGCCTTGACTTGAAAGTCTTATTAGACCTTGAATCTGACCTTCTAGCCATCTTATAGGCTTTACCTTGGAACTTTCCTATGTTCCAATGCCTCTTGTGTATTATAAAGCAACTTCATGCACTCACTCTTATTTATATCTTTAATAGATCATATTTATAACTTCAACAAAGCATCTTCATAGTTTATTATATATCTTTAGTGTTCGACTAAGGATCTTTATAGCTCACTTGGAGCATATTCAGAGCTACATACATAGATCTTTAGATCTGACCTTCTAATCATTTTCAATATCCTTAACACCTCATGTACAAACTCAAACAACCTCTCTCATGCTCAAATACTATCAAGCATTCTTAAAATCATCACTAAGGATCTTCATAGCTCATTAAAAACATCTTCAGAGTTACTTATATAGATCTTTAGAGCATACAACTTATTCTTCATATCTCACCCATTTCATCATGATACCTACATGTACCATATCATAAGGTCTATATAAATCTTTGTAAGTTACTTGATAGTTAACATACTAACCTATACTAACTCATGCTAATCTCAATGCTAAAACTAACACACATCAACTAGTACTCTCACATCATTGCTCCCATACAATAATAACACTCACTATGCTAGCAGAAGACCTCATCATACACATACTTTAAATATTACTTGATCATGCACCTTCATAATAATATTGACATCACTGACAACATTAATACCAAAACTCAACAATCAATGATAATTCTCAATAATCACTATTAATCCTAAGACCATTTTAATATATTTGTATTTATTTTTGGATAATGGGACTTATGATCTATTAATTTGATTGCCATGGCTAAATCAAAGGAGAAAAATCCCATCCAAATTATATAAAATCATCAAGTTTTTACATGATATAAAAATATATACTATTTGTGACACACCTTGAGTTGCCCATCTATCCAAAACTGACATTGAGATATTAACTAAAGTTATTCCTCAAAATAAATGTTGACCATTTTTTTTGCCGAACAGGCCAAAAAATCGGTTCCCTTCTTCCTCTACTGTTCTAGGTCATTTCTTTCTTTTGATTTTGCACAAGTCCAGGAATTTCTACAGACTCTATAGGTGAAGTTTCTATAGATTTTGAAAAGAAATTTTTCTACAGACTCTACAGGTTAGTCTTTTGGCGCATGAGGAATTAGTTCAAAGAGTGCCAAGTTTTATAAGGTTTCTTTGGGCTCTTGTCTGAAGAAAATCACAAGGAAGGTTGGCATCATTGAACCATTGAACCATTAAATCGGTTCAATTCCTTGGTTCAACACCTTGGTTCAATTGGCCTTGGTTCAACACTCGATTCAATTAGAAAATTTCAACACCTTAGTTCAATCTACCTTGGTTCAACGCTTGGTTTAATTGGTCTAGTTCAATCAATCAGTTCATCAGCAAGTTCATCAGCTTGGTTCAACACATTGGTTCAATGCATTGGTTCAACGCCTTGGTTCAATGCTTCAGTTCAATGGATGGTTCAATGATCTTGGTTCAATGCATAGTTCAAAGGCTCGACTCAAAAAATGTTTGAACCATTGAACTGGTTCAATAGTTGGTTCAAGTGAACGGTTTAAAGACTTGGTTTAATAAGGATTTGCACGTAGTGTTGAACCGTTGAACCATTGAACCATTTTTGGTTTAATCAGTCGGTTCAATGGCTTGGTTCAAGGGAGAGTCCTAAAGCCAAAGGATAGGTGCCCTTGTGGAGGGTAGTTTTGAGTTCAAAGTCCCTTCCAGAGGGTAGGGAACACTTCAAAGGCAACTGAAGGAGTTTAAAAGCATGTAAAAAATCTTAAGGATGAATTATTTAAAACTTTTTGTCTGAAGGAATTCCTTCAGACAAAAGTCTAAAGAAATTTGGGGAGGCCACAGGAGAGGAAAAAGCCAAAGAACTTGAAGGAACAACAAAATACTGGGATAATTCTTGCAAACTTTTTGTCTGTGGGAAATTTTTTTGGAGGAAAGAACCCGTAGAAAAGCCCACAGAAAAGGCCCGAAGGAATTTGCCAAGGACAGTGACGTCCCAAAAGTCATCAAATTTAAGAAGATAGACTAGCCATTGGTTTTCAAACTGTGACAGGCCTGAGAACATTAATTTTACACTGGGAAAGCTAGAGCATAGAAGGTGCAAAGTGGCAACAACAGAGGGCTTTGACATGCTTTTTTAAGAGCAGTAGAACATGCCACATGTCTCCTATAAGGCTCAGTAGAAGCTGACAAGTGTCAGCATCTATGATCTCTCTCTTTTATCCTGTAAGAATTTTGGTGAGCCCTAGATGAATTTCTAAAGAAAGTGGAAGCTGACACATGTCCTCTTCCATAGGATCTTCAAAGGGTGCCTAAAGCTTTCATGATTCAAGCGGATGCTACCACATGTCCTGCTCATTTCACAGTAGAAAGTGCCACGTGTCACTTATTTGAAAATCAGTGGAAGGTGGCCAAGGAAAGTAGGGGAGCCCAAGAAAGTATCAACCCACTAGAAGAAGCCAAAAAGACAGAGACCAGGAAGAAGACAAAGTGCAAGAGTGGACAAAGCATCTAAGTGGCAAAGAAGGTGTCAACTCAGGGAGTTACTTTAGCAGGTGATATAGTGTATGCAAATTAATCATTGGGAGGCAAAAACAACTAGAGACTAGACCCATTTTCTTCATTTTTCATTAATGAGTATACAAGCTACGTAATCACCTTGAAGGAGTGATCTTGTAAGTAGACAATTAGTGTGGCCCATAATTTCTCATATGATGTTTAAGCGGCTTGCTCTTCCCAATGATCAGAACGTACATGGGTCATTTGTAAAAAAGGGCACCAAAGGGACTTTTCTCTCTCTATATATATGGTAAAGCTTCTCATTTGAAAAAATATCCACTCTCTTAGCCTTAAGGCAAAACTCTGCCCAAAAATCTCTCGAGCTTGTAAGGCAGAGCTCTGCCAATTTTTACCTTAAATCAGGACTTAACATTTTTACCTCTATCTAGACTTGCACTTTAAAGTATATGTCTGTGTTCTTCTTTTGTGTTAAGTCATTGTCTTTCATGCTTTTCACAGATCAATTACAGCATGTCCAGTGCATTGTGAAGTCTCTTTTCTGCAGGTCTGCTAGAAGTGTCTATAGCAAGAATATAGGTGCATGTGAATAGGCTATTAAAGTGTGTCTCAGAACACCTTTGCTAGTTCCTTCCTCCCTACATCTCTACAGACCCATAACTAACTAAAACAAAAGAGTTTCCCACGTCAGATGAAGTGTATGGGTGTTTCTTCCTGGTGAAAAGTGTATGTTCAGGCTGGGTGGGTCAAGTTTTCTAGTGTATCACCTTTTCATTTTTAGGCTTAGGTTCTATTTTCAGCATTTCCCTCTCCCTTTTCACCCCCCCTTTTTTACATTTGTTTGCTTGCAGTAGGAGAAACTAGGGCCTAAAAGATACATCAAAGGGAGCTAGCCCTTATCTAGAGACTCTCCCCTCTAGCTTCGCCAGTCCCATAGGTGAGAGGGGAGTTTCCATTGTTGCGTGTGGAAGGGTGGGAGTTAGGCATCTTGCCCTGGGTGCAATCCACTATGTCAACAATTTTTGGCATGCCTGGTGGGACCAAATAGGACAAGTTTTGTCCAAAGAGTTGAGGAATTTTTGGTGTGTTCTTCAACCAACTAGCCTTTGGAGGCTTTTGCATCAACACCAATGGTGACTCTAAGTTGATCAACTGGTTAACTAGCTTGGTGCCATCAGAAATCACATTTTTATATGTATAATTCCTTTTCACAAAATCATGGACCTTGTATTCCTTCATATGACTTCGATCAGACTCAGAATTTTCATGCAATCACCTCAAGAATCCCTCCTAGTTGCCCTTTAATGATAAGGGAGGTGGCGTTAGAGTTTGAGAAGTAGGTAATGGAAATAGATAGATTGGATGAGCAGTATGATTATCAGTAGGAGCTAATGTACAAAGAGTTATGTTTGTTCAGGCAAGCTCAGGCCTTGTAATCCATAGAGGAGGAGGTAACAAAATGGAGGAATCCATTCATGCAAGGTAGTCAACCTTGTGCCCCCCTCCTATCCTAAATAAAGCCCCCTCTTGTGCACCAAATCTTTTCTATCAAATAACACTTTCTCATTCCAGATCATCTGATGCATCAATCAACCCTCCTCTTGACCCTGTGTGCCTAGCCTTCTAGCATCAAAAGGAACTAGAAAAACCCCCAATGGAGATGAACCTTCTAAATTCCTTAGATTTTGAATCTTCCTTTGGGGGGAACATTATGAACTAGCACATCTCTCTCAAAATTGCTCTTACTCATCATGATGATGTTGGTGACCTCCAAGAAAGACTCTTTCAGGATAATCTAGCTAGGCAAATTGAAGATTTAGAGACTAAGATGAGACTACTTCATGAAAGAGAGATGGAAATTTCAGACCTTGTAGAGGAGCCCCAAGACCTTGGAGAAAACAAAGTTGTTGCCTATTCATAGGAGCAAAATTCCAATTCTGAGATCTTGAACTGGAAGAAAATAGTAGAATCATGGGAAGGAAGGAGGAAAAGAAAGGTTTTGCTCAAAACCTTGAAGAAGATGAGGCTGATCCTACTCATGATGATGTTGGTGACCTCCAAGAAAGGCTCTTCCAAGAGGATATGGCCAGAATAATTATAGATTTGGAATCTAAAGAGAGATTCCTTAGCTAGTGTGTGATGGATGGTTCAGACCCAATGACACATTCCATGTCTGAACACACCCAACCTGCACATTTCCAAGAGGGATATTAGGCCACACCTGATATTGATGAAGTGCTAGCCAAGTGGAAGGAGGAGAATCATTTGTTTCTAGCTCAAGGACTACCTCCTCTTCCACATGGTTTTCCCACTTCACCCCTTCTCAAGGAGGAACCTATTCTGTAGGAGGTGAGTGAGGAGTAGAAGATCTAATCTGCAGTTTCCCAAGAGGCTATCATGAGCGACAACGAATAAGAAATCATCATTGATGCTCCTTGTGAAGACCTCATCAGCAATGGAGAAGACACAGGGCATGCATACATGCAAATGTTCTAGCAATATGAAGAGGAACTTAAGCATGGTCAGCTCTCTCCCCCCTTGTTTGATGAACTTCCTTATTGCTTTGATGAGGAGAATGACTATGCCAAGGAGCTTGAGTTGGAGGAGGACCAGATGGATATATTTTAACATCTAAAAGTTCTAGTCTTTGAGGAGGAAAAAGAGAGGCTGGTCTTCATTAAGGAAAGCCTTGAAGAAGAGAGCTTTGAACAAAGAGGCGATGTTTTATGGGATGATCAATCATTTTGTGAGTCCATTTTATACATCATAATAGTCACCCTTCTTCAAGAAGGCTAGGAGGGAGTAGAGGATGAGTTTGACAGGATCTCCAACAAAGCAAAAGGAAATGGGTCAAACCATGATGCATTGCAGAGGGACTGTGTATATCAAAGGGCTTATGGTGACGAGCTAGTAGCCATAGATTTCTTGGTGAAACACACCAGCATGAAAGACCAGCATTCAACAAGCTTCTAGGAACAAATAGAGTACGTATATGTTGGAAGCATGTTCAAATCTGATCCACTCAGATACCAGCCAATCCAGGTGACAGGCAAGAGGAGCAAGTCACCAAATCTCCTTTTCATTTAGCCACTTGTCTGGCACCATAAGTCTTTGATCTAGGAAGGGGACTTAAGAATTTTTCCCTTTGATCTAGGAGGGAGGCAAATGTACCTAATTAGTTGTATATAATAGTTTGCTTTTAGTTTCTTTTCCTGCTTTCCCTAAGTGCAGTTTGCACAAGTAGTGTTTTTAGTCTTGTGTGTGCTTTCACTTGTGTCTAGGGTAAAAGGCTTCATGTTTTGATTCTTGGATCTATCAAGGTGGTTGCTAACTCTTTCAAAGCTACATCTGACTCCATACCCAATGGACTACAAGGCAACTAGTCTATAAGCATAGCAGGCATACTTCCCCTGGGAGTCACCAATTTGTTGACCATTTTTTTTGCCCAACAAGCCAAAAAATTGGTCCCCTTCTTCCCCTACTATTTTAGGCCATTTATTTCTTTTGATTTTTTACAAGTCTAAGAATTTATATGAACTCTACAAGTGAAGTTTCTATGGATTCTACAAAGAAGTTTTTCTATGGACTCTGCAGGTTAGTCTTTTGGTGCATGAGGAATTAGTTCAGAGAGTGCTAGGTTTTACAAGGCTTCTTCAGGCTCTTGTCTGAAGAAAATCACAAGGAAGGTTGGCATCATTGAATCATTAAACCATTAAACTAGTTTAATGCCTTGGTTTAATGCCTTGGTTCAATCGACCTTGGTTCAATGCTTGGTTTAATCAGCAAAGTTCAATTAGCCTTGGTTCAACGCTTGGTTCAATCGGCCTAGTTTAATCAATCAGTTCATCAGCAAGTTCATCGGCTTGGTTAAATATGTTGGTTCAACACATTGGTTCAATGCCTTGGTTCAACACTTTAGTGTAATAGACAGTTCAATGAGCTTGGTTCAATGCACAGTTCAAAGGCTCAGCTCAACAAATGTTTGAACCATTGAACTGGTTCAACGGTTGGTTCAAGCGAATGGTTCAAAGACTTGGTTCAATAAGGATTGGTACGCAATGTTGAACCATTGAACCATTAAACCATTGAACCGTTGAACCATTGAACCATTTTTGGTTTAATCGGTCAATTCAACAGCTTGGTTTAAGGGAGCGTCCTAAAGCCAAAGGGTAGGTGCCCTTACAAAGGGTAGTTCTGAGTTCAAAAGCCCTTGTAGAGGGTAGGGAACACTTCAAAGGCAACCAAAGGAGTTCAAAAGTGTGCAGAAAATCTTAAGGATGAATTTTTTCAGACTTTTTGTTTGAAGGAATTCCTTCGAACAAAAGTCTAAAGAAATTTGGGGAGGCTGTAGGAGAGGAAAAAGCCAAAGAACCTAAAGGAACAACAAAAGACTGGGACAATTCTCGTAGACTTTTTATCTATAGGAAAATTGTCTGGAGGAAATAACCCATAGAAAAACCTAAAGAAAAGGCCCGAAGGAATTTGCAAAGGATGGTGATGTCCCAAAAACCATCAAATTTAAGAAGATAGACTAGCCATTGGTTTTCAAACTGTGATGGGCCCGAGAATGTAAATTTTACACCAAGAAAGCTAGATCACAAAAGGTGATAAGTGGAAACTTTAGAGGGCTTTGACATGATTTTTTAGGAGTAACAAAATGTGCCACGTGTCTCTTGTAAGGCTTAGTAGAAGCTGATAAGTGTCAGCATCTACAGTCTCTCTCTTTTGTCCTATAAGAACTGTGGTGGGCCTCAGATGAATTGCTAAAGAAAGTGGAATATGACACATGTCCTCTTCCATAGGACCTTCAAAGGGTGCTTAAAGCTTCCATGAATCAAGCGGATGCTACCATGTGTCCTACTCATTTCATAGTGGAACACACCACATGTCACTTATTTGAAAATCAATGGAAAGTGGCTAAGGTAAGCAGGGAGAGACAAAGAAAGTAGCAACCCACCAGAAGAAGCTAGAAAGAGAGAGACTAGAAAGAAGACAAAGCACAAGAGTGGACAAAGCATCCAAGTGGTGAAGAAGGTGTCAACTCAGGGAGTTACTCTAGTAGGTGATACAGTGTATGCAAATTGATCGTTGGGAGGCACAAACAGCTAGCGATTGGACCCATTTTCTTCATTTTTCATTAATGAGCAGACAAGCTACATAATTTCCTTGAAGGAGTGGTCTTGTAAGCAGACAATTGGTGTGGCCCATAATTTCTCATATGATGTTTAAGCAACTTGCTCTTCCCAATGATCAGAATGCACATGGGTCATTTACAAAAAAGGGTGCCAAAGGGCCTCTTCTCTCTCTATATATATGGTAAAGCTTCTCATTTGAAAAAAGATCCACTCTCTTAGCCTTAAGGCAAAACTCTGCCCAAAAATCTCTTGGGCTTGTAAGGTAGAGCTCTGCCAGTTTTTACCTTGAATCAGGACTTAACATTTTTACCTCTATTTAGACTTACACTTTAAAGTATATGTATGTGTTCTTCTTTTGTGTTAAGTCATTGTCTTTCATGCTTTTCACAGATTGATTATAGCATGTCCAGTGCATTGTGAAGTCTATTTTCTACAAGTCTGCCAAAAGTGTCTACAACAAGAATATAGGCACATGTGAATAGACTTTCAAAGTGTCTCAGAACACCTTTGCTAGTTCCTTCCTCCCTGTATCTCTATGAACCCCTGACTCATTGAAATAAAAGAGTTTCCCACATCAGATGAAGTGTATGGGCATTTCTTCCTGGTGAAAAGTGTATGTTTGGGCTGGGTGGGTCAAGTTTTCTGGTGTATCACCTTTTCATTTTTAGGCTTAGGTTCTATTTTTAGCATCTCTCTCTCCCTTTTCACCCCCCCTTTTTACATTTGTTTGCTAGCAATAGGAGAAACTAGGGCCTAAAAGATACATCAGAGGGAGCTAGCCCTTATTTAGAGATCTCCCTTCCAGCTTCACCGATCCCACAGGCGAGAGGGGAGTTTCCATTATTGTGTGTGGAAGGGCGAGAGCGAGGTGTCCTGCCCTGGGTGCAATCCACTACATCAACAATAAACTAATTAAACCTTATTTTATATATACTATAATTTTACCACCTATATTTATGGTTCATATAGTTTTTACATCAATAGTTATGATTCCTATGGTTATAAATCTTAGATTTACAAATCCTAGAGTAGCACCACTGAGAGCTAAATACATAATCATACATGTCATAATATAGTTTTATCACAACCTTTTACATATATACCTAATCAATACCCTAAATATTAATTTAAATATATAAATAAATATTTGAACTAATAGATGAGATTCTTTCCAAAAAGTCAAAGTGGATCTTGTATACCATTCACATGATGATTCAAGTTAATCTTATGATTAAATGATATATCCAACAATTTATGAAACTTTTTCTAATAATTATAGTGAATCATATAACTCCCCATTATCACAAACACCCCTATGTAGATATATTAATGGGATCATCAATTATCCATGCTAGTCTATCCCTTTTGTTTAATTCATACATATTAATTGATCTATAATTTACATGAATACTCAATAGATAAATCATCAACATGGATATTAATAGACTCATAAAAATTCTTGATTTATTATTTTGTTATTTTATTAAAAATTAGTTTAAATCAATCAAATAATGTGCATAATACTTAATTAAATTTTTTTCATATTTAAAGTACTAATGAAACATGTAAATAGAGAAAGAAAAACATAGAATGAAACTACATGAAGAAACAAGATTACCTAGAGAAACACAATGTTGGAAAACTCTAATAAAGTAATCTATCTCCTCTTATTTCTAGTATGTCATTTTTAAATTACAAATACATTTCCTTTTCAATCCATTTTTGGTAAATATTTACATTTGAAACATGTCCAAACACCCATACATCTGTGTAACTTTATTACTTGCCATTCATTATCACACTCCAACTCTAAAACCACATTAAATCAAGATGAATAAACAATATAAAAAATTTAATTCATAATGGCCATTTCAATGTAAATTTATAAAAATAAAAATAAAAATAAAATAAATCTTGAATATCAAGCCAAAAAGTATTGAAAAATAAGAGAAACAATCTTGTACACACCCTAATTTGGTCAAGAAAATATAAGTATTGTCTTTTCTAGCTATTCCACATGATGTTTTTAATGATGAATGTGGGTCTTGTTCACATGGTCACTTTGGTCTTTTGGTATTTATTATGACATATATTTACTACTTCCTACACCTTCAATGGTCCTATACCATGTCATCCCAATATAAGCCCCCCTTAGCCTATATACCATAGTCACTACCCAGTTTTATGATCACATGTTACTAACATGGTCCTAGATAGTATCATAGTGTGGTAATGTCCACCTTATTATTAGTGTCCAATGATCACGCCTTTAAATTATTATGTGTCCTAACCTTTCCTTGAGTATCTTCTTATGATTTTATCTATCATTTTGCTTTGTTAGACTACAAAAAAGCATCTAACATTCAAATTAAAGTTCCTTCTATATAAAGAGCCACAAAAGGAATTTTACATATAACACTTACTACTTTGGCACATAATTACAAAAAATTAGTCAATATTATAGCTCAACATTCTACATATTACTCAACAACACATCTAGATCTACATGCTTGATTAAAGAAGGGCCTAAGAGAAAGCCATTCTAGCATAACATTTGTGTTTTTTATGCACGTTACCTATGAGAGAACTACATGTGATCTGAGACCCCTACCATTGGGGTTAATTTAGGTAGTGGTCATAACATGGGTTCTATATCATATGATTGTAACATCCTGCATCCCACTTTTCCCTTTTTCATTTGATTTAACTAGTGTTTCATGTTTGTAGGTATTGATTAGGGTTATAAAGAAGATATAACCAAATAGTGACATATAAATATGATAAAAATATCTTTAACACACCTAAAAAACCCTAAAGTTCCCTCATAACATCTACAAAAGTCTCAGGACCCCTGTCCTCAAAAAGATATTAGCATGATTCCTTAGACACAAGCATGATGTAAAACTATCCTACTAATTGTGGTAGTGTCCCAAGGTAGTGAAATCTCTAGTTATAAAATAAAATGACTCCAAGAAGTATTCCCTAACATGTTTTAGCATTCCCATCATTTGATGATGTTTTTATTATTCTAGATAACTAGATTCCTCCTTATACTTGCTATTTCAGGTGAATCAATTAGATTATCTATTTGTTATATTTATCTATATTTACATTATATTTTAAGAACCTAGGATTATGCTATTAAACCCCTTAAAATTTAAATCATTTGGTGAACCTGACTTACTTTGAATATTGTTTAACAACCATAGTTCCATCCTCCGGCTTGCCTTTTCCATTTTCATGTATTAAATTATGGTTTATAAAATTCTATTTTTTTCTATTTTTTACACATTTTAACTGATCCATATCATTCATCTAATAAGGTTTAATTAATTAAATATATTTTAAATTTTATCTAAATAACATTCAAACCTAGATCCACATACTAGGTCCTTATACATCCAAACATTAGCCCTTAGGGTTTTAAGCCAATTTATGATTTTCCTATATTTTGGGTTGAATATATAGCATATTTTAAAATATATACATGTTAGATTATATTCTAACCATTGTTTCCCTATTGTTCATTTTTTAAATTCTCTTCTATGGTAAGTTTAAAATCACTTCTCGAGAACCTCTCATCCCTTACCCAGTTGAGCAATTTCTAAACATTTTACATAATTATACAAATGAATGGTATAATTTAAAAAAAAATCATTGGCACGTGATAATGATTTCATTTATAATTATGATGGTTATTATTGCAATGATGGATATGATGATTACTATGAGCATGATAATTTAAGCAATAATGATGATAAATTAGATGCATCTTCTTCACCTTTTCCCATTCAATTAAAAAAATCAAGTACAAATAATATTATACCTTTTACAAATTCATAAACTAAAGTAGTTGATGTTATTTTATCACCTGAAGCTCAACATAATTATTTCATGCCCAATATAAATAATTCAAATATCTCTAACTCTTATATTACATACCATAATATGCCAATTGAAAACATGATTGCTACTTCTTCTACCCTTAACCCTATAGACACCTAATGTTGGCCACCAATGGCTTCATATTGGATTTTAAACTGATTCTTACCAAACTTTGCAAATTCAGCATAAGAATCACTAAACACCCCAAATTTTCTTGTGAATAAATCATCAAAGCTCTAAATCCCATCAAGACATACGTAATTAGGGTATCCTACCATAAACAACAAAAACCTCTCATGGATTCATCTCCAATCATCCTCTGACATTACAACATGCAATTTAGCCTATAGACCAATTAAATGGGGTAAGTGCACACATGAACTTAAATCAAATCTTGGAAATTATAAAAATCCTAATTAAATTTAATTAAAATTTTAAATAAAATTAAATTCCTAGTTGAATTATCCATGAAAAATTAATGGAATTCTAAAAAAGGAATTTAAAAATGTAAATATCCTAGCATTTTCATAATTACCTTTTTGTGAGTTGTCAAATATCCTAAAATATATCACCCATGCCTATTCATTTATAATCATGAGGTTTTGACACATTTTAAATCTATTAGGGTTAATTAACTCACTAAGGTTAGGTTTGAACCCATTCTAAGCTTAAACTACACTTTAACTCACCTTGAGTCAGGGTTAGTTCCTAAGCCTATAAATACAAGAATTTTCATTTTCATTTTAAGAGCTTGGATAGAGTAAAGTTATAATGAAAGTTTTATGACAATATTGTAAGTAATAATTTTATAATTCCAAAATCATAAACCAATCCATCAAGCAAGCATAAGCTACAAGCCACAATCCAAACATGGTGTTGAGAGAAGGAGCCACACAACTCCATTTGCCAAAGACTCTTTGAGCACAAACTAAATGATCCAAACAAACACATCATTTAGAGCATTCAAAGAAGGTAATATATCTTGTTTATTTTAAAATTTTAATTATGTTTTTAATTTTTATTTATTCACTAATCTCCCCTTATGATCTAGGCCTAGAGATGTTATGCATGTTAGTGTGTTTATTTCATTTTTATATATAAAAAATAACACTAGATCTAACCTCCTATCTTGATTCAAATTCATATGATCATAAATGTCATTCTCTATGGGATAAGAATCATCCCATATACTAACGAGACCAAGATGCAACTCATAAATCTTTGAATGAATGCTTAAATAGCTTCAAAATTGTAGATTTATCTTTGTTTTTACCATATTTTTAATTTTTGTTTTAACTTGGATCTACATAAAGACTAACATTAGTCATGCATAATAGGCATTGGTTCTACCAAACCACCATTTATTCTACCGAATTGAGCTTGGTTCTAGGTGATCATCATCGATATAGTTGTAAGGGAAATACATGGCTTAAAAACCTACATTTTGAATCTTTTAAGCACTCATACTAGTAATTTCTTAATTTAATTGACCTTTAAACTCTCTACCTAATCATTGTGTTATAAGTTTCAAAGATTTTTTATCTAATTTTGAGATAACTAACATTTTTATCTTGTGTTGGTTTTACCTTCAGGTTCACAGGTGATCGTCATTGATCTTAATCGATCAGTATTAATTTTATATAGACATCAATAATTTTCTATGAGACTGATTAGAATTAGTTACCTTATAACTGACATCAGTCATTTTTGACTCACATAAGTCTCTATGTTTTTAAAATAAAAATTAAGAACTATGTTTTGAAAGTTTGTTTGATCACCATTGAAAGTGCTTCAAAGCAAGGGGAAACTATCTTACCCTTGTAGGTCCAAGGCATTAATAAAACATGAATTTTCAAGTTTAGACTTAGGAAATTTTAATTTTGGGTGTTTAAAATGAATTTAGTTAATTATTTCACACTTTTATTTGGTGTCTAAAATGAATTTGTTAAATCTTGAACATTTGACTTTAGTGCTTACAAGGAACCTAGAATTGCTAATGTTTTTAACACTTCATTTTAGTGCCTAAAGTGAATTTTTAGGTCTTGAGTATTTATTTTTAAGTTTTAAAAAATGAATAGAGGTGTTTTTTATTAAGTTATTTTGTGAAATTTATTTAAATATTTCACACTTAAGCCAAGGGTCTAAGAAAAAAACTTAATCAAACATTTCAATTAGTGCACAAATTAACACTCATTTAGATTTTAAATTATTGAAAGTTTTTATTACTTGTGTGTTTATTTGTGAAAAATTAAGAGTGCATGTATGCTCTGCCCCTATCCCTTATAGGGAACTTGGGTGACCAAAATCACCTTTTTACTTTTAATTTATGCCTAATCTAAGGTGTAGAAAGAATGTTGTCTAGGCTCTCCTTAAAACCCACATGGTTTGGGTGATCTAAAATCAACCCTAAAGTCTTTTTACTTAGTTTTATTTTTCATGCAATTTGGCTTGTGAAGGGGAGGTCATTGCCTCTTCATGAGTCCTTTCAAGAATTATTGACTTAGAGCTTCATCTCCTGGTAGTGTTTCAACCCTGCTCCATGGTGGGGTAAACAAATCATGGTAAACATACTATAATATCTAGGGGGTTGAGTAGATAACCTCTCCTTTCATAATGAATACCAGAGTTAGGTCTAGTTAACTAGGGGATTCCACTAAGTAGTCCATGAATGGAATTTCTATGTAAAGGAATAAACCCTTGCATAGTAAGTTAATTGGTATGAACTAAATTGAAGTGATACTTCTCTTATGTTAGCCACACTTGGGATCAATTTAGACATTCAAAAAATATAGTTTTAGTCAACCCCATTTTCCATACCTTATCGGTTTAGGGCTTAGGATGATTTACTTAGTTGTATTTGGTATTTTTCCTTTATTTCTTAGTATTTTTAATCTAAAACTTTGTTTATCTTCCCATGTCAAAACAATTCTTGTGTCTAGAATACTCTATTATTTGAGGAGGTGTTATGCCATCCATTTGACACCACACTTTTTGCATTAAAAGAATTGTGTCAAAAATGCTATGTGTGTCACTTGATTGAAATAGGTAATGTTACACTACCCAAATCAATTCATATTTTGAGCCTTATAAGTATTTTAAAAAAAACATTATTTATACCTTTTGAGAGCACTAGTGCCATTACGTTGCTCAAATTATTTCATAAACTTGTGTCTTATGTCCAAGTTGCCATTGTTTAAACCAATCACATGTGTTTTGTGGGATATTTGTTTTAGTGTCGTTACATTATTCAAATTTGTCTAGATTATTTGGTCAAAAAGTTTAAATTTTTCTAAATTGAGTTTTTAATTAACCTTGTCAAAGTTCAAATTTAAACATTGATTTATTTATGTTTATGCCTTGCTTAATTAGGGCTTAGACACTGATCTTTCTCTTCTGGGTTGCATAACTTAGGTTAATTTTTTACCCAAATTTTGAAAACAATATTGTTTGTGCCTTTATTTGAGAGAATCAGTCTATCTCCAAATAACTTTTGTTTAGTTCCTTATTCCAATTTTATCAAAGTTTATGTCTAAAATCAAGTTCCTAGTTTATGCCAAAGTGGTCTAAGTTTAATATATTAAATAACCCTTTATTTCAAGTCTAGATTTTGACATCATGTTTGGCCAAGAGTCCTAGCACATGCCTTATTTGAGCCTAGATTTTGATGCCACATTTGGCCAAAAGACCTATCAACTTTTACCTTTACTAATTTAGTCATATTTGGAACACTTTGGACCAAGAGTTTTACATTTTATTTTTAGTTCATCCATTTGAACTTATTTGTGTGAGACATTTAATGTTAGACATTTGACATTATATTATTTTTACCAAGTCTTTACATAGACCTTTTGGAGATACAACTCCATTCTTGTGACCAATTTAAATAGAGTTTGAACCTTTTGTCTTTTAAAACATAGATTTTTATAATTTGTAGAATTATAACCCCTCTTGTTGTAAAACATTTACCATTGATTTAACCATGTCTCACTATACATATACTGGATTCATGTATAATATAAGATATGGAAATGTTGTCACACAAGAAGACTTTGTTAAAGACCCTTATAAAGATGATGTCATTTGGGAGATGGATCCTTATCCACTTTATAATGCTCAATAAGGGGAAAAAAGCCAAGATCCTTTGGCCCATTATTTGGTTAGTATGCCTCCATACTCAATGTAAGACCAAGAATAAACATCACAGTGTTTAGCTAACATACTTATGGTTATAAAACAAGTATAATAGCAACCATATTATGTTACAATGCTATTAGATTATGACCCTTATCTAGTTGATCATCAACTACAAGTGAATAAGGATGAAGTATTAAATAGATCCATAGAGGTAGGGGATAAGTTTATGGAAAATTTCCACATGAAAACTTGCCCAATCTAGTAAGAGGGACTTAAAACATGTCTTACAATTAGAATAACAAACATGACTCTTCTAACAATATTTATGCTATAGTATTGATGTCTTATCAATACCTTATTATGTTTGTCACATAAAGGGGCCTCATGAAGGACCACTTCATTTAAATGTAGACACATACCAAACATATCTAAACCTAGCATGTAACTTTAATAATATGACCATGTTAAATGCTCCTCTTATTAGGTTAGGTCCTTCAAAAAGAGTCTTAATGGAATTGATAGGACAATAAAATTAGGGTTTAGACACATTTATGTGCATCACCTCAAAAGAATACATGTTTATTACCATAACTATCGAGGAAGTGTCTACTAATAATACACAGGATAGTGAGCTAAATATAGTAGATAATATGAAATTAATATCTAATTTAGACCAAAGTGGTGTGAACACATAAATAATTAGTCAACCATAAAATTATCCTTTAATTAACACCAAGAGTGGTTTACACATGCATGGGGTAGGAGTTTCTACCTCCCAACCTCAACAAGCTACCTCTAATCTATAACCAACTACTTCTTCAAGCACACAACATCAAGGATTAAGTAGTTAACCAATGACGAGTGCCATGCCATAACAAAATGTGATGAACCTTACTCTACCCCAATAAGTGATGAGTAATATTCCAAAATAACAAGCACCATCTAATGTACTAATTCAATAGAGGGAAAACATATTGCCACCTCAAAAGTAGTGATGAACATACCTCTTCAATCATAGACCAACATGCCAATCCAAAACCAAATGATGTATAATAAATAGAGAACAAGTATTGGTAAATGAGAAATGTTGAATCTTTAATAATTATCCACTTCACAATAGGGTTTTGTTCAAATAAGATGTATCAATGTTCCATAAGTACTAGTTAGGCAATAATTATCTTTTATGCCAAACATGCCACAATTTTAATGATAGGGTCTTGTTTCACAAGTTCCCCTTAATCAATAAGGTATGATTAGTTGGAATCATGTCCCTATTCAACCTAAATAGGCATAGTACAACCATATCCATTCATCCCAACCACAATATTCCCAAAACTAGGCTTATATACCCATTTTGAACTAGAATATCACATTGTAACACATGCCATTTCAATAATCACACCTTAATCCATACATGTGTATTCTTAGTCAAACCAACATTCCCCAATAAATGCCTCCATTATACCCTAATTAAATTAATCCACTTATGATTTCCCAACCTCCACCTTAATCCAATGTTCCATCTAGTTTCCTAGCCTAAGAACTACAATAAATGAAGGATGAAATTGCCCTCATCCAAGCTAGGAAATAGACCAAAAAGTTTAATTTGGATGACATGTGGTCTTACCCATTCAATATGGAGTACTTTTAGATACCATTTCCTCCAGGGTATGAGCCACCAAAGTTTGACAAAAACAAGGGGAAAGGTAACCCCAAGGCCCATTTGGCATAATTCTTTATTGTATGCCAACTAGTGAATTATAGTGACATATACCTTTTGTTGTTGTTTCTAAGGAGTCTATCAGGATAATCCTTGGATTGGTTCCTAAAATTTCCTAAGAATTTAGTTCTCAACTTTGATGATCTTCCAAACAAGTTTGTGCAATACTTCTCTTACAATCTCAAACATGATATTTCATTGGTAGATTTAACACAAGAAAAAAAAAGCTAGTGAAAGCTTCATAAGTTATTTGTAGTGATGGAGATCCCTTACAAGCCAATTTACCCATAGTCTACTAGGAAAATAACTAGTTTCCATGTTTACCAAGAATTTACATAGCAAGATATCTTACAATCTAGAGTTATAGTGTGCACACACTTTCAAAGAGATAATTAACAAAAAAATTGAAAGAGACCTTATTAATAAAGGGATAATTAATATTACCTAATAAAATCAAAACCAAAGTAATGGCTAAAATCAGAACCAAATCCAAGCACAAGCATCACAACTAGACTAGGCTAATAATTATGACAAACCCAAGTAATTCAATTATAATAAGAATGTTGTAAGGAATGGAGTAAATTAGTCATGACATGTCCAAATGGTAGAAACACTATCTATTCATCCTACACTACATATGTAAAATAATCCTAACTAGTAGTCTCTTCAACAAACATAGAAAACACAAAAAGTGCAAAAACCTAGACCAGCATAACAAACACAACAAAAAAACCCTCATCCAAGGAGAACTATGCCAAATCATCACATTTTTAGTGACCTTAAAAGCCCATTAAATCTATGTTTCATCATCTCATTGTAGTTAGTCTAATTAATTGGTCTATTCCAAAGCACTATCTTGAGGGCCTTGACTATCAAAACTGGTACATGCCAAATGAAGTTTTAGAGTATCATTAGGTTAACGGCCATAATTTGTGTTATTGTATGAAAATTAAACATGTGATTGATAATATGTTGTAAAATAAGGAGCTAACATTGGTTAATAGATCTTTCACATCTAATCAAAATATGGGAATCTATTAAAACCCCTTTCCCCAACATAACAACTAATAGAAATAATAATAATGACCAAATTAATAATAACAACATTATCAATAACCAAGGTAAAACCAATAGAACTACCATGTAGTTACACACGACTACAATAAGGTTGTAGGCCATATTATAAGAGGTCGCATTAATACCATTTCCATCAATTTTATGCCAAGTTCCAATCAAACAAGACCATTTCTAACCATTCCCAATCAACCAACCCATGCTATTAATCCATCTTAATATAGGTGAACTATTAAATAGGTATTCCCACTTTTAGACCTTATATTGATAACTTTTTATTAGCCTATGACCATGCACAAGTACATTGGCAATTGAGACTTATCCTATTTGGTCCTCCTATATCATCATTTGTTAAAAATAATGGTCCTATATCTAATCCTAATTGTTTAATCACAACTTGATGGTTAAAAATTACCATACCAAACCCACTACCATCTGACACTTCACCCATCATACAACCACCCATTCTAACTAAAAACAAGCCATTTACTATTATGTAAGAAAGAATGTTTGATATTGTGGAACAATTTCAAAAGAAACCCACATAAATCTCTATTTTGGATTTATTATGCACATCTACCATCCACAAGAATATCTTGACCAAGTTCCTTGGCTAATCCCAAGTTCCTAATGACATATCTCCTAACAAATTTCAAGATTTGGTTGGACATCTAGCTCTAGACTAATAATTAACCTTCAACCAAAGTGATATGTCATCACTTGGCCCACTAAATAAAAATCCATTATACATCAAACTGGCACAAAGTGAAATGTGTCCTCATACACAATGGATTAGGCCTAAATATTGCATCTTTAAAGCTCATCAAGATTGTCAGGTACATGACAATAGATCTCCAAGCAGAAATGATCATAGTCAAAGCCTATGACAATGAAGAGTGGGAATCAAAGGCACCATTAGCTTGGTAGTTATCATTGGACCCTTGACCCATGATATAATATTCCATGTATTAAACCTAAAGTTGTCATATAATATGATTTTGGGAAGACCTTGGATACATGAAATTTCTGCAATCCCATTAACATTGCACCAGTGTATCAAGTTCTCTCATTCAGGTATGGATGTTACTATTCTTAGAGATTTATAGTCATACATACATTGCAAGCATTTAAAGGCTAGTACCAAATCTATAACTACCATTTTAGCCTAAATTCAATTACCAAGAAGGATAAGGGAAAAAAATTCTTTTTTAGTCATCCAAGACCAACTACATTGACCCTGATACATTTGATTCACTTTCCCACATGTCACCTCATAAAATGTCTAATCATTATACCATCTTGGCTAATGGACCAAGACAATATTTGACACATGATACCTTCCACATTTATAAGCTTCCATAGAACCCCAAGTCATTTTAAAGACCAAAAACCAAACCACATTATATGGAATAGTAAATAAAGGGAAAGGGCCATCTACATAGTCCAACACCTATCATTTTTATTCCAACCTTTGGATAATAACATGACCCACTTGAAGGTGATGAATCATGGTTGTATAATGACAAATTAGCCAATTATAAAAAAAAAATCAAATAACCCATTCCTAATTAGATCATGGAGAACCAAGCTTATGAAAGAGGAGGACTCATGCCAAATTACTAGGGAACACTTGAGACCATTTATATTACTTGGTATAAAGGAGCTTATGGTCTTAGATTTAAAATTAATGAGGGTAACCCCATGTACCTTGTTTAGGTTCCAATGCCAATGGTTAGTGAGATGATGCTGAGAATAAAGTAGGGTCTAATTATAGCCATTTTGATGACCTAGCCAATACTAATTTATTTGACACTAATTCCATTTGTAAAATTTGAACAATCATTTTCCATAATCTATTTCCATTATATTATCACTAACTAATAGATTAGGGCCAACAATAATTAAATGTGCTAATTGATGAGTTTCATAATGATGAGGTCTTCTATGATTTTTTAGGCCTTAGGGATAATGTTTTATTGGGAGACCAAAAACAAGGGTTCTTAATAAAGTTGGATCATGAAGCCTATTTTAGAGAGCAGGTGAACACCCTTAGCCAAAAATAATTAAATAAAACATTGAGGTCCCAAATTGAAAACCTTTGTGAGGCAATTTTGGACTAGGGAAATAGTAAAGAGAAAGGACAATATAGTGGTGAAAACCTATTTTAGGCACCGTTATATGGGAGTGTTAAGCCTTATTCAAATATAGACCAAGAGACCACCAATGATAAAATTATCTATGGGTCTGAGTTTAGTCTTGAAGAATAATAAACTTTTGATCAAATCAACTAGGAAACTACCAATGATGAACTTGCCTATGGGTCCAAGTTTAGTCTTGAAGAGAAATAGGATTTTGAATAAATCATCCAAGAGTTACCAATAGTCTTTGTCACATGGCCATCCCTACCCTTGGGGGATTTTGATTCAAAATTCCTAGGATAAATTGAAGAGACAGTCCTAATAGAGTACTCTATTATTGTAGGCTAGTTTAAATCTTTATCAACTATTCTAGAAGATGGTTCACCCTTCTAGTGGAGGACATGATAGAGGTTAACACAAAGACTCTAGACGAACCAAAATGGATCAAATTAGGCATTTATCTCATTGAGGATTAATGTGAAGTATTTACATCCCTTTTGAGGGACTTTGTTGATAGATTTGCATGGGCCTACTCTAACATGCCTAGTTTGGACCTTGAATTAGTTGTATACCATGTCATGATACATCTTGATGTTAAGATTGTGAAATAAATATTGTGAAATATGCATCCTCACATTACTATATTAGTAAATAAAGAGTTGGAAAATATCTTGGAAGAAAGATGTATTAGGCCTATTGACTATTCTGAATAGATATCCAACATTGTACCAGTTAGTAAGAAGCCAAAAAGAATTAGAATCTACACTAATTTTAGAGGCATAAAAAAGGCCTACCCTAAAGATGGCTTTCCTCTACCAAACATTGATATGATTGTTGAATCCATAATAGGTTATGAGATTCTTTCACTGATGGATGGATTCTTAGGCTATAACCAAATCTTAATTACACCAAAAGACCAACATAAAATAATGTTCACCACTCCATGGAGAACATTTTGTTATCAAGTTATGCCATTTGGTCTCAAAAATTCTAGGGCCACCTATCAAGGATCCATGACCATCATATTTCATAATATGATGCATGACATTGTTGAACTCATTGATGACATACTAGGTAAATCCAAGACTAGGTCTGATCATCTAGTAACACTGAGGAGAATATCTAAGAGATTGCATGAATAAAAAGTTAGGCTCAACCCTAATAAGTGTGTTTTTGGAGTTACTTTAGTCAAATTAGATTCATTGTGTCTTTTCAAGGCATTTAATTTGATCCAACCAAAGTTTGAGCCATAACAAACATGCCATCACTGACCAATTTGAAGCAGCTCCATAATTTACATGGAAAGATACAATCCATTAGACACTTCATCTCTCAATTGTTAGATAAGTGCCATCCATTTACACATATATTGAAGAAGGGTGTGATATTTCATTATGATGATGGATGCTAGAGAGATTTTCAATAATCAAGGAATATCTAGCAAGTTTGCCTATTTTATTACCTCCCATGCCAGGAAAGTCATTCCTCCCATACATTTTAGCTATTGATAAAGTCTTGGGGGTACTTATAGCTCAACATGATGATAATGGAAAGGAGCATGCCATGTACCATTTAAAATATACATTGGTGGCATATGAGCACAATTATATGCCCATTGAAAAATCCTATTTAGCTATGGTCTTTGTAGCTCAAAAACTATGATATTACATGTTAAATAAAAAGACCATGGTTATTTCAAAAGTAGATCTGCTCAAGTATCTACTATCCAAAATAGATTTACAAGGCTATATGGATAAATGAATCATGTTTCTCAGTGATTTTGAGATAGAGTGTGTTAACCAAAAATCCATTAAGGGGTAAGTTCTTATAGATCAGCTCACTAAAGCACCCCTTGTAGACATAGAGCCACTAACATTTCAATTCCCAAATGAATATACCTCTTGAGGAGTAGAACTGGAAGCTATATTTTGATGGGTCATTCATAGCACATGGATTAGGGGTAGACCTTTTTTCATTACAACACATGGGGATCTAATCCCTAAATCATTCAAGATTAATTTTCCTTATACCAACAACATGGCTAAGTATGAAGCAATTATTATAGGTTTTTGATAGCTAGTATAATAGAACATACAAAATCTAAAGGTTTATGGTGATTCTTAGTTAATCATTAATCAAGTTACAAACCATTTTTAGACTAAGGATGAAAAACTTGTACCATACAAGGCCATGGTCAACACTCTCAAATAATAGATTATAAATGTACAATTTGAACATATACCAAGGGCTGGAAACAAAACAAAAAATGTCATGGCTACCATTAGATCATTGGTTTGACATATATACATGACCAAAGAATACTAGTTTCTCATTGAAAATCTACTAGTGCCAGCTCATGAACCTTTAAGTGTCATAATGATCTATGATATTTTTGGTCCCAACTTTACTTGGTATTCATACCTTTACACTTACCTCCATGACCAAATCATGCCCCCAAACTTATCCCATAAATAATCCAAAGCCTTTATCCACCATGTCATACATTATACCTTACTCAGACCAACCCTATACCACTATAGTTTTGATGGAACTCTGATTTGTTTTTTAACTTTGGTAGAATCTATACTAGGATTATGGAAAGTTCATGAGGGAATATGTAGAGCTCACACTAGTGGGGCAGTATTATCTAAAAAGATCTTATGCATTAGGCACTATTGGCATATGATGGATGAAAAAATAGCTAAATATGTGAAAAAGTGTGATAAATGTCAATGACATGCCAGTTTGATTCATGGCATGGCCAAAACTTTGAAACCAATGCTAACACCATGGCCATTTTCTACATGGGGAATCAATCTCATTGATAAGATAAACCCCACCTCATTTTATGGCCATAAACACATCCTTACCACCATTGAATACTTAACTAAGTGGGTTGAAGCTATACCCCTCACTTACATGATTGGAAATCAAATTTCTAAATTTATATTTAACCACCTCATTTTCCATCATGGTATCCCCTCCAACATTATATTTGATAATGATAGATCATTCAAAAATAAGGATGTCAAATCGTTATGTGTTGAGTACAAGTTTAAAAAACATTTTTTCATGGTATATTACCCTCAAGGTAATGGCTAGGCTGAAGCATCTAATAAAACCATTATCAACATCCTCAAAAATATTGTCAATGATGTTAGTCATGATTTTCACCTTCAAATATTCTATGATCTCTAGGCATACCACACTAATCACTATACTCCTATAGATCCACTCCATATTCACTTATTTATGACATTGGATCCATTCTTCCCTTTGAGGTCAAGTTATCTTCTTTTCACATCTCTTTAAAGCATATCCTAGATGATAAAGACTATCGAGTAGATCACTTGCAAGAGCTAGAGTTACTTGATGAGATATTCTTGACTATAGTATATAATTTATAAGTATATTAGAACCAACTCTATGACCACTACAATCAACATGTGAAACATAAAAAAATTAAACTTGGTGATCTTGTTCTTAAATAAAACTAAAATAATACCATGATTAAGAAGAAACATAAAGGCAAGTTCAAACCCAAATAAGTATGCCCTTTTATCATTGTTACAAACTATGGTGCTAAAGCATATAAGCTCACCACACTAGATGGGGATGAAATTGATGAGTTAATGAATATTATACACCTCAAGCATTACTTTTCTTGAGTGACCTAGTATATTACCTATGATAACCATTTCAATTTATACCATATTATCAACTTTCTTGTTTATACCATACCATTCTATCATTCTATCACTTTTCCATTCTACCATTCCATACTACCATACCCTTTCCCATCAATTGATTTATTTTCACATTCCCTACTTGAGCCCATTTGACCTTGGTTATATTCCATTAGTTCTATGTCCATGTTCAACATGAAGATTTAGATTAGTTTTTAGTAGTTGTTTTAAGTTTTCCAAATAAAGACCATATTTTGGAGTAATATGACAATGGTTTGGTAGTTGTATCCTTCATTTCTTATTTATTCTATACCAAGTGTGCCTAATTATAATTGCATTTGGGTAAATTAGTGTCCCACCATCCTGATACTAATTATAACTACCTATGGGTAAATTATTATCATTGAATTATGTTGTTGTATCCTAGTTATAAATACTTATGATAAAATTAGGGATAACACTTGTCTATCATACCTTGAAGTACTACCTTTCCATGCCTATGTTGTATTGTGCCATTATGCCAACTTTACCTATTTTATTTGAATTGGATATTATACTAGTCATGTTCCTTCACTATAAGGTAGAACTATAGTGACTTAAGGTCCCATCTTGGGACTATGTAGGTAGTACTCAATTTACATTAAGGTTAGCTCAGTCACCCTTAGCCACACTCACCATTTTAAGAGCATTTTATGTTTGAATGCTCTTTCCATTTTTTAAGCTTGGGCCATTTAGTGTCTTTATTGGTTGAGTTGAGATACATAGAAAATTCCAAAAATATTTTGTATTATTGATTTTAAAAAATCCAAAAACATTGACCACTTTTTTACCTTAAGGATTCTAAAAACCCTCACTAAGCACAAGAATATGTAGGCATTTATGGGATATAGCATGTCTGCTATAGTGGTCACCACAAATTCCCCTATATGCTTCTTCAAGAAGAGGAGAGACCTCATCTTTCATAACACAATGGAGTAAGGTACCTTTAGCATTGTAATAATAAAGGATGTTATGTCCAAATACATACTTGAAATATTATTTAGACATACATGTATTTTCATGAGAGTCTAAATGAGGAGGATAAGTTTGATGTTCTAATAATTAAATAATGTCTTGATACCATGGGATTTATCAAATGGTAATAACATCGATATGATAGATAAGTGAATCTGGTAGTTGAGTTAAAGAAGGAGATTTTCTTATTTATATAATAAAAGTAGGATAAAAAAGGACTTGGTGTGGATGAAAGAGAGAGGCTGAAGAGGCAAGAGAATCAACAATGGAATTTTGTTCTCTTGAAATAGGCTCAATAATGAAAGAGATGAAATCTTTAGCAATAGTGGTTGTAATTTGATGATATGTGATGAAGTTCTCACTTTTACATTAATAATCACCACTAACTTGATCGTAAATAAGCTAAGAGTCACCTAAATCATGAAGGTATTTAATGTCTAAGTCAAGAGTAGCTCACATGCCTAAAATGAGAGCTTTTTATTCAGCCATATTATTGGTGACATTAAAGGTGAAGCAAAAATCTAAATGAATGATATTTCCAATAGGAATTGTGAGAATGCAACCTACCTAGCTCCTTAAAGGAAATTTTCACCATCAAATTGAAGGTTCCAAGTATCCTTATGTAAGTCGATATTAATTTCAAGAAGTTCCTCGGTAACTACTTTTGATTTAGTAGTTCTAGAGGGAGTAGTGGATTCATCAAGATTATTAGCTTTAATATCAGTTGTAAAGCTATGAAAATAATCTTTGAGAGAAATAGCTTAATTAAGACCTTTGATGTAAATGATATTGTCATATAAAAAATTATCTTGGAGAAAAGTGGCTAGTATGGGAGCTACATCAAGTTAATCAACTATGGTTTGCCCTTTGATATATTTTTTAGTGACAATGTAGAGATCAAATTCCATAAGGAGGACCATCCATTTACCAATTTATATCTCGAGGAAGAAAGGCTTTGGAGAAGAAATGATGAAGGGGGTCAAAATGAATAATGACATAAGTAGTTTAATATAACATGTAATAGCAAATATTTTTAACTGCAAAATAGATGGTGAGGTAATAAAACTCAATTTTGGTATAACATTTTTCATAATCGATGAGGCCTCGACTAATGTAGTAGATAACATACTCTCTTCCTATATCATCTTGCTGGGAAAGCATTACCCTAACTAAAATATGTGTGGAAGAAGTATATATAATCAAAGGTTTATCATTATAAGGTGGATGAAGTGTGGGTGGATGAAGTAATGACTCTTTAATATTATCAAAGGCTTTTTGACATGGATCCATCTATTTTAAAGCAATACCTTTCTTGATAAATGAATTTATAAAGTGAATTTGATATACCATTTTAGAATGAATCATTTAATTATCCCAAGTTTTCCTAAATAAGTATGAATGTTGGGAATATAATGAGGAATGGGCATGCTGATGATATCACTAATTTTGGTAGGGTCAACATTGATGCCATGAAGAGAGACTAAGAATCCTAATAATTTTTCAGATGTGACTCTAAAGACACATTTTTAAGGATTAAGTCTAACTTTATATTTAAGAGATGTTCCAAGATGATAACAAGATCAAAAAGATGATTCATATGATTTTTATATTTAGTAATGTGCTCATCTACATAGGTTTAAACCATTTTCTGAATGAGATCATGAAAGATGTGAGTCATTGATCATTGATAAGTAGATCTAGCATTTTTGAGGTCGAAGGGAATTTCAACATAGAAATAAGTGATGAATTCCATGGTGAAATTAGTCTTATGTGGTCCTCATGAGTGATATGAATTTGATTATAGCTTGAGAAGCCATCCATAAGAGGTAACATTTCATGACCAACCATGGAATCAAGAATGACATCTATTGAAGGTAAAGGGAAGTTATCTTTGGGAAAAGAAAGATTAATATTACAAAAATCAATATAAATATGAATGATCATAGTGAATTTCTTCTAAATGAGACAATGTTGGAAACCCATTCAGAATAATCTATTCGTTCAATAAATTTAGCATTAAGTAATTTGATGATTTCCTTATGACATAAAGCAAAAACTTCAAGTGGAATTTTTCTTTGTTTTTAATGCATAGGCTTATAATTAGGATATGTAATAATGTTATACACCACAATTATATGGTCAATGCCAGGCATGTCCTCATAGGACTAATAAAAAGCCTCATGATATTTGTCAAAGAATAAGCTAAAATTATCATGTTTGGTAGGTGAGAGTTCACAAGAGATAGTAATTGGTTGAGGACAAGATGGAGTACCATATTCAATGTGAGTGGTTTCTTCAATAATCATGTCATTGCCATCTTGAAAGTGGTATGGTGCATTGGGTAAGTCAAAAATTGGATTTGTTTTAGGATCAATGCTAGCAACAAAGTTATTAAAGCAAGGAGTTTTATTTTTAAATTTCCAAGTTTATGATGTTATCGAGGAAGTTGAGGTTCTCAAACATAAAGTAACTCAAGGATAGCTTTGTCACTAGGAAAAGTAGGAAGAGGACCATAATACTTGACATCTACTTCAAGATATAAAACTTTATTTCCATGGTGATCATACTCAAATGTATTTGATGAGCATCAACTACCTTGGCATCTAGTGTAATTTTAGGAGTAAAAGAAGTAGATGGATTAGAAGGAGTTGGAATATTAGTGTGTTTAATGATGGGAGAAGGATCAGATGCAATGATTGGATCAATAGGTGGTAAAGGAGAATTAGAAATTTATAGAGGTTTATAAGGTATAATTTGCTCTACCACCCAAGGAGTATCAATAAGAGGAGGATTATCAGGAGGTACATGACACTCAATATCTAAGGTATGATCCACAAAAATCATATGAACATCCCAATTAAAATCATGAATTTGGGATAAGGTTTTTTGATACTGATAGACATCCAAGTCTCTAGATTGAGTTTAGACCATTATATATCTATCATCGTATGTTGGATAAATTGTACATGATTGAGAAATAGGGGGAGTTTCAAATGGTGAAATCTTGATATTATTGAATGTATGAGGAGACATGATGAGAGGATATTAAAACAATTTGGCCACTCTAAATTTATTTCAAGTGAAGGAATAGTCAAGTAAATAAGGCTCTTGAGTATTGCATGGAGGAGGAAAATTGGTAATCTCATCAATAAGAGGAACAATATGATCCTTAGGTAACAGAGAAAGAGGAATATATTATGAAATATAAGGAGGTAACTTGATAGTATTACACATATTTTACAAATCATTGGGATCATCATCATCATCATCAAAATCCATAAGAGTAGCTTGTAAATTAGGATTCATGTTGATGAATTTAGGTAAAAGAGCACTATTGATCTTATGAGTCATAGGAATATGATATTGTGATTTAGGATTAGGAATTTGAATGATCTATGGGTTAGGATCAAATTCATGCTTATACCATTTTCCATTATGTAATAGTTTAATACATTGGCTATCAAAAGAATCAATGGACCTCATTTGATGAGTCCATAATGACCAAGGAGTATGTTGTAAGATAGGGGTAAGTCAAGTACCATAAGCTTGGTTTGAATAGTCTTAAGTCCAATGGTTAATGGAAGCCAAATGCAACCAAGTGGATTTTGATTAGTATTATCAAAACCATGATAATTAAGATGGGTTTTCTTAAGATGATCCTTATTATAACCAAGTTTTTAGATGAGCCATAAAGATGTTACATTAATACTAAAACCTTCATCAACTAAAAATTTTCAGATAAGAGTGGTAATAATGACTACTTTGATAAAAAGTGGTGGATCATTAACACAAAAAATAATTTCATCATTGATCATGTCCTCTTCAATGAATTCAATAGAGGGCTTGGAAGAAGGACACATATTTTAAATGGTATTTACATTGGTACGTTGAGATTTAATAAAAGGTGGTTCTTCATATAAGGAGGATGGATCATCAATTTATTGGATTTGTTGCATAAGGAATTTATGATGATAGGGAGAAGTATGAACCAAATTTATAAGTGGAATATTATAAGGTATAGAGTTGAGTTCTTTAATAAAGTTCCAATGAGATTTAGAAGAACCAACATGAGGTTCAGGGGGTAAATTAGATTTTGAAGGAATATATGTCATTGGAGGATCAAAAGGAGGAGATGGTTCCTCTTGGGATTCCAAAGTAAAATTATTAATGGTAGTATCTTTAATAATTTGTTATAACCAAGTTGTTGGAGGAGCCATAAAGATGTTACATTAATACTAGAACCTTCATCAGCTAAAACTTTTTGGATAAGAGTGGTATTAATGGCTACTTTCATAACAAGTGGTGGATCATCAACACAAAAAAGAATTTAATCATTGATCATGTCCTCTTTAAGGAATTCAATAGAGGGTTTTTAAGAAGGACACATAGTTTTAATGGTATTTACGTTGGTAGGTTGAGATTCAATAGAAGACGGTTCTTCATCTAAGGAGGATGGATCATCAATTTCTTGGATTTATTGCATAAGGAATTTATGATGATAAGGAGAAGTATGAACCAAATCCATAAGTGGAATCTTATAAGTCATTGAGTTGAGTTCTTTAATAAAGTTCCAATGAGATTTAGAAGAACCATCATGAGGTTTAGAAGGTAAATTATATTTTGAAGGAATAGATGTGGTTGGAGGATTAGAAGAAGGAGATGGTCCCTCTTGGGATTCCAAAGTAACATTATTAATGGTATTATCTTTAATAATTTTTTCCTCCAAAGATGTCTTCTTAGGATTGGTAATGGTATCTTTGTGAGCTAGTTTATGATGATAATTAACCTTAGCAGTATTGACATATTGAGAATTGTTAAAATAGTGGTCATAATCAACATCAATGGCACAAACATACTTGGTATTTGGTTGATTATTTGAAAAATATTTTTGGTTATTTGAGGTAAAAGATTTGGAAACTTTTAACTTTTTAAAAGCAATGGTGTATTCTTGATGACGAAGATTGATCATAGCTTCATGATTGAATGAATCATTAAGCATGTAGGAGACAAAAAAATCTAGTGATCCCTCTACAAGATTCATGAGAATTCTGAATGTAAGCATGGAACCAAAAAAAATAGATTGAGGTCATAACACTTAGGAGAAGCATTGGGATAGATGAATGGTTTTGAGGGTGTTAAATATTATTTCATTTTCTAAACCCAAAGAGGTGTACGAGAAGGTGAAGGAATATCAGTTTTGACAAATCTTGGTATGGTTTGTGGAGATTAATAATGATAACATTATATGTTTTTAAATATCCTTTAATAATTTTATGATTAGGTTCAAATTTATTCATAAGAAAGTCTTGACGTTTAGCTTGATCAAGAGCTTCATTAAGTGTTTGAGGAGCAAAATGTTTAAACCTTATATTGGAGAGTGAGAGTCAAAGTTTTGATAAAAAGTTTGAATAAGTTATCATAAATGATGTTATGGTTAGATTTATATGAAAATTATTTCCATATTTTGATAAAGTCATGAGTTGATTCAGTGAGATATTTCTTAGCATTGATGAAGTGGCTAAGACAATTTTTGAGAAGATCATTGTGTTGAAATTCTTTAACCAAAGGATTAACCAAATCTTCAAGTTTCCATATATAATGTTGGGTAAGTTTATTATACCATTATAATACATCACTATTGAAGGTTTTTACTAAGATTTTAGTAGTGGAAAAGGTATTAGTTTGGATCCACTCTTTATAAAAGTTGCCAAAGGCTTTGAGAAATGAGGTAGGGTCTTTAGTCCCATCATATTTGATAGTTAGAGATATGTTACCAATATCAATGGATAAAATCAAGGGGGATAAAGGCTCATTTTGAATAGTTTGAATCATATTTTATTCATTATGGGTTGAATAATAGCATTACCTAAGGCATCTTGAAGAGGTGGAGGAATGTAATTAGGATTAGTTTGAGGATGGATAGTTGGAGTTTGATTAGCCACATTGATTAAATGTTGTTGAAGTTGCATCATTTGGTTGGTTTTATAATTTTTAATTATGTTCATTTTTTGGACAACTTGGGATAAAGTTTTATTTTTGTCAGGAGGTGGGTTGGTGTTGGTAGGAGTACTCCCCAAATTGGTGTTAGGAAGAGGATTACTAGAAGAAATATTATTAAGGGGATTGTTAAGTAAACTTGTATCAATTACTCCCATATTAGTTTGAAGCTTTTTAAGATGAAAAGTTTATTGATAAGTATATAAAATATTAGATCCCTCAACTTCATCTTGAGGTGTTATTTGTATCATATTGTAGTTCATATATGAAAGAGGAGAAGAGGTGCCCCAAGAGTGATGGTGCTCTAAGGAGGAAAAGAGAGGAAGAAATGAACATCCCATATAGTATCTAAATGGATTCAAGTTATCCAAGAAGATTATAATATGAGACTTAATTATGATTTAAGAGAGATGAACAAAATGAAAATAAGGATAAATAGAGAACTTAGATTGATAAATAGGGAAGGTAGAAAGCAACACAAGGTCGACTAGGTCAACCAAGAACATAAAATAGGATCTGTAAACAATACAAGGCCTATTGGGTTGATCTAGTATAGTTAGAAAAGGATAAAAAAATAAAAAATAAGGTCTAAAATAGTATAGGGTCGACTAGATCAATCTAATATAGTGAATAGAGGCTAAAAAAATATATACGGTTAACTGGGTCGACCTAATACAATAGGTAGGGAAAATTAAGAGGCTTATAATAGTTTATGAGATAAAACAAGATAAATTTTATAACTAATTTAGAAAATAAATAATAAAAGAGAAATAAATATTCAAGTGGATTAATGTTGACCAATCCAATTGAAGCACACAACACAAAACCTTGCACCAATGCTGGCTAATGCAAGTTTTTGTAATATAAAATACCATTGAGAAAATAACAAGCAATCAACTTGGAAAGTAAATAGTTAACTAATTGGACAAACTAAATAATAATAATATTATTAGAAATTATTTTTAAATTTAATGAGAAATTGGCTATAAACAAGGAACTAGAAGGCAATCTAAGGATGGTTTTTAGTAGTTTGAGTTGAAAGGGATCTATAGTGGTAATGATATAGGCTTGGTATTAGAGAATAACACCTCATTTCACACACCTAATTGATAAGGGTGTTGGGTGCTTAACCAAAATATACCATTAACCATGCTTTATACTTGATCATAATATCAAGTCATCTTCCCCCTTGGTGATGAAATCCAAGAAAGTTGGCCTTGGATAGACAAATGCTAAAATAATTATTTTAAATTTTATGATTTGGTCATGTGTTCATAAAATAAAAAATAGTGAAACTATATGGTTAATTTAAAACCAACTAATTAAGCTATATGAACTATTTTAAGCATATAAGCAACAACAAAAGAAAGTGCGAACTAATTACTAGCATATAAAGTTAATTCTAACTTTGAAACAAGATACAATGTTGATATAGTCAATAGTGTATGCAAAAAATATAGAATAAGGTTGATAAGGCTGAACCTATACTATAGAATCAAGGTCTAAAAATGAATATGGTTGACAGAGTCGACCTAGTTATCTAAACAACATACAAAACATAAAATTAGGTCAAGCTAGTTGACTATGCAAGGGAAATTTTGAAGACTTAAAACTGTAAAAGGAAATATTATAAAGGAAGAGACAAAGAGATAAAAATAAACCTTGGTAGATTATAGATGTAGAGAATGAATATTACCATTCAATAACCTTCATATATACTTGTAAATTATGCTAACTAGGTCGACTGGGTCAATCAAGCTTTACAGAAACCTATTACTAAGTGATTGAAAATGTACAGGCTCAACTGGGTTGACCTAGTAGTCTAGTCTAGATGACTGAAAAAATTAAAAACCTCTATTGGGTCAACTAGGTCGATCTAGTAGCATGTATATGAGATTATATGCATAGAAGTTAAATATCGAGTCAATAGAGTCGATCCAGTATGGCAAATATATGATAAAAATAATGATGAAAGAATGAAATAAGGTAAATAAATCTTGTAATTTTAGTTCAAGTTGGGTTCACCAAAATGCATGCAATCAAAAATAAATCATGTGTATAAATCAATCCTAGATCGAAGAAGATAGAGCATACCTACACTTTTGATTAAGAATACATTTGTTAAGTAAAAACATGACCAATATGGGGATCCACTATACTCGATTAGGGGATCACTTATCATAATACACCATTCTAGGAAGGGTTCCAAAGCCTAAATTCTAACATAATCACACAACCCTAAAAGAGTCCTAGGTTTAATGTTCACTCTATTCTAATAAACAAAAAAATAAATCTAATCTAGTGCACACCAAAGCTTGTGGCACAACATGAGGGGTTAGTAAAGTAATCAAAACATGCATAGGAAAATCTCAACTATGATAAGTATGAGAAAGACCCTAATACATGGAATATGAAGAGTAATATTATTCAAGCCAATACTTATGCTACTTTTATCTATTAAAGAGAGGAAAATAAAGTTATAATATATTTACCTGAATATGAACCCATAGAGATTCAATCTCTCCCTTGTCCAAAGGGACTTCTCAAGAGGTTTTTATGGTTTGTAAGGATAATTAAGAAAGGCCAAATCATCCAAGACTTATCCAAAAGACTATATTCTCCAGGTATAAACCATAAGCTAAGACTCCTGAAGTAGAATGGTGGAAGAACAAATTGTAAAGAAGCATAAGTGAATATAACTCGTGATTGCATATTGAAATAATGATGAAATAATCTTGTATTTATATGAAGATCTCACCCTAAATATTTCTAAATATGTTGGCTATATGGGGTTGACCTAGTCAACCCTGTATGTTTTTGGTAGATAAATCACTAGGTCCTAATCTAGGTCGATCGAAGGGCTAACAAAACTCAAAGTGAAAAATACCCTAAATAGTATAGGGTTGACCCATTCAACCTAGTATAATCAACTAGTTAAAGGGGGTTAAGGTGAGGAAAAGAGAGATGGAAAGAGAAAAAATATTGGAGAAGTGTGCAAGGGGGGAGTAATAGCTTAGGAAATGGTTTTAAGATCTAGTTAGATTGGTAATAATGTGGCAATAAGGTACAAAAATATTGAAAATCATCAATGGTTTTCCTACCCATTTCTCAATGTACCCTTTAAGGCATGCACTCAGAGAGATTGAGTCTCGATGGGTTCTTGCAATATGTAAAGCATCAGTATTTGATAAAAGTTGAAAATATTATGTGTATACAATATCATTAACTTATGTTGTTGTATCCTAGTTATAAATACTTATGGGAAAACTAAGGGAAACACTTGTTTATCATACCTTGAATTACCTCCTTGCCATGCCTATGTCGTAATATGCCATTATTCCAACTTTGCCTACTTTATTTGAATTGGCTACTACACTAGTCAGATTCCTCCACTATAAGGCAAAACTATAATGACTTGAGGTCCCATCTTGGGACTATGTAGGCAATGATTGATTTACATTGAGGTTAGCTCAGTTACCCTTAGTCACACTCTCACCATTTTACAAGAATTGTAATCTTGAATTCTCTCACCATTTTATGATCTTGGATATTTTAGTGTCTTGTCATTCTCGATTAAGTTGAGATACATAGAAAATTCCAAAAACATTTTGTAAAACCAATTTAAAAAAATACAAAAACATTGACCACTTCTTTGCCTTAAGGATTCTAGGAACCCTCACTAATTCACAAGAAACCACTTATAATTTAGTTTCCCCCTCATTATTGGCCTTTTATCCCCTGATATTTCCATTTTATGAGTTCATTCCCATATTATTATATCCCATTCATCATATTTTCTTTCTCATCATTTTATTCTATCTCATATCTTAGGAGAACTACATTTGGCCTAAAGTTTATGTTAGATATTATGTATACATCACTATGTAGGCAACATCCACTTATCTTGTACATATAGAGATAGCTTGACCACCCCCTTGATTTTATTTTATTTCCCCCTTTTTATTTGTTTATTATGTTGTCTCCTTTTCCTCTAGGGGTAATAGTCATCATTTTATTTGTTTTGTATTGTTTGTACTAACATTGTGATTAACCATTGTTTGTTTGTTATTTTTATTTATTTTATTTTATTTTCTTAGGGTTTTATTTTTTGTTTGCCTATTTATTTGATTTATTGTTGTGCCTTAATTTAGTATACCTACTTTCATTGGGTGATTCCTTGCACATTATTATTAAATCCATCCATATTCATGCGTCAACATTGCCATCAAGGTTTTTATCATTGGTGTATTATTTTCAATTGAGTATCGAATTGAATATTAGTCCTTATGTATATTTAGGACAAGTCCTCATGGTGTTATATCATGATTCCTACCATCACATGCTATAATAAAAATTAGCTTCAACAAGTCTACATAATAAACCAATAATGATATCCCCTTGGCACTAGCACCAACACCAACATCGATAAAATCCAAATAATATCCTAAATAGAGTAATTAAACAAAAAATATTTTTCCTCCTTACTAGTTTGGATGAGCATCTCCCTACTAGTAGGTTTCCCAAATTCATCTTTCTCCTTTTCATCAATTTTACATCATCTTCCATATCATGTTTTCCATAAGCAAGATACAATGCTTATAACCACCTCTAGAAAAATCATTGTATACCATCCCACTTGCATTACTAATGAGTCTAACTTCCTATGGGAAAATCATTATGTTTCCATCCATTTAAAGGTTAATGATTTTAACCACCTTTGGGAAAATCATTATCTTTCCTCTACCCACTGGGGTCAAATTTTCATTATGATAATGATTATAACCACCTTTGGGAAAACTATTATCCTTATCTATCTAACTGGGGCATGTTTTTATCCTACTAGTGATTATAACCACTTGTGGTCAAATAATTGTTTTCCCTTTTACTAATTATAACCACCTTTGGGAAAATTAGTTTCTTGTTACCCTATACCTTTTTTGATGATTATAATCACCTTTGGGTAAATAATTACCTTTTTTATCCCATCTATGATGATTATAACCACCTATGGGAAAATCATCCTATTTATCTATCCTAACTAGGGTAGCTCCATATTCTAATGATTATAAATTCTTATGGGTAAATCAATCCCTTCCACCTGATTTCATATATTTGGTCCACTTATTTCCTTATTTTTAAGGATCATTTGCTAACCCTTTTTCCAACCTCTTCCTTGAGGGGGCACCTATAGTTCATCCATTGTCATTGAAGTTGTAAGTGTATAAGACCTTTTCATTATTTGAGAAGATGTTACTATGCTTATAGGTTGCAATGCCTTCCCAAATAGAGGCAAATTATAGGCACCTAAAACTAGCCACCAATGGATTCATATTGGAATTTAGATTAATTCTTATCAAACTTTGAAAATTAAGCTTAAAAATCACTAAACATCCCAAATTTACTTTTGAATCAATCATCAAAGCTCTGAATTCCATAGAGACATATTTAATTGGGGTATCCTACCATAAAAAACAAAAAACTCTCACAGATTCATCTCCAATTGTCATGTGGCATTGCAACATGTAATTTGGCCTATATACCAATTAAATAGGGCAAGTGCACACATGAATTTAATTTGAATCTTGAAAATGCTAAAGTTCTTAATAATAATTAATTAAAATCCTAAATCAAATTAAATTCCTAGTTTAATTATCCATGAGAAATTAATGAAATTCTAAAAAATTAAAATTAAAAATTCAAATATCCTAGCATTTTCATGATTATATTTTTGTGAGTTATCAAATATCCTAAAATATCTCACCCATGCCTATTCATTTCTAATCATGAGTTTGTAACACCTTTTAACTCTACTAGGGTTAATTAACTCATTAAATTTAGGTTTGAACCCATTCCAAACTTAAACTACACTTTAACTCACCTTGAGTTGGAATTAGTTCCTAAGCCTATAAATACAAACACTTGCTTCTTCATTTGGAGAGCTTGGATAGAGTAAAGTTATAATATAGTTTTTATGACAAGATTACAAGAAATAGTGTTATAATGCCAAAATCATAATCCAAACCATCAATCAATCATAAACCATAAACCACAATCCAAACATGGTGCTAAGGAGAGAAGGAGCCACACAACTCCATTTTCCAAATACTCTTTGAGCACAAGCTAAGCAAGTCAAACAAACACATCATTTGGATCATTCAAGGAAGGTAAGAGATATTATTTATTTTACATATTAGTTGTGTTTATAATTTTTTTTGTTAACTAAGCTCCCCTTATTATCTAGGCCTAGATATTTTATGCTTGTTAGTGTGTTTATTTCATTATTTTATATGAAGATTAACACTTGATCTAACCTCATCTCTTGAGTCAAATTCCTATGATCACAAACCCCATTATTTAACATACCAATAACATGGGCATTCCACTTATAGCTAGTGAAGACACACATTACATTTCACCCATACATGATGATATGTTGCATGGTATTAAAAATCTAAAATATTCTTCTACTCCTCTTTTTGAGCATGAACATGATAGTTCTTCAACTCTTACCCTTATAATTGAATTAAATTATGATTTTGATGAAACTTGTAATAATAATGATTACTATTAATTTAGTGAAGAAGATATTGAGTCTATGCATCTCTCTAATTCACATTGTATACATATAATATTTTTAAACTTTATCAATTACTGATGTTTTTTCTCTTCTGGGAACCCATCGAGTCCCAATCTCTTTGAGTGCATGACTTAAAGGGTGCACTAGGAAAGGGATGGGTAGACCATTGGTGTTTTACAAGATTGCTTTCCCCTATACCACAACTTGTTATCTAAAAAACCATATATTATACACTTCCTTAAACTTTTCCACCACTTTTAGACACTCTTCCAAGTAATTCATTGCCTTACTTAGCCCCTTTCTAAGCCTGAAATCCTTTTTTATAATAACCATATATTGTTGACCTAGGATGATCCTATATTCAAATTGATATTTTTACATTATGGGTCTAGGTTGGCTTTGGTCGACCTATACCAAGACCTAAATTTTTTTTAATCAATTAATGATACAAAGTTGAATTAGGCTAACCCTATTAGCTAAACTTTCATAAAGTTTTATGGTTAGATTCAATTATATATACACATCCATTCCTATCACTTAAAGAATAAGATAAAAATAAGAATAATTTATTATGAATCTTCTTATCTACCATTATAAATTTGGATCATTGCTTAGGGTTTTAATACTTTATTTAGAGATATGGATCTTGTCTTGTAAAAAAGTATTTTGGATACATAAGTTTTGTAACCTAAAGTTGACTTATCCTTGTTATCCTTACATAACACAAAAACCTCTTGAGAATAACCTTGGCCAATGGAGACATTGAGGAGTAGTGGGTTCATTTTCAAAGGTAATTATTCCTAACTTTGTTCCTCTTTTGTAAGAGTAGATATATTCGAATTTGAACTTCTCTCCCATGCAGTAGGATTTCCTATACATTAACCTGAGTATAGATATTCTATGCATGCTTATTTTTTATGTTTATTACCCCCACTTTGTGCCATAGTATTTGGTGAGCACTATATTAGATTTTAATTTAATTGTCATTTACTTAGTGAATATGAAAACATAGGACCTAGCTATGTTTATTGCATAGTATTGATTGACTAGAGGATTTGGAACCCTCTCTAGTGATCTTATTATGTCAAAAAATCCCTTGGTCAGGTCTAGTGGATCCATCTTGGTCATGACCCATAATATATAATGTATCAAAAAATGAAAGTGTAAGTAGGATTTATCTTCTTTGAGTTAGTATTGATTAATAGTTATATTTTGCTTTGTATACATTCTGATGAACCTAACATGAATCAATCTCTCTTAGGTTTTATTTCACACATTCATTTTATCATAATATCACACACACACACACACACACACACACACACACACACACACACACACACACACACACACACACACACACACACACGTTCTTATATCAAACCTATTGGTATAGTTATAACATTTTATGTGCATGTTTAATGCATAGTCACCAAAAAATGACTTTGTTATGTCTGTGTAGGTCTTCTCTAAATATAGGTGGCTAGATCGATCAACTCAACACAGTCTTATTTTTAGTTATAGGATTACATACATAGTCAATCTAATTGACTCTATTCACATATTATTTTTTAGTACACATGTTATGCAAACTCCATTGAGCTAGTTGACTTCATTTAAAGAATATTTAAATCAACATTTGAGCAACAAAACATAAATTTTTTGAAACTAAGCATCTTCAAAATAATGAAGGTTCATTCTTACCTTATTTATCATTTCATTTTTTCATTTATAGTACTATTTTTCACAAGTTTTTAATCTATAAAATTGTAGCCCTACAACAAACTTGATCAACTAGCTTGACACAGTTCTATAGCTTGTCTTCTCTCTAGAAGACATAGTCACCCTGTTTGACTATTTTCTTCTATATCTTACTTTTGTTGCACAATAAAAGCCCTCTCAACTCTATTATGCATTGTTTGCATACAATGTTTCCTGAACCAATTTTTTACTCTTCAAAATAAAAGGAATTAACCTATTTTGATATTAATTAGTTCACTTTTATTTTTAATTACTTACATTCTTAGAGTAATAAACACAAACTAATTAGGTGTTTTTCAATTTACCAATCTAGTCACACTATTTTTTCTCTTTTGCACATATTTCCAAATCACTTTATACAAAAAAGAATTAAATTTTTTTATTCCCAAGGTCTACATACTTGGATTTAATTACCAAGGGGGAAGCCAAATTGGTTTTATATCCAAGAATAAACACATGGTTGATGGTATATATTATAAAATCACCTAACACCCTTATCACTACGAAATTGTGAAGTGAGGGGGTACACCCAAATACCAAGCTAACACCATCTCCAATACAAATCGATTTTAACCTAAACTACCTAAAATTATCCATAGATTACTTTATAGTTCCTTCTTATAGCCAAATTCCCATCACATTAATTTTAAATGTAATTATAACTTAACAACATTTAGTAATAGCCAATTATTTAAGATTTATATTCAATTTCTTACTTTTTCTTTGATAATAGTATTTTGTATTTCAAAACTTGCATTAGCTAGTGTTCATGAAAGGTTTATGTGTGTGTCCCAATTGGATCAATCATAATTATCCATTTTGTTATGTTCTTCATTTCATGTGCTTAGATATTATATTATAATCTTTCCCTATTTTTAGAACACCATCATCCCTATCTACAATAGTACACAGTCACTCTATTTGACTTTATATCTTTATCAACCTATTTAGTTCTTCCCTCTATCATACATAGTTAACCTATCTAACTATGTATCTTATTACCCTATTTTATTTCTTATCTAGTAGTACACAATTGACCTATATGATTGTGTCTTCTTGATCCCTGTTACATGTCTTATTTTATAAAACATTATTGATATGTTTGATTATGTATCCTATCAATTAATTCCTTTTTCCTTAACTCTTTAGCCTCTTTACCTCATCATTAACTTCCTATTTGAGGATAATATAGAGTTAAATATATATAACATGATGATTTTTACCCATCCTAATAGGTTTACCAAGATAGCTTATGGCTCCCACCTTAGATGAAATCAATGTTCATGTTTATATTCTCACTACCAATTGTGGGACTCCTCATTCATACTCAATTATAAATCCTTTACTACCCTTAAAATATAAGCATGATTTATATTACATAACTAAAATGTTCTTCATCATTAACAAATTTCCTCAACATAGAGGGAAGAACCTTCAACCATTTTTAATATTACGATAGGTCCTTATAGAAGAACCTATTTCACCCTCCCCTACCTTCTCTCATAATTTAGGGGAATAGTTTATTTGTTTCTCAACTTTTTCCTTCTATTATGTCACCTTCACACACCATGACATATTATTCTATGACTTCTTCAACATCGATGCCAAGTATCTTTACTAACATGGTAGGTTTAACTTCTAGTGGGCCTTTTCCAAAGACCCTTCTCCTTAATCATGCCACTAGTGAATTTTTTGCTACCAATGCTAATCATGATACTAATATTTTTTTCTTCCAATTTTAATCATTCCACTAGTTCATCTTTTAATACTAATTATAATCATGCTATTAGTTCTTATTTTTCTTCTAATGATAATCATGTCACTAGTGCATATTTTACTACCAATGATAATCATGATACTAGTGCTTTATTTTCTACCAGTACTTCTCATGCCACTAGTGAGGTGCATGATACTACTCATAGTGCAACTCAATCCATTAATACCAATACCAATGAATAAAATTTTACACACATTAGTCAAAATACTTCCCAAAATCACCAATTTTTATTAAAAACACTCAATAAAATTCATACTTTTCAAACCAATAACACAAATCAAATGATGTATATTGAAAACCATCTCATTAACCTTCAAAACCAACCCCAATAGGTTTCATGGGGGGTGGAAAATATAAATTCCTCCCCACCCCACACCCACCCCTTAAGGATTTCCATGGTAACCTTAATCCTCAACCACCCCTCATTAATAAAATGATCAAACATCTACAAAATTAACCTATTGTTCCTCGAATTACTAATATTGACATAGGAGGTATCACACCTACCATTACCTATAATGGGTCCACTAATACCACATTGCATTTAAATACATTTGGTAACCTTTATAAAGATTGGGTTAAAATTAATACCTTTGATGCTACCAAACTATTAGTTAAAACACTGTCAAGATATGCTTTAGATTGGAATAATCAACTAAAAACCCATTCTATCACTAGCCTTGAATACTTAGTTAACTAACTACTCTAAGAATTTTAAACTAGTGATCTTCCCAAGAATAACTTAACCCACTTTATAAATTATAAATAGTTTGAAATTGAAATTCCACAAGCTTCAATCAATTGATAGAATAACTTGGATAAAAAATGTGAGCATAATATGGCTGATGATAACCTATTCCACCTATTCACTAATGCTCTCTACTCCAAGTTACAATATTAGGTTAGGACTCTCTCTCCAAAAACTTTAGAAGAAGCCCTTAAAAAAGTTAAGAAACGAAAATTCATTATGCATCAATTCAAACCATCTTAACCTATAACATGAACTCATATGTTCATTAAAAATAAAAAATTATCATGAAACTAATGATGAAATTAAAAATACTTATGATACTATTCACAACATTAAATCCATCACTCCCAACATCACCATGGACATGTTTCCCTCCAAACAACACTCTTAATCCTACATATTTACAAAAAAACAAAACTAATATCCACAAACCATTATCCTTAGTTGAGCTTCAAAAGCATCTTCCAAGGAATTTACCATGATATATTGACCCCACTTGTCCAATGAAATCATGGTATGATATGAAAAAAAATTGTTGTTTCATGCAATTTGGGGCCATTCTCATAATAATCATAGACAATTACATAATAAAGCTATGGAATTTATTCTTGGCCCAAAATTTGATCACAAATCACTCATTAAAAAGTGTCAAATATCATATGACATATATTTTAAAGCTCATGAAATGTAAATAAAAATTCAAGCTTTAAATCAAGTTAATACTCATATTTCTATACACAAAGATCCTCTTCCCAACCATCAAGATATAAATGGCAAGCTTAATCCTAAAAACAATGTTAAAAGTCTTATAGACCTCCCTACTAATGAAGAAAAAGTGGTAAATATGACTAAAATGTTAAGAGTAGTTGCTTTTATTGATACTCATCCAACACCCATGCACCAACCTTTTTAAATGTTTTGTATCATTTGTGATAATTCCCCATCTCATCTCATGGAGTTGGGATAAGAGGACATTATAACCTTAAAATAACAACTTTAAAAAACATAACTTTATCATATCTTTTGCAAGTGTCAATAATCATATGACATATCTTTTAAATCCTATAAAATGAAAACAAAAAATCAAGCTTTGAATCAAGCTATTACTCATCTTATTATATAAAATTATCCTCTTCCCAACCATAAATATATATAAAAAAATATTACTCATAAAAATAATGTTAAAATTATTATATACCTCCCTAATAATGAATAAAATGTGGTGAATATGACTAACATGCAAAGAGTAGTTACTTTTATTGATACTAATCTAATACCTATGCACCAACCTTGTCAAATGTTTTGCACCATTCAAGATACTTACCCATCTCATCTCATGGATTTTGGAGAATATGACCTTATAAACTTTAAAGAAACATTTTCAACAACTCAACTTGATCATACTTCTCACACTATCTCTAATCTTTCCCCAACATCTCTATACCTAGACAATGTTCCCCAACCTTATAATAGTATTTATTTAACCCAACCACAAGAAATACCTAAATCAACCATCCCAAATATTATAGTCAATCAACCTATTTTTATTCAACCCAAACTAACTACACCTTACCAACATACTTTTAATTTCACTTCTAACCCTCCATAAGAACTCATACAACATTATGTGCCTACATATAACAATCCCCCTATGGGTTATGATGAATCAAACCCCATTGTAGTATTTTCTCATATCCCATCTTAAATAATTATTAGAAGAAAAATTAATAAGGGGAGGTGAATCAGTCTTCAAAAACTTTCTTATCAATTTCACTTAATCAATCATGAACCATTACATCAACATATAGATCAATCAATGCATAAACAATCAACTATATAAACATGAAGCAAGATTACATAAGTCAACACACCATATATATGGAAAAACCTAAAGGGGAATAAAAATAATTTATATATGTATATGGAATATATTATTATAATACAAACATAAAATTTATTGAATAAACCACTTCACATGGAGAACCAACCCCAACTAGTTAAGAACCAACTCAACTAGGCTTTAGAAAGCACCAACTTGTAAGAAGGCACCAAGCCCTAGATGAATTAGAATAAAATCAGCCACATTATTGATTAAATAACATTAAATACACCTTATTTCTCAACCAAATTATGATTATCTCCTTCTTAATATCTTCACACACTTTTATCCCTCTCAAACTACCCTCTAGCTTCTTCGCTCAACTAGTCCTCTTCGTAACTTAATTAGGTCATATGACCTTAATTTTTTATGCATAGAACCTATATAAAATATTAATAATATATAATATAAGCTCATATTATGGTATAATAATACCTTATTATTCTTTTCAATATGTTATTCTATTCACTTTCTCTTTCACACACACACACACACATTAGGCCTAAAACTGCCTTGTATTTATATAAGTCTCTTTGTTCATATCCTTTTTGGTCAGCCAAACATACTTAAACTCTTAGGTAAGAAATGTAATAGATATTATAAAATATAATAAACATTAATAAAATGTGATTTGAGTCCCTTTATGTCTAACATACCTCACTTAGGCCTCATTTCATCTTTAGGTCTCATAGAGACCTAATCTTATTAGGTCTACTTTAGCACACATTATACTTTGCCTTCCTTAAAACACATTAAAACAACTAAAAATATATTTAAATATTACATTAAACTAAAATTTACCCATTATAATCTTATCTATTCTCCATACCAACTTTTAGATCAAACCACTACTTGGAACACACCATTAGTACTGTTCACATTAGGCATGTGCATACTCAGATAGTCCATCTTGAAAAACTAAAGCTTAAATATAATTTTTTTTTAAAAACATGTAATATATATAATTTTTTTACATGTTTAAAAAAAAAATTATATTTAAGCTTTAGTTTTTCAAGATGGACTATATATATATATAAAAGATACATAACCTTATTTTCATCACCATATTATTTATACTTCACAACTAAGGGTAAAAGGATTAAAACCCTTCTTTGTAAATAGCCCACTCAAAACTACCAACTAACCTCAAAACATAGTTATAAAATCTTGGACTTATAATAGATGAAATAATACAAAAATGAATAAAAAATCATGAAAAATATATTTAAAAATCCTTATAAAAATCTCCAATAAAAATATCATAATCTCTAATGTCAATTATTGGTCTTATAAACCAATTTATTGACCTTATTTCTCATAAAACTTACTCTATTAGACAATCCATTTTTGATTCAATAATTTAAATGAGTAAGATTTTTATAAAAATAATGTATAGGACATAAAATTACCAAATTTCAACACCATGTACATTATATTCTTCAACTCAGGGTATAGAGCCTCAAATCATCACTATAACTTACTTACCTAGAACTACCAGTTTGCCTTGAAGACCAGTCATGGTGATTTTGACCTTCAACACCTATATGAAAACTTTAAAATACTTATAATTAATTTATATTATCTTATGATATCATTAATAATTTATTAGATACAAATATATCATGGTTAAAATATAATATTGGTCTTGAAGACCAATTTTGTAATCTTGTACCTCATTGTCTCTTTTAGACCAAATAGGTCAACTTATGAGAAACATTTTCATCATATTCACTAACCTAGAAAACTTATATCCAACATTAAAATGTATTATATGTATTAAAAAATATCTCCATGTAATTTTATTCATTCCTAATTTATGATAACACATCCCTAACCACCTTCTCACTTCAACCTAGGTTTTTCACTATTTGCACCATTAGGCCTGTTAACGATAGGTCAAGTTGGATGACTAGTTTATCACACTTGAGGGATATAAAATAATTATAAACTACCATTGACATAAAATATAAGTCTCAATATTTTTCCTTCATTTATTTATCAACCTTGACTTGGTAAACTCTGACTATTATAGTAAATCTTTGAGAAATAAGGCCTTTCCTGTAATGTCCACTCACTCACATGACAACCCAATCATACCTGAAGGTGATTGGGAGTGTTTAATAAAACATATAATCACTTTAATATCCATATAAATCCATTATGAGAACTTTAGAACATTATTTTTCACATCTGGTCATTGTTTAGGGTTTTATAGAGGGTTAACATTATTTTTGGTGTTAATGATTGTTCATAAAGGAATTCACCTCATTTAAAAAAATAATGCCTGGATATTTGAGCTAATACCCTTCCCCATCTCTCCTCAACAACTCATATTACCGTGAAAATGTTACATATTCTAATGAACACCTAAACGTCCTTCTTGGGTTGAGAACCCTCCATTTTGTGCACTTGATAAACCTTAAAAATGCTTTTCATGCTTTTTATTGAAACACTTGACTTGAAACTTGGTAAAAAACATAGGAAAATATAATAAACCACTAAAAATTCTCACATTCTCATTCTTATCTTTAAATCTAAAACTCATACCTCATTTTCCCACTATTTCTCTCTTTATTCTCTAGACCTTGACCTACAAAACACATTATTCTTTGAAACTGACCTTCTAACCATTATAAAAGATATAAACATCTGATATACATGTCATAAAACCTATTAATATGCTCAAAAAATGTCGAAAATACTTTTTAGGCCTTGAAAACAATTCATGACACCTCATTAGGTTAGGTAGGGTCTAGAACTAGTCTAGTTACAGACTTAGACATAGAGTTTTAACCCTATAGGTTCACCTTGAAACTCTCTTGAGTACTCCAATGCACTATAAATATAGCTTATACATCCTCTTATGTATTTTTTAATCCATCTCACTAGGACATCATGTTTAAACCTTCTCACTAGGACTTTACCATGTATGACTAGTGTCATGACTAGGGTTCTCAAGTACTTGAAGCCTAACAATTGGTCTTGAAAGAATTTATGATGATATTATACCTTTATAAAATTCATTAAATGCTACTCAATTAGTGTCATAACTATTTACATACCTCTTTATGCTCACCATGCACATGTTTATAATATGACTATGCTTGTTATGACTATGCTTCTCAAGACACCTTGTTCTTCAAAATATAGTACTTAAACATGATTTACTTGACCTAAACCTTGACATCAACCTTAAAATAATAATTAGGTTTCCTTAAAATTATCACTCAACATAAATACATTATATTTACTTCAAATTCTCTCTTATCACATGGCATCCTTGTCACATCAAGCATACAAGCTCATGTTTCAAAGACCACTCACTATGCATCTTCACCAAATACACCTTGACAACAGTGACATAAACCTTGAAATCAATGAAAATTCTTCTCAACAAAATCCCCCTTTATCATTGATTCTAAAAAATTCTTTAATCTAATCACTCTCATCTCCCCCAATCTGATCAGTGTCCTTTTATGAACTTTCTCCCCCTTTGACATTAATGACAAAGGTCTTCTACAACTATCATATTGAATCACACTTTTCAATGAAATTTCAACACAAAAAATATGAATCATTAAGGAAACATTCTCCCCCATACTCCATGTATGCCTCTTTCAAATGAACTCAGATTACAAGACCACTTCTCAACATAGATCAAGCTCAGTAAACTACTTGAATATCTCCCCCTCAAACCAAGCATCTACCATGATTTTGCTAATTAAATAGTGTCTCCATGAAGACTAATGGAGTCACATATTTCCATAGAGAGCTAAAATAACAAAATTTAAATATATTCCCATATCTCCATGCTCTCACAAGATTGGATATCCTTCAGTATACTTTTAGGCTTGATTAGCATTATAGGCTTGAACTATTCATCATCTATTTGAACATTAATATGAGATAATAATAGACATTCCTGATTTGATTTCACATCTAAAGCATATTATACCATAGAAAATAATCTATTTGAGCTTGTAGATTGATCATGACTCATATTTAATTTTTTGGGTTTCCATACATTCATTTTCCTTCTTTCTTGTTCCTTAGGGGCTTCAAACCTCCTATTTTTACTTGATAACCTTGTATCTTTGTTAGGAAAAAATCTTGCAATGTGTCCTACATTAATAAAATTATAAAAAATAACCTTATACATACCATTTGGCTAATGTAAACTATGATTATTTTCATAGTTCCATGATTACTCATTCTTGGAGGGTTTTCTACACTCACTTTCTCTATGAGAAAACTAACTGCATACAAAATAGTAACAATTGAATAAACTAGCATACATTATAGCATTAGGTTGTTTGATATGTATTTTCATGTTGACCTTATTGTCTTCAATATCCTTCTCTTTGACTCGATCTTCCACCTTTTTTTCTTCTTTGAAACTAAGACCTATCTTATCACTTGTAGAATTTTGACTACTCAAAATGTCATCTAGAGCCTCAGTGCTATTTTTAAACTTCACAAAGGCCTTAACCTTAATAGATGCTTGATCCAACTCAAATTTCAAGGATTCTACTTTAGCTTCATACATGGTACATTCTTCCTCTTTAGCCTTTAGGTTTGCATTGACTATCTTCATTTGTGCTTAAATTTGATTGATGATCTCATCATACTACTTAGAAGTGTTATTTATTCTCTTCTCAAACAATCCAATCTACTCCTCATAGTCCTTAACTAATGATATTAATTTGTGATCATTTCTCCTTTGGAACTTCAAATCCTCTAGGGCACTTACCAATTTTGCCTCAAGGTTCACTTCAACTTCTTCTTCATCTGATTCTATATCAACCATAAGGATTTTCCCACTTGAATAACCCTCATTATTTGATTCTATGGCCATGAAAAAGGTTTCATTATTGTCATGTTTAGGTTCAATACTACCATCATCACTATTATATGTACTTAAATCACTAACCTTAGATGAGTTATCTTCTTTGGTTTAGAAACTTTTCTTATTTTTGAATAACCCTTTCTTACCTTCATACTTCTTAAATTCTTTCCTGTTCTTATCAGGATTATAAACCTTCATATCATCTTCATGATGTTCATCATACTCAGTCTTATCCTTGTTAGGACACTTAGATGCAAACTGACCAATTTTATGATAGTTGAAATATTTGAAGGGCAACTTATCCTTGTAATTACGAGATCCAAACCTTAATTTACTTGTAAACATGGCTATCGTTTGATCATTATCAACATCTAAACATTCCTCATACTTGATCTTCTTAGCTATTGAATTATTCTTAAATTTTAAATTTTCTTCCTTTTTAGGAGGTCTTCCTTCATTTTTTCTCATCTCGTAGGTAGTCAAGATGCCATGAAGCCCATTCATATCTAGCTTCTCCAATTATTGCATCTTTTCTACTATAGATACCTTAGAATCAAACTTAGGAGTTAGTGATATCAATAAATTTTGAACAACTATAGACTCTTTCACTTATTCTCCTAATCTTCTAATGACATTAACAACTTCATCAACCTTCAACATGTAGGATTCAATGGTTTCATCTTCAGACATTAAAAATATTTTTGGTGGGTTTACAACTTGGCCATTTTCACCTTGGTGTCTCTTTCATAGATAGTATTCAATTTTTCCCATATATCTTTACTTTATATATAGTGTATCACCTTCAAAAGATATACCTTTGATAGGCTAAAAATATGACATCCATTGCTTTGGAGTTGTTTTCACTAACCTTCTTACCTACTACATTAGTTGGTGGAATAAGATTAGCACTATAACCATCTAAAAATAATTACCAAATATCATGAAATTGAGACATAAAATATATATTCATACTAAAATTATAAAATGCATAATTAGATACATTGAATAATGGATCCTTACCGGTAGAGAAACTACCTTAAGCTTGATGACTAACCATCCTTACTTATAGGATCTCCTTTAAAATTTTTGACCTAATTCAAAAGACCATGTTCTAATACCAATTTTTGGAAGTAAAATTAATGAGATGGGGGTGAACCAATCTTATAAAAAATTAATATCAATTCCACTTAAGCAATCATGAACCATCACATCAACATATATATCAAGTAATGCATAAACAATCAACTATACAAACATGAAGCAAGATTACATAAGTTAGCACACAATATATGTGGAAAAACCTCAAGGGGAAGAAAACCCAATGATATATAAAAATTTAATATATTATTATAATACAAACATCAAATTTAGGGAAACACCCACTTCACATGGATCACCAACCCCAACTAGCTAAGCACCAACTCAGTTAGGCTTTATCAATCACCAAATTGTAAGGAATCACCAAACCCATAGATGAATAAGTGTAAAATAAACCTCATGATTGATTTTATCACCTTTATTACACATTTTTTCTCAACCAATTAATTATTATCTCCTTATTCATCTATTCACACACTTTATCCCTCTCAAACTGCACTCTAGCTTCTTCACTCAACTAGTCCTCTTCTTGACTTGATTAGGTCATATGACCTTGATTTTTTATGGATAAAACCTATGTAAAATATTAATCATATATAATATACACTATTATAATTGTATACAATACCTTATTATATTATAGAATATTTTATTCTATTTTCTTTCTCTTTCACACACACACACTAGGCCTAAAACTGCTTTGTATTTATATAAGTCTCTTTAGTTATATCCTTCTTGTTCAAACAAACACACTTAATCTCTTAGTTAATATGTGAAATATATATTATTAAATATCATAGAATTTAATAAAATTTTATGATTCCCTTAAGGTCTAACATACCTCAAATAGGCCTCATTTCATCTTTAGGTCTCATGGAGACCTAATCCCATTAGGTATACTTTAGGACACATTACACTTTGTCTTCCTTGAAACACATTAAAACACCTCAAAAATTAGGGAAATATCACATCACACTTTAATATATCCATTATAATCTTATTTAGCCTCCCACCTTTTATCTCAAACCACTACTTGGAACACACCATTAATACTATTCACATTAGGCCTGTGCATACTCAAAAAGTCTATCGTGAACAATTGAATCATAAAAATAATTTTTATTAAAAACCATGGAAAAAAATAAAATTTAAATAATATAAATTAACTTATGGTAATCACCATATGATTTATACTTCACATTTCAGGGTAAAAGGACTCAAACCTATCTCTACAAATAGTCCACTTAGAATTGCCAACTAGCCTCAAAACATAGTTATGGAAAATTAAACTTATAAAAAATAAAAGAACACAAATAAGGACTAAAAAAATGAAAAAAATAATAAAAAATATTCATAAAAAACTCCAACAAAAATATCATAAGCTCTAATGTCAGTTATTGGTCTTATAGACCAATTTTTTGACCTTCTCTCTCACAAACCTTATTCTACCAGATAAGACATTTTGGATTCAATATTTTCACTACTTTCACTGAGTAAAAAAATTTATAAATTTTTTTTATAGGAAATAAAAGTCCAAAACATAAATTCCATGTATATTATATGCTTCAAATAAGGTCATAGAGCTTCAACTCATCACTACAACTTTCTTACTTAGAACTACCAATTTGCCTTGAAGACTAGTCATGGTGATTTTGACCTTCAACACATGTATGAACACTTTTAAAGACCTATAATTAATTTATATTATATTATAAGATCATTAATAAATTATTATATGTAAATATATCATTTTTGAAAGACAATATTGGTCTTATAGACCAATCTCATGATCTTGTACCTCACTATCTCATATGGACATGACAAGTCAACTTATGAGAAACATTTTAATAATATTTACTAACCTCAAAAAATTATATATAAAATTAAAATGTATTTTAGGTATTTATAACTATCTCCATGTACTTTTATTCATCCCTGATTCATGATAACATATCCCTAACCACCTTCTCACTTTTGTCTGGTTTCTCACTATTTGTACCATCAGGCCTTTTAGTGATAGGTCAACTTGTATGATCAGTTTAACACACCCAAGGATTATAACCTACACATAAACCACCATGTACATAAAATATAAGTCTCAATATTTTTCCTCCATCCATTTATCAACTTTGACTTGGTCAAATCTAACTGTTACAATAAGTCTTTGAGAAATAAGGCCTTTCCTATAAAGTCCACTCACTCACCTAAAAAACTAATCACACCTAGAGGTGCCTGAGAAAGTTTAATATAACCTAAAATCACTTAAATATCCATAAAAATCATTTTTATAACATTATAATAATATATTTTATTGGGTCATTATTTAGGGTTTTAGAGAGGGTTAACACTATTTTTGGTGTTAATAATTATTCATAAAGGAATGCCCCTCATTTTAAAAAATAATGCATGGATATCTTATATATGACCATTAACCATCTCTCCTAAATATATTATGTTTTCATGATAAGGTTACATATGCCAATGAACACCTGAAATTCCTTCTTAGGTTGAGAACCCTCCATTTTATGCACTTGAAAGACCTCAAAAACACTTTTCATACCTTTTATTGAAAACATTGACCTAAAACTTGGTCATCACACTAAGGAAAATATATCACACCAATAAAAATTCTCACATGATCATTATTATATTTAAATCCAAAACTCATACCTCATTTGGCCGCCATCTCTCTCTTTGCTCTCTAGACCTTAACCTGAAAAAACACATTAGTTCTTGAAACTGACCTTATAACCACTGTCAAAGATCTCAACACATAATATACATTCCATAAAACCTATTAATGTGATCAAAAAATTTCAAACACCCTTTTTAGGCCTTGGAAACACTTCATAACACCTTATTAGGTTATCAAGGTCTAGAACTAGTCTAGTTGTATACTTAGACTTAGGGTCTTACCCCTGTAGGTTCACCTTGAAACTTTCATAAGTGATAAAATGCCTCATATTAATTATAAAACAACCTTATACATTGTATTATTCCTTTTTTCATCCATTTAACCAAGCCATCTTGTCAAACCTTCTCACTAAGACTTTACCAGTTATGACTAGTGCATTGACTAGGGTTCTCAAGCACTTAAAGCTTGAAAAAGGTCATGAAACACTTCTTTATGATCCTATACCTATCTAAAATTATTTAAATTATCCTTAAATATTGTCATACCTCTATACATACCTCTTCATTCTCACCATGGATATGATCATGACATGACTAGGCTTGTTATGACTAGGCTTCTCAAGACACCTTGTTCTTCAAGAGCTAGTACTCAAACATGATTTAGTTGACCTAAACCTTGAAAAATACCTCAAAAAAATCATTAGGTTGCCTTAAAATTTTCACTCAATATAGATACATTAGGTTTCCTTCAAATTCTCTCTTGTCACATGGCTTCCTTATCACATCAAGCATACAAGTTCATGTCTCAAAGACCACTCACTATGCATCTTCAACAAATACATATTGAAAATAATAACATCAGACTTGAAATAAATTATAACACTTATTAATAATACCTTTCCTTGAATTAATTTTAATCTCCACCCATTATTGAAACTATCTAATATAATTGTTATTTGAAATGAACATCCTTCATCCTCCTTTAGCAGGACATGAAGCTACCTTATTTGGATCCAAAGATAGTATACTTCAACAATGTGAATAGATGTCAATATATATTGATTAAATAATGGACACTTATCTTTCCCTTAAGTTTCCTATCACTTACATGATCCTTGATGAGATTTTTCTTTGTGTGTATGATCCCCCTCTATTTATTAGCATCCAAATTAATGATATCCAAGTTAAGTGTGCCTTAATTAATGAGGGATCAGGTAATTATGTTACATCCCTTTATTTCATTAAAAATATTGGATATTATAAATTTAATCTCAAGTATACACATATCACATGTCAAGGCTATGATAAAAATAAAATGCCTCCTATAGGTTGCATGTGGTTTCCCATTACCATCCCTCCTATCATAGTCCACATGAAATTTATGATCTTTAACTTTCTCCTTCCCTATAAAATCTTACTTGGTAGACCTTAAACTCATCATATGAGGGTTGTAACCTCATCCACATGAAAATGCATCAAATTCCCCCATAATGGTGCTATTTACAATATTTAAGGAGACACAAACCCTTAGAATTTTAGACAATTCCAAGATTGTGGTGTCTTTAAAATTCATACCATTGAAACTTTACCTAGATCACATTTATGGAATATCAACTCTTTAATTATCCTATTAATTCTACCCAAGGTTATAATGGTCACCCTAAACTCATTAGGAATAGTCCATCTAACCTATTAGATTATGATGATGATGAGTAAAATGAGATTAGCCTCAAGATCAAATCTTCTAATATATCCCCTCATATAATTTCCCAAATTCCTCTTTTTTAACCTTGATCCTGTAAACCTCCTATCAATGATATACCTATGGTCTTAACCAAGACTAGACATTTTATTCATCATGCAACTTATTATGATAAGGTCATACCTACATGTACCATATACTTGCATACACTTGACTATGATGATGATTATGTTTTATATGACCTATTTTTAGTTGGACTTATCAAAGATATAAATTTCAAGATTCTTTGATATCCTACATATTTATTTTAGTATTTTTATTCATATTTTAGCATTTTTTCCTTCATAGTGCATAATTATAGTTTTCTTTCTTATTTTCATAGTGTATAGATAAAAAAATCATATGATACACCTCCAATTTCAATAGAGCCTCTTAGAAGCATGCTCATGGATCATACCATGACCGGTTTGTATGCAAAGCAAAATACAACTAATCTATTAATCAATCCTAGATTGATGAAGATAAATCCTACTTACTTCTGATTATTGATACATTAGATAATTAGGGTCATGACCAATATGGATCTGTTAGATCAAGCCAAGGGATCTCTAATCATAATAAAAACACTATGGAATGTTCTAAAGACTCTAGTTAAGTAAAACTATGTAATAACCCTAGCTAAATCACATGTTTTCATATTCACTAAGTACAATGACAAACAAATTAAAATCTAATCTATTGATCACCAAAGCTTTTGGCATGAAGTGGGGGTAATAAACATAAAAATTAAACATGCATACAATATATATACTCACATCAATGTATATAAAATCCTAATGAATGGGAGATAAGTACAAATGCAAATATATCTACTCTTACAAAGGAGTAAAAAATTTAGGAATACTTAACTTTGAAGACAAAATCATCGAGCCTCAATATCTCTCTTAGCCAAGGTGCTTCAAAAAAGGTTGTTGTGGTATGTCAGGATAATTAGGATAAGTCACCTCTAGACTACACAACTTCTCTATGCATCCAAAATATTTCTCCACAAGACAAGATTCATATCTCCAAACAAAGTATTGAAACCCTAAGTTATATTTCTCAAGTATAATGGTGGATAATAAGATGCACTATATATTATTATTATTCTTCTATTCTTCATAAATGATGAAATAAATGTGTATATATAGCTGAATCTAACCCTAAACCTTTTTGAAATTTTAATTGATAGGGTCGACCCAATTGACTCTGTATCATTATTGATAAAAATTAATTAGGTCTTATTCTAGGTTATCCAAGGGCTAACCTTGACCCTAAATAAGTTTTATCAATTAGAATATAGGGTCAATGGGGCTGATAGTGTAACATAAATTGTTGGAAAGGATTTGAGGCTAGGGAAGGGCTAATGAAAGTGGAAAATGACTATAAGAGAGTGAAAAAGAGGAGGAAAAGCTTAGGGGAGTGTTTTTAGGAGATATTTGTGTAGATAACAAGTTATAATAAAGGGACAACAAACTTGAATATCACCAATGCTCTTCCCACCCCTTTCATAGTGTACCCTTTAAGGCATGCACTAAGACAGATTAAGATTTGATGAGTTCCTATAAGAGAAAAACATTCATAATTGATAAAGTTTGATAATTTTATGTGTATATATTATCCTTACCATTTTGATAAATACCAATATCTTTCTAGTTTGCTTCCCCAAAAGATGTTAGCTACTACTCTTAATCCTTTTACGTGACTAGCTTCACCTTCAACTGAGCCTAGTATAGTTTATACTCTTGCTCTACCTTTAGATGAGCCTCATCTTGTTTCTACTCCTAATTTATCTTTAGATGAGCTTCATCTTATTTCTACTCATATTTTAACTTTATATGAGCCTAGTCTAGTTTCTATTTCATCCCCACCTTGCATAGGTGACGGCCTTCTTCCTTTGCCACAACTTGATCCCATGCTTTCCTAATGGGTTAATCAACCTTATTACAATATCCACAAATTTATCAATCATTAGACTAGATACTTCTAGTTATATCAGCCTTCCCTAGATTCTCTTTCTACCTCTTCCATTATTAGGCCCCAAAGTCTAATAATAAGCATATTTTTACTTCCATGGAAAGATAATCATTTTTCCACTCATTGATAGAAAATTTGAAAATATATTGGCACATTATGTCCCACCATTACTCAGCCAAAAGACAAGGCTATATCTTCTCCCAAGTTGTTATCTGAGTATATCCCTAAATATGGGGAGGTATACTGTCTTTTCCACTAGTGTGGTTCCCATCATACTAATCATTTATGTATTCTATAGTAGAACCTTCATGATCACCCTCAATCAACACCTACACTATCTATTCCTCCTTACATAGGTTTCCCATGCAATAAGGCTTCTCCTTCTTCATTGATGGCACCTCCTTCTCCACCTATGGCTATTTTTTCTCCACTGATGGTGCCTCCTTCTCACCCTATAGATACCATTCCTATTCAAGCACCTATTCCTTTCCTTAAGTATCCTATGCAAGAGATCCCTTATGAGCATGATCCTTTAGTTACACTTACATTTTCTATTGAGGAGATTCAAAGAGAAGACTTTGCATAAATTTCCATGAAGAATGATAAGACTTTAACTATAATTAAGATCTAGATTCATAGAGATATTTCAAATGTCATAGATAATACGTGTGGACAAATTTATCAGTATTTATGAACATGACAAGGTGTTATTTCACTTTATTCTTCATTATGATTTTTGATTGGACTTGTGATCCACTTTTATATATCTTATACATTTGAATATGTGTCAAATTTGGTTTCACCTATCCATTTTACATGGATCTTTATATTATGCTTTATGTGTTTTATATGGATTCATTTACTTTCCTCTTTTTTATGGCTTCTTATCTTTCTTTCCATGATTTCACATTTATGGTTATGATTTCATTTCTTTCATGGATTTATTTTCTTTTCCAATGATTGTTTCTACCTTATCTCAATTAAAGCTCAGATAATTACTATTTTAACTTGGTTATACAAACCTTGATCCTCTTAGTAATCTATCTTCATCATATGATCAATTAACAAATAATAAATATCATTGTACTTATATTTACTGATCTATTTTGGATATCCATTTATTATTTTATATTCCTTTCACATAATAAGCATACATATAGTTGAAACTTGAGATTACATACTAGTTCATATGTAAGCTTAAGTGTTTAGTTAGTCATATTTATAGATACTTAATTTAACCAAAGTATAAATCTCATTCATGGTATCAATTTTATCACTCATGTTGGGTATTCCAAATACATATAGAGGAGGAATCATAAAATCCATAAAAAAGTTAAAATCCAAAACATTTAAACAAAATGTAATGGTACAAAAGGCAACATATAAATTCAAAAGTCAAATCACACTAAAATACATGATTAATAGCACATCTCCTATTTCTAATTGAATATCAAACTCCATAGTTATACTCATAATAGTGTCAAGGTCCATTAGGGTACGATAGGTTATTATATTAGGAAAGGAGAATAAAAAATATTTTAGTATTATCTACTTTCTCACACAAGTACCCAATCTTTGTAGTATATAAATGGCTCTATAAGAAGTCCTGAGGAACAAGGAACATGTCGTGGGAAGGTAGGTCCATTTTAATTTTCTTGTTCATATAATCAACATGAGTCAATCTTATTATCTCATGTATTTGACTATACAGATTTGTGTTTATTATGAGTAGGTATCCTTTATATTTTGATGGCCACTAGAATTTTATTGTCTTTATTTTATACATAGTATGCCTCATGTTTCCCAAGGTCTTCTCATTGATTCCTATGCCAAACATTTTACATTCCCTCTTTCATTACAACATTTGTAATATTTCCCATTGAGAAATATTATTTTATTAAGTAATCATTCCCCCTTCAGTTTCCCTTTGGGATTTGTAGTGTAAGATAATGTATAGGACCAGGACCTCCTCATAAATTACCAAATTATAACCATCTTGTAAAATCATTACCATAGTTGTTTCCACCTCATTTGTGTTCCCTTTGTGAGTTGTAGTGTAAGTCCATGGATAGGAATAGGTCATCCTCAAAAAAATTTCCAATACCCAAGTCACAATGAAATTACATGCATCAAATTTGAGATAAGTAGATTATGTGTTACATGTCATTGACATACTTACCATCTTGATTTAGTATGTTTTAAGCTTACTTCATAAGTCTTTCGCTTTTTATCTTCTTATTTTTTGATTGTGTGTATGCTTAAAACCATTTTATTAAATTTGTCATGCTTCCTATCTTGAATTAGTGTGATTAGTTTCATTTCCTTTTACATTTTGTCTTTATTTTTATACTTACTAGCTTGATTTAGTATGGTTGATTGATGTAATTGTTTTTTATTTTTATACCATTGGTTTTTCATGTGCCTTCCATTTTATTATAATATTTTCATACTTCTCAATTTGATATAGTGTGATTTATTTTATTTTAATTTGGTGCAAATATTTATACATAGTTTAAAAATATTTATCACCCTTGTTACCATCTTTGGTTTATTATATTTATTCATCTTTTGTTTTTAGATATTTTTCATTGTGATATAGTGTGTATTACATTTGTTTTGAATACTTATACTTTTACAAATAATTTTTTTATTTTTATTTTTGACCATACATGCATCTCACATAATTATAGAAAAGAAAACACACCACATATTTCCAATAGAATATCAACAAAATCAAAATACATGTCCTAAAAAGGAAATATATCCATGCATCCACATCTAAATCCAAGTACAACTTTCAAGATCAATGAAACTATCAATATCTACACACACACACACACACACACACACACACACACACACACACACACACACACACACACACACACACACACACACACACACACACACACACACACACATCTAGATGTATATAGATGTATATATATATATGTATGTATGTATATATATATATATATATATATATATATATATATATATATATTTATATATATACATACATACATATATATATACATATATATACATCTAGATGTATATATATGTATGTATATATCTATACATACATATATATATATATATATATATATATATATATATATATATATATATATATATATATATATATATATATATATATATATATATATATATATGCATACATACACACACACACATATATATATACATATATACATGTATATATATGTGTGTGTGTGTGTGTGTGTATGTATATATATATATATATATATATATATATATATATATATGTATATATGTATCTATATATGTGTATATATATATATATATATATATATTATATATATATTGATATTGATATTGATAGTTTCATTGATCTCGAAAGTTGTACTTGGATTTAGATGTGGATGCATGGATATATTTCCTTTTTAGAACATGATATATATATATATATATATATCATGTTCTAAAAAGGAAATATATCCATGCATCCACATCTAAATCCAAGCATATATATATATATATATATATATAATGTGTTTTATATAATAAAAAGTAAAAAATATAATAGATGCAACTCTAAGGATGTTCTCCATCAAATATATCTTGTGGCCTAACCATGCTACCCATAGACACTTGTGACTGACCCATATAAATAGTGCACTATAAAGAGGTAGTTTTGTATCTCAAACCAACAATCTATCCTTATAGATTGGCCATATGTGCCTATACCCATCCTAACTAGATGGTAGTCACCATGTGTGTAGCTCTCTCTTATTCTAAGGCCTTCCAAACTTGTGCATTTTTAGATTTAACCCCTACCAGTGGTTATAATCCATCACCTTGCTCCTACAACATTCTCATAGCCTTTCCCACTAGTCTGAACCAACCTACCTAGCCTAGGGTAGATTGAACCATATGATAATAAAATGTGGTAGGGTCACATAGTGATAACACCCTATTTAAAATGTCATGATGTGTATCCATAACTAGGGTTCCCCATCTTACCTCCTCTATAATAAAATCTACAAAACCAAAACTAGATATACATCAAATTAAATATATATATATATATACATACATATATATGTGTATATATGTATATATATATATGTATATATATATGTATATATATATATATGTATATATATATGTATATATATATATATATATATGTACATATATATACATACATACATACATATATATATGTATAGATGTATGTATATATATATATATGTATATATATCTCAAATTATCTATTTATCATAATAAATAATGCAAATAGTGTTATATATAAAAAACTTATTAATAAAATAAAAACATTTCTCACCAGTGCCAATATTACTAATCATGGGCTCACTATTTGCTCACTCATCAAGCACCTCATTTGTCAACTACCTATGCACCAATGAAAATTTACGAGCCACAACATGAGCCCACTGTGGTCCTCTCCTCAATTTTCTCTCTATGGAATAGCTATGTATTAGATCTACTATCAGATCCCCTTATGTAATAGATAAGACCTATGCCTCTTAGCTTTGATGGCATCTTCATCTCTAATGAGATTGTAGTGGTGATTTTCACCTTTATTGTGGTTATTATTGTGTTCACTCCTCACCTAAATCCATATCCATATCATTTCATCCTATCTCTACTACTTCTTGATGTCATGATCGACCAACCCATGGTCTAACCTATCGAGGCTTGATCATCAAGATTTCCACAAGTACCCAGCTACCTCCTCTCCCTCTTAGATCTCTAGTATGTCATGCCTAATAAGCAATAACTACTAGAGGATCTGATATATGGGGAATTCCTATCTATAAAGGTATACAAGCCATTGTATGAGGCTTCAACCATGAAGTGTAGTGGCTTATGATATTTATATGTTCTAAACCTATAATAATGGTAGACCAACTAGGCCATATGACAACTATGTGAGTGTATGGATGCCACCCTATATATCCTTGTGTGATAGTTTGTAATGATACAAAATGGGGCATAATCATGCTATATGGTCCTATCTCCATTGAATGACTTGAGGGAAATTGTCATCAGTAACATGGGGTAACCCAGTTGGTTGATACATTAAAACCTATCATATATCCATGTGCTCAAGAGTACAATAGGTCCCACCATATTTTATTCTGAGAATAACATCCCATACACCATACATATCATGCATGAGTTGGACCTAGATGATATAACCAAAATCATATATTTTTATTTGATATAATACTGACTGGCATAAGACTATTGTGTATAATGGTACCTTATTATCTGACTTGTGACATAACACTCATGTTATCACAAGTCCTATCATAGCCTTTTGGATGTTTAGAATAGCCACAAGGTAAACATCAAACAAAATTTCCAACAATCTAGGGTAGATCCTATATGAGCCTATTGCCCATTGAGTTAAGGCTCATCTCTTGTCATCTAACTCTAGCGTATCAATGATCATTGATGTCCCACCTACCAAAATTCCAAATAGTGCATGGACATTATCCAAAATGATAGCCACCTCGATGGTGTCCCCCTCCACTTCTCATAAATTTTTTTTGGTCAACCATTCCCATGCTCTTAAGAACATGACAAGAAGATCAACACTCAAATGGATCCATCTCATCTCCATAATGCCTCTAAATCCCAAAGTGATTGACTATTCAAGATTTATCCATGTTAACTAATCACTCTAATATATGGTAGCCATAATGTATCCACCAAGCATGATAATCTTTGGTGTTTCTAAAAAATAACAAACAATAGAGGATGTATCAATTTTCAATGCCATAATAATTAAAATACATTCTCAAACATTATTAAATAATTATAAATTAATTACTTCATCAACTTGCATGATTTAGTTTTCTAGTTTTCCTATTTTTCTACACCATCAACCCATTTGATACTAAATAATCCATATTACAGTCTTGTTATAGTACATCATCCCATTGGTACATAGTCAACCATTTTATTTCAAATTGTATCAGCCTATTGGACACTAAATCATACCTTTTTTATATTTAACATATTACATCGTCCCTCTAGTACATAGTCAACCCCATTTAGAAAATTGTATCAGCTACATATTACCAATTGTGTTGACCAAAGGGTATTATGTCAGCCATCTTCCCATTCTAAAATATGTTAGCCTACTGGTATGTAGTTGGCCACCTTCAACAATACTATGTCATCCCATTGCTATGTAGTTGGTCCCCTATTTCTCTCTCACCTTATGAACTGAGTCGACAGGATCAACTCTATTCTTTTTATACAATGACTTTTTGACTATTTATCATAAATGGCTTAGGAATTTATTAGTTTGATCTTTTCCAACCTAGTACCTTTTTCTACCCTAGTCTACTTAAAATTTTCCTAGGGTCAATTTCAGTGTCTAAATTTTTCTTATCATTATATTTTCTTTATCTAGCTTAATTTCAAATAAAATTTCTCAATTTTTTTAAATTCAAGTTTTCTTACCTATGTTACACTAAGTGTGGCTGTTATGCATCATCCACATCATAGTTGTCATATCCTCACCATGGTCACACGCTACACTCAAATCAGGTTTCTCAGAGCATTGTTTTCTCAAAATAGTAAAAATAAAAAATTAATATTTTTTCACCTTATTTATATTTACTATTCAAAATTATTGGCCTCTCAAATATTTACAACTAGATTCTATTTTTTGATGATATCTTTGTTTCTACTAGCTATTTTTACAAATTGAAAGATGTTTTGGAATCCTAACATTGTAGAGAATATTTTCACATATTACATGTATATTTTGCAAAAACTTCATTTTTTCTAACTTTTATAGGTTTGCCTAATTTTCCCTACATTGAACACCTTCACATTTATTTCACTTCATTTATTATCTACAACACTAAAGTAAGTAAAGGTATGCATTTTTAAATTCCATCCTTTCATTTATTTTATTTTATTCTTAATATAATTTATTTAGATTTAATATTGTGTTGTGTTATTTTCCTAAAGCACCATCCAATGTTTTACCTTTATGATAAGTGATGAGCTTTGATTCAGGCATATGTATACACAATATTTTCAAAATTTATCAATTACTAATACTTTATATTTTATATTAACTCATTGATTCTCAATATCTTTGAGTGTATGCCTTAAAGGGTGCACTAGGAAAGGGGTGGGTAGACCATTGGTGATTCACAATATTTTTATCCCTATACCACCACTTACTACCTACACAACTATCTCCTATAGACTTACCTAAGATTTTCCACCTCTCTTGCACACTCCTACAAGCAATTCACTACCTTACTTAACCCTTTTTTAATCCTAAAACCATTGTTGATATTACCATATACTATCAACTTGGGCCAACCCTATATTCAAATTGATATTTGCACATTACGGGTCTAGGTTAGCCTTGGTCGACCTAAACTAGGACCTAACTTATTTTTATCAATTAAATATACATAGTCTAATTTGGCTGACCCTATTGACTAAACTTTCAAAAAGGTTTAGGGTTATATTTAGCTATATATACACATCCATTCTTATCATTTAAATAATAAGAGAAAAAGAAGAAGAATATATTGTGTATATACTTATCCACCATTCTACTTGAAGAGCATTGCTTAGGGTTTCAATACTTTATTTGGAGATATGGATCTTGTCTTGTGGAAAAGTATATTACATACATAGGTAATTTTTATATCTTATAGCTGAATTATCATTTTTATCCTTATATACCGCAACAACCTCTTATGAATCACCTTGGCCAAGGGAGAGATTGAGGCTCAATAGGTTTGTCTTCAAAGGTAATTATTCTTAACTTTATTCCTCCTTTGTAAGAGTATATAGATTTTCATTTGTACTTATCTCCCTTACATTAGGATTTATCATACATTTAATTGAGTATATATCTTTTATGCATGTTTATTTTTTATGTATCAATAAACAAAAGTGTAAGTAAGATTTATCTTCTTCGAGCTAGGATTTATTAATAGGTCAACTACATTTTCCTTTATATACACAACCATCTCTCATGTTGAACTTGATTTATTATTAAATGTAATTCTAATAATAATACATCTTCAGATAAAAGTGTACTAACTTATACTCATGTTCATAGATTACATATTTAACATTCAAATGATACAAAGGTATCTTCTATTACATTAGCATGTGATAATACTTTACCAACTAACAATATAAGAGATACCAAATAATATTTGACACCCCTCCTTAATATATTATAACTAATTTCTCATACTAACCTATTTAAGGGTGATAGCCAATTTCCATCTCACCATATCCTAACTATCACCCCTTCAAAGGTTACAGTGAGTAAACCCACTATATCTACCAATGTTCTTTGATGTAGTGTACTAATGGATAAAATTAATAATAAGATTCAAGATTTAAATAAACCTCTTGATGATATTAATAAACATTCATAAGAGTTCATCTCTTTGATACATGTTATGGGTACTTTACAACAACAAGTACACTAAATCACCTTGGAAAGTAAAGCATAATACTCTTGGGTTGATGGTAATGTTATTCATACTAATCCTATTTCACATATAATATTCAATACAAAATTACCAAAATAGTTTTAGATACCAATATTACCAAATTTTAATGGACATGGAGATCCATACTTGCACATCAAATCCTATATAGAGGCTATGACACATGTCATTGGTAGTTTGATAATCTTATAGATATTTACAAAAACTCTAGAGGGTGAGGCATTAAATTTATTTTATAATTCACTCCCTAGTGGTTCACTACATACATAAAATGAGTTAGAATACGTATTTCTCATGCATTATATTTATAATAAGGGACCCTGAGTCACATATGATAAGTTACCTTTAATACACTAAGGTAAGTCAAAAATATTAAATGATTACATCTTATGGTTCAAATCATGTATACAAAAATTGATCTACTAAAGAAAGGTTTAAAGACACAATAAATCTTCTCTATAGGGCTCATTTTCCTTCTTAAAGAGAAATTGCTATTTGAGACATCCAAATCATTTTGACATCTATGTTACATATCTTTGGCACTAGAAAAGAAGTTGGGATTAGTTGAGACACATTCAAAGTTAGATTTTGATTTTGATCTCTCAAAGATAGTCATCCAATATATTACAAGCACATAATCCACCCATTATCAATGAAAAAGTGAAAAAAAAAAATAATGAATCAAGATACTCAACAAAGGCAAAGAGCCACTTCACAGAGATATCCCATAGTGAGTAGATTAAAGACACTGTAAGAAGGGCTATATAATTTTTTGATAGAGATATCCATAATGATATATTATTTACATCATTAGATAAGGGGATGATCACACTTACTTATAATAATCATCATCCATCACATCATTTGCATAGAATAAAGAATAAACCATATTGTAATTTTCATCATATTAAAGGGCATTAGGTCAAAAATTGTTGTGTACTTAGAGATCATATTGAATAGTATGCTGATAGAAGAATTATAGCATTCACATAGGGGGAATTAAGATGTTATTCTCTAGATTCTCCTAGATCACATTCCTCTAAGAGTGAGTTATCCCACGATGTTCCTTTCAAGGATCGATTGGTTATTCATTGCATGAGCCACATGGTTTCTATAACACCTAATTATGTGAGATCTCATGCACCATAGAGTCAACAAAGATGGAAATAAGTTTATAGAGACCAACCTACCTATATTAGTATGGTAAAAAATGGATAACAACTCAATCACAAGTCTCACTACAAAAATTGATTTAGATATTTTATAGAGATCACATAGATTAAAACATAATTTTAGTATGAAAATTGATTAAGATATTTTTTAGAGATCATATAGATTAGAACACGACCTCATTATGATAGATGATTAAGATATTTTCTACATAGTCTATGAATCTAGCCACCAATAGTGCATTATGAGTAGTATCAATTCTAGAGTATACTTATATAACTAAATAACATGATCAATATGGTCACTTGTTCACCATGTCATTAGGATTCAGATAGTGCATAATAAAGTCACATGATCCACACTCAAATATAGTGTGATACTCATATGACATAAATACTAACAACTAACATTCCTAATATAATATAGATGTCTACTCAAGAATCTATATACAAATAAGAAACTAACTACCATTATCTATCCAAGTTACACATTTCCATATCAACATAAAAATAATGAATATAATTAAACACATATACAAGTATACAATGCTATAAAACAATATGACAAGTAAAAATGACATCCATATACCAATAGGTCTATATATATAAATTAAAATAAGTTTTAATATAATGATACAAAATCATTCAATAATTAGATCTTGGTCATTAGGATTAGCCTCACCACCCTCACTTTTAGATACAACACAATAAAACTAGATGCTCCCACATCCCCTCTAGATCTAGATCGATATCCATGTCTCCATGCTCTATCTCATAAAACTTCTACCTTAGCTAACAACTCTCCATGCTCCTACTATAGATGAATATACTAATCCATAATTTTTCTACCTACCCTACCTAGAACATCAGGTGTAGGCATATCTCACCTATTCAACTCAATAGTGCCTCCTCTCTATCAGTAGTTACTCACCTATATGAAATAGTTGTTGTCATTTGATCAAACATATGGTCATGGATGCTTACAACTCATGTAGCCCTCTCCACTAACCCATCATACATAGAATCATCTAGAATGTGTCATGTTAAGTCTCATAATACAATGTCAATAATGGTCTCCTAGTACTTGTCATCTCTTACACTTACACACACCAAAGAAATGCATTATATACCTACTCAATAAGTCAATAACTAAAAAAACATACAAATATATAACAATAACGTACCCTTAACTACTCTAATGGGATCTAAATCTAACACATCCTCCATGATAACACCACCTCTTAGAAATAGTGATGGCCATCTATATCATCCACACTATAATATAAATTAATTGATATCCCCCACACCATCTATGTCAAATATATATGCCATATAATCTCACTCCACCAAAATTAGATCTATCTTAGTTACTATGGGTCTCAGTTTGGTACTTGGCCTCATTGGGGACTAAAAACTTATCAACTATACCCATGATGTAGGTGGCACATCTTAGATCACACCAAAATTTTATGTCACCTAATCATACTAAAATCTCTCAAAAACATTGAACCAATGATCCTACAATCAATAGCTAACTTGAATCTATCTCATCTAGATCCCATCCTTGGGCCTCCCATAAAATGACCTATAGGGCCTCCAAATAATGTCTTTAGATATCACCCAATCCAACACCCATAAAAATGCATATTTTTCCTTGATTTCATGGGATTTATGCCAATACATCTCTCTATAAATACCTATGGGTCTAATCAATACACACATGGAAACCCCTCAGGTATAACACCTACAATTTGTTTGTAGGACTAATCGTGTAATAATATAAATGATCATATCTTACAACTACACAAATCTTGATTAAAATGATACAAACCCTAATCCAAATGGGCTAGCATAGTATGATCCCATAAGTACACAATCCTATGACCTTGTATATCTTATACAATCCCATGCATGTTATATGAAATAGACACACCACACCCATTCACAATAATAAATGAAGCTAATAACACCACCAAAAACTTTCACAACCATGAAAAACTAGATGTAACAATAAAAGATAATAAAAAATCATTACTACTCCCTCGATGATGGGAACCCATAGTTATGGATACAAAATATCTTGAGGCTTGATCTATATCTTTGTCTCTAGCATCCTCTTATAACATAACCTTATGACTAATAATGGGTATTCTAAGTATCTTACAAACATCCTCTAAAGTGATAGTAATCTCCTATATGGGCAACTAAAATGTATAGGTATCAACATTCCATTGCTTACATAATGTATTATCATATGACAATCCCATGGCATAAGTGAAAGTTATTCACATAACCCAAATTAGATCTATCAATAATTTCTCTCTCATCATCTGACATAGGTAACCATCATCCAACCACTAGAAACTCATTCATGCATACATACACTTACAAATTCACATAAAATGTAACATTAACACCTCCTAATGACAAATATAAATGTATAGACAATAATTAAATGAAAAATAGAATCAATAATTATAGTGTATACTCCACTAGACACTAGTGATGTAGCCAAGATAAAAGTGTTGGACATTAGCATGTCCTTACATAGTAGTGTGAAATCTTAGGACACTAATGTGGTCCTTGGGACACTACCATGGACCTTCCATAAATGGGACCTAACCTTACTTAGTGATGCTAAAAATGAGAAAAAAATGAAATATACTTTTTAAAAACATGAAAAATAATAGGTTCCTTACTAGGTTGATCTTCTCCTTAGCTTGGATGAGCATCTCCACCTCCTCATAGTGGGTTACATTCATTCCTCATCTCTTCAGCATATTTTTTAAGATTAGATAAAAAATTATATCAATTAAAAAGGTTTAAATGATTTTTGAAATCAACTAAGAAACCCACTTACACTATGTTTTAAAAATTCCACCTACCTAAGGTTGACCCTATGTACAAATTTTGCCAAATATTACCAAAATATTCCAATCATGATATCTCAAGAACTATAGCTCTAATTTTCAATTTATTTCTTATGTGTAGGAGTCTATGATGATATCCCCTACATTGAAACCATACCAATGACACCTCTATACTAATTAATTTAACTCTACAAATGACAAAACTCATACTTCCTTGACAAAATCAATATAGACCACAAGTTTATCTTAGTCCCAGTTTAAAAATGATCCCTCTATGATAACCAAAATATCAAACTTGAAATCCTATTATCAACATTAACTATCACTAATAGGCTTATAAGTATAAATTTGGCTAAATACCCTTACCCCAGTTTCATCTATCTCATCAAAAGAGGTCATTTATATACTATTCACACCAGTATAGTTGACTCAAATTTTCTAATCCAGATACATTGACACTTATATATTTAGATACACTAATTTACTCAGTGGTTTAGATATAAAAATACATACTTGACTCAAATTTCTTGATCCAATAACTTAGACACATATTTAGGCTCATATACATAGATTGTCTCAGATATTTAGATACATAGTTGACTTAAATTTATTGATTTAGTGACTCAGACATATAGCTAGGGTTAAATACATAAATTGAATAAGATATTTAGATATAAAAATTAACTTAGATATTTAGATACATATATTGACTTATATTTATAGGGTTTTACAACACTAGTTCATATTCTCAAACTTTACATAAGATTTTGACATAATTCCAAACTCAAATTATGACAAGGGGGCATATAGATGATACAAAATCCCTATACATACATCTAGCCTTATGTATAACATAAACAACTACATTACTCATATATCAGGTTTGGGCACATGATGTAGGGAACATGTCCTCAATCCCACATGATTTCACTAGGCTATATAGATGGAATGGCACACTATAACATTCTCTAGATTACACTCAGATCAACATAAGGATTTCACCAAGTTGGGTCATATGGTCATCTATAATGGTTGATCCATAGTTTCACATCAGACCCAAATTACACCAATTTGTGTAGGATGTAGGTTAAGTAACAATTTTTACCTCTGAGCACATCTACTTCTCAAAATTAGTTACATGCTAGAGTGTGGGAAAGTAGGGAATATTTCTCCATAATTATACATTATGGAAAGTAGGGATTATTTCTCCATAATTATACATTACTTCCCAAACTTAGTTAGATGATATAATCAATAAAATCAAGGCTTGTTTTTCCCTAATTATAAATTACTTCTTAGAATCTGTTACATTCTAGAGTGGGGGAAATAGGTCTTATTTCTCATAATTATAGATTAATTCTCGAGCTCAATTACATATTAAATTGGGGGTAAGTAGGGATTATTTCTCTGTAGTTCATAGATTATTTCTTAAACCCAGATACACATTTAGATTTAGATTTTGATCTCTCATGATCTAGTTAATTTCTTAGATTCAGTATAGGTGACACCCACATTATGGATTTACCCTTCACAACCAACATTCCAAATGCTTGTCCACTCTCTAGCCAAGAAGTGGGTTGGTTTCAAAATACATCCTCATAGGTAAGTATAAGCACACATTTTATTTTAATTTTACTCTATTACCTTCATTTCCATTTCATTACTAAGATAAAATGAGGGAAAATGTACACACCCTAATTTGATCAAGCAAACATAAGTACTATGTATTTTATAGATCTTTCATAGGAGGTTATTAATGATGAATATGCATCTTATTTTCATGGTCACTTTGGTATTTTTGTATTTATCATGGCTTATATTTCCTAATAAATACACCTCTAGTGGTCTTATATCATATTATCCCAATCACAGGGGCCCCATGACCTTTTTTCCATAATCACTACCCAATTTTGTGGTCATAGGACACTAGCATGATTTTGGAAACTAGCATAGTGTGCTAATGTCCACCTCAACACTAGTGTTCAATGGCCACATTTTTAACTTATTAGGGGTCATATCCATTTATTGGGTATATTCTTATGATTTTATCTATATTTTCACTTTATGAGCCTATGAACAAGCATCTTACATTCAAATTAAAGTTCCTTTTATATAAAGAGCCATACAAGGCATTTTACATCTATGACTTACTACTTTGGCACATAATTACATAAAATCAATTAATATTATAACTCAACACTCTAAATATTCCTTAATTAAACATATAGATATACATTCTTGATCAAATAAGTGACTAAGATAAATCCATTCTAGCATATCATGTGTGTTGATTATGCATGTTCCCTAAGGGAGAACTACATGTGATTTGAGACCCCTAACATTGGGGTTAATTTAGGGAGTGACTAGAACAAAAAGGGTTATGTATCATGTGATCATAAAATCCCATAACCTAATTTTCCCTTTTGAATTTGATTATATTTTTGTTTCATGTGTATAGTTATTCATTAGGGTTATGAAGAAGATATCACCAAATAGTGACATAGAAAGATGATCAGATACTCCTGAACACACCTATAGAACCTTAAAATTCCCTCATAACATATCTAAAATTCCCAATACCCCTATCCTCAAAGGGACATTAGCACAATGAATTAGACACTAGATTGGTACACCACTATCCTACTAGCTATGGTAGTGTCTTAAGGTAGTAAAAAATCTAGTTCTAAAATTAAAGGACTCTAGATAGTCTTCCCTGACCTGTTTCAACATTATCATCATCTAATGATGCCTATATTATTATATATAATTATATTCCTCCTTACACTTCATACTTTAGGTGAATCAATTAGATTATTTATTTAATATATTTATTTTTATATACCTTTTGTACTCAGTCCTTTAATAACCTATGATTTAGACTAGTTAACACCTTAAAAGTTAAATCACATCTATATCCATTACCTAGGTTTTTTATTTCTTCATATGAAACTACCTATTAATACATGGTGAATCCTTTGTGTAAGTTAAGTAACCTTATAAACATTTTCATAATTAGCACATGTGTTAACCACTAGTTTTGTAACCCTAAAAACACTTTTAAATATTATAGGCCATATATTTTGCATACAATCTTGAACTGACATGCAAGTTTTTTTTAAGTTCATAAAATTTTAAAAGGAATCCAAATATGCAATCAAAATGTGTTTTATATTAATTATACATGGTTTTTATCCATTATACCAAAACCTATGTGTTAAGGTCATAAGATGCCACAACTTATTATTAAACCTTATTAATGGTTAAATAACCTAATAAACTAAAAAAGAGTGTTATAAGGAATTTTTTAAATTGAATTATTAATTTAAATTAAAATAGTGGCTTATTTACTTGATATTTATCACATTGATAATTCAAAATTTAAATTTTATCTCCTTTATTAAGAGGATTTTGGTCCCCAAAAGCATAGGAACTCATGAGGTGACGAAATTCATTCCCCACTTCTTGAACATTTCATACACTTGGATGTATATTTTATAAAATAACCTATAATAATTGTGAAATTATTATTCCACTTTTCATGTACCTTATGTGGTTCATTTCTTTCCATCAAATATTTTTAATGAATACAAATGTTGAAAAGAGGACAATCCATTAGTAATTTTATCTCACAATTTTTTTAATAGATATAATATGATAATTTTTGCATTCAAATACTCCATTAAATTTATTATCTTTCAAAATAATAAAATAAAAACTTGTTTAAATTGAGTGGGACTTACCAAGGATATCTTATATTTTCCTTCATAATATTTGATGGTGTATCTTTTTCCATAATTAACAAAATGGTATTAGTTATCTCTTCTCACAAAAATAACATATATAATACACATATAAGGGATACCAAATTTTACACCAAAAACATCAAGATACACAACATCAACCATAAATTCATCAATGAAATGCGCATTTATCCCAAACTTGAATTTTCATTGTTTGGAAACAACCATCTCTACTCCTTGTTTCACCCATCCTAGAACATAGGGATTTGAATGATTATACATTTCTAACCCAAGTATTTATACCAACTCTTCACTAATCATATTTTATTTAAATCAATAATAAAAAGGAGAATTGACTTTTCTATTCTTAATTTTAACTTTATTATGATTTTTTTAGATGGTTTAACTTTATCGTCAACATCATTTTCACCCAAACATACATTTTTACTAATGGAGATAAAACACAAATTATCATCCACATCAAATATGAACCCAACCCATTTTCCTTAAATCAAGGTTGTATCTTTGTTTTTTTATCTTTTTCTTAAATAGTTTCAATTTTGGATACAATTTCAACAAGTTTCATATGTATTACCATTAAAATCATAGTGCTCACGATGCCATGTGTAATCCTTGTTAGTAATAGTAGAATTAGTATTGAGCCAACCTTTATTCTGTGAAACATTTGAGGAGTAAGATGAATAATTTTTCTCATCCATATCAAGATAATCAACTTTAGTTCAATAATATTCTAAGTCCATAGGCTTGGAAAGTAAGACATGCCTCCTCAAGTGACAATGGAGTACTATAACATACTTCACAGTGATTTCATGATCAAATGTATTTTTTTCCATTTAGACTACATTATTGAAAAATTAAATTTTGAAATATTTTACCTTTTTCCTTCTTATTTATTTAAATATTTATAATCCATATACATTTCCTCTTCATAAAAAATTAGATAAAATTGTTTCTTGATAAAAGTTTTAAAACAATCCAATTTAGTGATTGGTGGTAGCTTCTTAACAACCAAGAAATGGAAATAACTTTCAAAACATGTTAAGACATGACTATATAGCTTTTATCTTGTAAAATAAATTATTTTCCTTCATTAATTCAATGAAAATTAAAATATATCTCTGATAGGGATAACCAATTATCAAGTTTGTCTGCATTCACCTCACCTTCATATGGATAAATATTTATCTTAGTATCTAATTTGAATGGATGTGGAGATTTTATTGTATAATACTTCTATTTTGCATTGTTAGGAGTCTTTATCTCTTCACTTGATTTAGAATTCTCCATAAAATCTCCTAGGTTCACCATGAAAGCCTCCATAGTCTTCTCAATATTCATCATAAATTGATATATGCCAACAATATACTATTCTAACTTAAAAAAAAATCTCTTTATCATCTTGAGGTAATCTATCATCTTCAGGATCCATACTTCTCACTTATCTATTCTAATTTATTTTGGATATCTCATGTTGCAAAGGAATATAGACACATTTTCCATTACAAATTTACTAATATTGTAATAGGAATAAATCTACATAATGGTCACACTATAAAAACTACACAATGAAACACTAGCCAAATATTATACCCATCTGATTTATAATTTGTATGTACATTCTATATCTATATCAACATGAATTTAATAAAATCCTAAAATTTTGTGATTTGTTAGATTTATATTTGTTTATGAAATATATTACAACAATTACAAAATATACATAATATAAAATTTAAAGTGTTACACACTAAATTAATAATGAAACATGTAAGTAGATAAATAAAAATAAAAAAATAAATTGTAATAAGACACAAGATTACCCTAAATGAACATAATTTTGGAAAACTAATAAAAAGTGAGGGATATCATCTTATTTCCACTATCTCTTTTTATAATTATAGGTACATTTACTTCTCAATGTATTAATGTAAACTCTTTAAATTTATAACATGTCAAAAAACCCATAAATTATCTATGATTTTATCAATCATCCTTCCTTACAACACTCCAACTCCAAAACCACATAGAATAAAAAATAAGAACTAATATTAAACATTGATTGCCTTATAGTGGCCCTATCAATGTACATTTGTGAAATTAAGCATCAAATAAATATTTATTAGGAATCCAAAAAGATTAAGAAGGCAATATAAATTATTTTCATCTATTACTCTACCTATTCTTTGTCTTTAGGCAAAACCACTAATTAGTGTAGGGAAAAACCATTGTGGCAATTGCAAAAATATCAATGAAATTAAAAAACTATTTAGGTGATTATATATCTTCCAATTAAACCTTAAAACCTATCATGGTAGTTACACAACCTCTATGATAGTTATGTAACTACCAAGATGGTTACATAACTACCACATATGTTATCCAATAGTTTTATAACCATAAACACATAACTAAATTCCAAAGCCTTTATATTTTCAATAAAAACTTGAAATGACATGACATTTTTAAAATTTCATAAAATTTCAAGAGGAATACAAATATGTAATCAAAAAATACTTTGAATGAATTATATATAATTTTAACCTCTACACCAAAACCTATATGTTTTAGGGTCATAGTATGTTAGATTTTTCTTGAACTTTGTTAATGGTTAATTTTATAAAAAAAATTAAAAAGAGTTTTAAAAATATTTTTTCAATTGTTTCAAGCTACATTATTAGTTAAAATGAGAATAGTGACTTAATTAACTCACATTATGAACATTAAAATTCTTAAATTTGGATCACTATTATACATATATTTTTTTCTTCTTCCTCAATATGTCATGCCATTCACATGTGTTCCTCCATTGATATTGTGCCTTGATTCATATTTCTTCTAGATTCAAAATTTATATCTTTTCTTGGTTTTCAATGACATTTTTATATCCCTTTGGTTTAGTTTTTATTACTATGTTTATATGGACATTTCCCATTTTTTATTGATAGCTTTCAAAACACTTTTGTATAATTCATAATTATGATAACATACATATATTTAGACCTTTATATATGCATGAGATATGATTAACCTACAAATAATCTATCTCAATAGACTCATAATCAAATAAGGTCAATCAAATAAAACCTATGATACTTGTACAATTAGGTAATGACCTATGAATTCTACAAATATACTAGAGGGTTGCCTATGTCACACATTTCAAGAGGAAAGGGTTACAAAGTCTAAGCCTATGACACAAGGATGTATCTCTCACTAGACCTATATGAAAGTAATTTATTGTAAGTAAATATTGTAATGATGTAAGTAAAATAAACTAAACTAAAGGGAAGGGTTACAATGATTATAGTTGGGTAGGGTGAAATAGTCTACAAAATGGGGATATTTGTAATCTAAAGTGTAATATGTAAAGTCAAAAAAATTATATAGCCACACCAACTTATTTAGTGTAGGGATAACCTATACAAGGACACACACACATTAATTCACTAAAAAAAGGATAACATATAACTACTAAGTAAATAAAGAAAAGAGTATAGATTTAGAAATAATTACCTTGGGGGAGACCCATCAAGTATCAAACTCCCCCTTGTCTCAAGTGGAGCTTTGTAAGGTGTTATGTGTTGAATAATTCAAATGTTTTGATAAAGGCCTAAGATATCCTCAACTAATAACTCATAATGAATCCTCATATTGAGCTTCAAATACACCACAATGAAAGCTTCCTCAAGATAAGGTTTAGACCAAACACTATTCCAAATATGACTTAGATTATAAGTGTAAATGAAATCAAAGTGAATAGAGTGTATATGATTGTGTTGGAATGATATATGAACCTTATATATTGATCCAATACCTAAAACCAAACCTAAACACTAATCTTCCACTATCAATCTAACCAATATAGTTTAAATTATCCATTTTACATAGAATGATATTGACTAGATTAATATAATACAAATGCTATAATAAATGATCATAATTTTATTGAGCTAGTTGATATAGTACATGAAGGGTAAAATACACTAAATATATGGTATCAATTAGGCTGATATTATAGGATACAAGGAAATTGACATGACTAAACAAGGATAATAGGGAAGAGGAATATAGAAATACACTTTGAAGAGGCCAAAATAATAGTAGGAATGGTGTGATAATGATATAATAAAAATATCTCTCACAAAGTCCCACAAGCCTTGCCCTCCCCTTTCCTAGTTCACCCTTTAAGATGTACACTTAGGGATAATGATGCTTGAACAATCACTGCAAGAAAAAGTATTTATAACTAATAAATTGAAAAAAAATTATGTGTATATATATACCCCACCTGAAGCTCATCACTTCTCACAATAGTGTAAAATGGTATGTCACCTTGTAAAATAACATAACAACACAAAGATATAACTAAAATGAAATGAAATAATAACTGTAAAAAGTAAATGAAAGTAACTAAAATTAAAATACATACCTTCAATGGCCTTATAGGTCAAAGATAAGACTGCATGTGTCTCAAGTGATGGAAGGTGCCCAACATACAAACCTAAAAAATAAGATAAAATTCCAAAATTTTGCAATTATTTTTTGTTAACACCTAAAAATTCTCTATTGTGCCATGAATCTAAGTCTTATTTTGTTTCATGAAAAGGACTTATGGAAATTAAGATATGGGTAGAAAATTGAATATCATGATAACTAATTGAATGCTAATAATGATAATTATAAGGATGATGATGTAATATGATGTAGATTTTTTATTCTTGTCTATCAAGTGTGAGAAAATGCATGGTGAAAAGGAATAAAAACTAAATGATGAAAAATGACATATTAAGTAAATAGATAGAAAATAAATGAATAAAATATGTGAAAAATGATGAATTAAATGAGAATAATGAATTTAAAACACACCAAAAAAATATGAGGTATGAAAAACATTTTACGTAAATGAAATATTCAGTGTAAGAAAAAGATGATCAAACAAGGATATGTAAGTAAAGTTGTAATCTCATGTAAGAAAGCATGTCAAATAAAACATGAAGAAAACATAAGACATTATAATTAAATTTAGTTAAAATTATAAGAAAATAATGTCAAGTCAAACATAAATAAAAATATATATGATAGTATTCAAAATTTCCTATTTAGGATAAGTGAAGTTGATAAAAATAAAACAATAGCATGATAAAAAAAAATGAAAATATAAATATCTAAAGATTGACAACTCAAATTTTGTGCTTGGGATAAAATTTGATGCAAGAAATAATAACCACCTAAATACATTAAAATGATTATAATGGAACTATGTGTAAAACAAAGGTGATGGGTGTTTGTGAGGAATGGCTGATTATATTCCCTAGGTCTTACAATGTAGCTCATAAACTAAAATCCAAGTGGCATGAGAATGATAATAATGTGATATATATGTGATTAATGATATGATTATATAAAATTTATACCCATCAAGTGGATATCATATAAAATATGATGTAAATAATAAATACAAGGAACCACATATGTTGTTTAAATACTTAGTGGGAATGAGACACTCTAGACAAGTGAGTAAGGATATGAATGATCAAAATCAAGGAGCTAGGACACTCTAAATAGTGAACACAAGGCTTATGATAATAATTTAAGTAAATAAATCATCCCATGAAGGCAATACGAATAAAATTAAAATGATCCTACCTTTCCATAACATGTTCTTTGCTCCTCAAGACCCATTACAAAGCCATTGGCCTAATACAAAAATTGGGTAATTATCTGGGAAAGTAGGTGGCATTGAAATTTATTAATATACAGTGATATAATGATATAATACATAATACCATAGCCTTGAAGCCTATTCACCCCAATGGATATTAGTTCTATCATTAGGCCAGTTATGGAGTTTAAGTTTTGATAAGAAAGGAGATATGCTAAACAAATATCATGTATTTTGGTGTGATCTAAATTTTGTAATATAATTTATTTTTTATATTATTTTTATAGTAATTATCTTATATTTTATATTACTCATCCATAAGGATTCGTAAAACTAAACATGGATGAAATAGATATTTAACACAAGAGGGATTACACTTGGCTACTAGAAAGAGAACCTAGATACCTTGGTGCTTAAAGACTCTTAGACTATCCCCATATGTAAGAGTGAAATATCAAAACTATCCTATGTGTGCCTTAAGTGAAACGAAAATAGGGATTAATGGGGATATTAGAAGATCCATCCATGTCATAAAAATGATAAAATTAGGAATATTCTTATAGATGATCACAAGGAGGGAAAATAATGATTCAAAAAGGGTAGAGTTATGCTATGATAGTCATGCCATTATGGAAATTATACTAACCTATAAGGGATCAAGCACAAGCATTGGTAAAATTAGTAGTCATCCCAAAAGAGGGGGAAATTAAATAAGGGTAAAATAATCAAAAGGAGATTAAGGAAAACATGATAAAAAGGTGATAAATGTGAGAAAGAAAACCCAAAGGTGATACATAAGATCCTTAGGTGAATATAAGGTCAAAATTATAAATACCAAGGAACCAAAAAGGAATTAATGGTGTAAATAATAATCCAAAAAGAGTGGGAAAGTAAATAAAATGTATAAAAATAAAATAAACATGAGATAAAATAAAAATCAAAATCTATGCTAATGACTATATCAAATAAAATCATGTGAAATACAAGCATATATGTCTTGGAAAGTTTCTTGAAGATGATTTTTAATATGCAAAATGTTATTGATTGCTAACTTAAGGTAAGTATGAGAGATCAAGAATCTAAGGATGAGGATGGGCATAGTAAGATGCCCCAAAAGCATTCTTAAGATGAAATATGGGAATTGTAAGATGACCTAAAGGCTGAATTATGGGCAACATAAAGTGCCCCAACATATGTAGTAAGAAAATGATGGGCATTTTAAGATTCCCCAAAATGTGTTATAATAAGAGGATAGGTATCAAAACATGCCAAACATGTGGAATATATGTGGATTAGAGCCAACCTCAAGATGACAGGTGCAGTAAGGATGTCAAAATTTGTACTAAAATAGGAAATGTGGCATCTAAGGTTGTGTCAAGATCATTGGGAAGTGATATAAAATTATGATGTATAATATCCTCCAGGTTGATACACTTTAGAGAAATATGAGTAAAATGAACTTTATTGGACAAGTTGATATAATATAATGAAATAGGATTAAAACGAACAATATTAAATAGGTTGATATAATATACTAATATAATAGGGGTGAAATGGATTGCATTGACTAGGTTAATACAATTTGATGATGATGTTGACATAAAATTTGCATCTTTGTTCAAAAAATTTATGTAGTTCATGTTAACTTTAGTTGAAACTAATGTGGCACAAATATTAGTATTATTTAAAACTAGTTATCTTATGCATTCATAAAACAAAAAAGTGGTATGTTCATTCAAAATAATCAATACACATTGTTTCCTACTCTAACTTATCTATATTTATATAATTATAATATAAATAGTGATTATAGTTTTCATAGATCTCTTTATTTTATACCACCTTACTCTTTACTTTAGTTCCACTCTTCTCTAACCTATTAAAAATGTTACTATGCTATGTAACTATTTAAATAAATTATCTTATCACACATACTCTTTTATATGTTATACCTAATATATTATAATGATTTAATATAAATATCATCTAGATATCCTTAAAACTCAATAGTCATGTCTATGTAAGACATGCATTTTATTCATGTAAGTCATCTTGTGTTGCTGTAAGGATCCAATCTTTACCATGTTACCCATGTTGGTAAAATCCTATATTTAATCATCTTGGAGATGTATTATACTACTTAGGTATTTTTTGATGTCCTATGATGATCTTATTTTTCCTTAACTATTGAATAATCTTGCCAAAATTTTCCCAAATTTTATTCTTTTGTCTTGTGCTTGAAATAACTTATAATTTTTTTGGTAGTTACTAGAAACAATATGTCTGACTTAATTCCAAAAATTTACTTATCAAAATTATGGTTAATGAAGTTTATTCCCCCTCTTTGGGTACATATTTCTCATACTTGTTTGTCATTTCTTTATAAAAAGTTTCCTCATTTACAAGTATGGCTTTGGCATCTAAAATATTATGTTCTGTCATAACATTTTATTTAGCCTTCATTACTACCTATTTTAGGGTTAGTGACTTATCTAATGTTTTTAGGTATGCTTCATGATCCTTGATATGAATTTACATCTTCTTCATCTGAGTATTCATAAAATTCCCATAGTCTTCTATAACCTCATAAATAAGTATGCATTGAGATCATTTTTATTTGTATTATTCTTTAAAAATTACCCATTTGGCCCATTTTACCTTATAGGGAAATTTATGAATACCAAAACTAGTAAAATCAATGCTTATATGTATTTCTATCTCCTCCAATTCCTTATTTTTGTCCTAGGTCCATAGGGGCCAACTAATTTAATGTGAAAAGTAGGTCTCTGTATCTCCCATTGTTATCTATAGTTTCCCCACTTTTTCTTTGTATCAAGTTATTCTAACCTAGTTTTCCCCTAATAATGGGCCCAATAATTCTTCCTTGTATTCTATTCTAGCCTCTAATTTGATTATGTTCTTATCTACTATAGATCTTACATGATTGATGAAATTATCCATATTTTCCTCCAGTTGTATCTCTATTGACCATGTTGTGTCTATATCATATTGAGTTTTAGAAATGGTTAAGATAGCTAGACACTTTTTGATGCCTTTTTCACAGTTTACACACAACTTCATCCATTCTACCTTATCACTCTAGTTAAGAGTCTATAAAAATATTTCAAATTCTATTGGGGTGTATTTTTACAAGGATACTACAATTTTTACTCATGCAGTAGGCTAAATAAAACTTGGTAGCACCATAATTTTAGATATTATCTATTTGTGTCATTCCAATTTTGCTTTAATATGTTTCAGGGAATCCATGGGAGTAACTATACTACTCTGAATCATTCCTACAGCTCCTATGTAACTTTTTAATGAAAATTTTCTAGTGTCCCTTATTTATAAAAATATTATAGGGGATACTAAACTCTTTTCCCTCATTTTCATTTTATTTCTATTATATATTTTCTTTTCCACCCCTTTTCTTCTCTTTTTCTTATTTATTTTTATTGTTCTCCACTTCTTTTTTCCTTTCCTCTTCAGCCTTTATTTTTCCTTCTTCCTCATTTATTTTATTTTCTTCCTCCATTTTTATTTTCACCTCCTCATGCTTCCTTTTATTTTCCTCTATTTTTATTTTATCCTTTTCCTTTTATTTCCTTTTTTTATTACTCTTCTATTTTTATTTTCTCTTCCTCCTTTGCTTTCCTTTTTTATTTTTATTTTTTAACTTCTCTTCTATTTTTATTTTATTATCATCTAATTTTTGGTTTTCCTCTCATTTTTTTTCTTCTAATTTTTGGTTTTCTTCCAACTCTTTTTATACTTTCTCCTTCTATAGAATCTATTTGGCTTGTTAGTTAACCATGTCCACAATTTTCTATATTTTTCTTCTCTCCTCATCTAGTTATTTTTATATTTATATCCATTATTATGTTTTAGATTCATCTATTTATTTCAAAGTTTAGATTTGTCTTTATTTTTAAAATGTATCCACTAACATTATATCTTTTTTTGGTCCTCAACTCAATTTATTAGATATACTTTAATCTCTTTATATCATTAAGAGACATAGTTGATTCCTTTGTTGCCTTTGTAGTTCCTCCTCTTGATATTTTTATACTTTCACATGAGATTCATTGATTTTATATTTTATTATTTTTTATTATCTCATATAAATAAGTAGGGAGTCTTACTAATGTATTATCCAAAGTAAATAGAGCAAGCTTTGTATTATCTAGAATTGCTCTAACTATTTTATACTAGCCCTCCATATTTGTATCCTTATAAATTTTTACTAAGTTATGTATAACTCATTTATTTTTGCATGTACATATTAGTGTGTTCATATTTATGACTAATACTATGGTATCCCATTATTCACTTGTTATTTTTTCATGTTCTCCTTATTTTGATGATTCTATATATGAATAGGTCATAAGTGTTTCTCTCATGCCTTTTATTTTCACCACCTTTTATTTCTTATTAACCTTATATATGGTTTATGGTGAAAGTATTATTTTTATCTTTTCCCACTCATTTGTAATAATGTTTATTCAACTGCCAGAGATGATGTGGGAAACATTTCTTATTTTTCCTCTATCTAAATTTTATACTTTTTAATGGTCCCCTACCCTATTTTAGATATATTTTCCCTCAAAAAAATATGGGTAGTGCCTTTGACTATCATTTATTCTTAATCCAATAAATTACCAATAGTGGAGTTTTTGAATACAAAAGCAATAATCTCCTCCTCTTGTTCTTGACGTAGTGGTTCTAAACTATGAATTTATTTTTGTAGTCAAGATGATCTATGTAATATGGGATTATCTATGAAGGTCATGTTAAAGCTTCTATTTTTTTATGTCTCCTATAATCAAAATCTCTCTGGTATCTCTAATGTATGGGTATATATTTTGAATTATATTGGGAACTAGTTCTTACTTCAATCATGAATTTCACTATTATAGGATCCTGTGATAACCTTTTAGTTCCAAAAATTAATACCTCAATATGATTTTTAGTAACCTCATAAGATAAGGGTGGAATTAGTTAATATTTTCTATAGAATTGGTTATATATAAATATTTTTCAACATCTACTATAAATCTTACCTTTTTGAAATATTTCTAGACTATTCCTAGGAGATTTAACCCACTCGACCCCCATGTTTTTAATATTTTTTTAACATGCAATGAAGTGTTCTACCTCCTCCTTCACTTACTCTATTACTCTTAATGTAGTTTTTTTGTGTTCCTATAGGTGTATTAGGGTCCTATTAAACTAACCCTTGATGACCTGGAATTATCTACCTGATATACATGGCTAAAACTAGTAGGATAGAATCATAACAAAAATCATGTGTACCTTGCTTGATTTTGTGGAGGTTTTACTAAAATTATTTGTAAAGTGTGATAGTCAAGACATATTTCATCCACATGCTCACAATATCCTAATAAATTTTTATATTCTTTGTAATTATTGAATCTTCCATGTTTGTGTAATACACCTTCCACATAATTGCTTTTGCAACATACTATAATTTAGGGTTTCTTATTTTATGAATAACCATGGTTCATAGATTGAAATTTGTGCTTGTGAGTTTTACCACTAATTTTTTATATAATATTTATGGGTGTTATGCCCCTGATTCATTAACCCTATCATTGTACGGATTACCACTAATGTAATATGGTATGGTTGGTTGAAATAAATGGCATATTTGTGTGTTTTACTAAGTAGTACCTTTTTGGTACTTTCCATCAATCTAAAGTAGGGGAAAAATATCCATACATCTAATTTCATCCTTAATATTATATTCTCAATATTATATTCTTAATATTATATTCTCATTATTGTGTTTGAGGATTTTACTACATCATTTGCCTCCTCTAGGGTTCCATCACTTAGTGACCAATTTAAATACCAAATGTTAATGGATATATCTGTGTATATCCTAATTATACATTACTAAGGATAAGATAGTAGAAAATTCACCCTATGTATCTTGAATTTATGATTTAATTGATTGTTTTTTTAAATTTCATTTGCTTAATATTTCTACACTCAACACTTATGATACCTCTATCTCTCATTTTTGTGTACCAAATTTAACTAAATAAATCTTATTTCTTTACATAAAATATGAGAAGAGTGATGTTTATCAGAGGATTTTATAATTTTATGTTAATTGAAACCATTGTTTTATAAAGTCCATAATCTGGCCATTAATCATGGAGTTTCAATGGATTATTATTTATCATTTATTAATTTTATCTATTTCATATATTTTGTGTCTTTATTATCATTCTTTTCACCTATTTCTTTATTGATTTTCATACTTATCTTCTTATGTCATTATATTTTCATCTTAATTAATTGCATAGTTTTAGCCAACTAGTTGTTTGTATTTATTTCTATAGATTTCAACTAACCCACTATATATATTCATATACAAAGATAAATGTAACTACACTCTTTCACTCAAACATTATTTTATTTACCATTATTTTGAAATTATTTTTGCAAAAACTTCCACTCTTATCTATGTCATCCTATCTACTTATATGTATGTATTTCCTTCAAGTTTTGAACTTGTCCTAAAAAATTTCCAATTTTTAAAAAATTATTTTTGTTTACCTATATGTATTTTTTTCAAAATTATTTTTTCTCATTTTTTTCAAAATTATTTTTATTTTTATTTTTTTATTTTCAAAATCTTTTTTGTATTTTTCCATTTTTACTTATTTTTCATCACCCCCTCCTATCTCCTACTATTTAATTTATTCTCATTTGGGGATAACATGATACACAACCAATAAATATACATCTAACATAATATACTGCAAGATCTTTGTTTGACTCAACTAGATTTACAGGAAAGTGTTACCACTTAAGTTTTTTTACTATTTTTTATTACATTTTATCATAGTTATCTATAGTATAGAGTTTCAATTGAGTCCTATTAAAAAATCCTTTCCTTAAGGTACTTTGAAAAGTTTTTAATTTTATTTCTCTCAAATTTAATGTGTATTCGATTATATATGGCCTAAGTCATCTTATCTTTGATTTTCTCAAAATTTTATATATATATTTTTTTATCATAAAACAATACCTTATCCTTGATTTTAAATTCTTTGACCTTCATATGTATACCATGCCATGATTTTTGGCATATTTTATATTGAATTTTGTCTTAAGTTGCTAAGAATATTTTCTTATCAAGTATTTCTAATTCCATCAATAAACAATATTACTTTAAGGGATTCATTCTCATTTAATCTAAATGTCACTGTTACTATAAAATTTGGTAATAAATAATTTTTATTGTCACTTTTAAACCATATACTAGCTAAAAAGGGAGGTATTTAGATAGAATTTTATATGTGGTGTGGTAAGCCCACAATACAATTAGTATTTTAGTGTTCCAACCACCAGTTTTTGTATTACACATAATTGTTAGTACCTTCTCCAATACCTTGTTAAATATCTCACCAATTCCATTTGCTTTTGGTGGGTATTGATTACTCCTATTATGTTAGATTAAAAAGTGTTTGAATAATTCTACAATTGTATTATTGACATAGTTCTTGCCCTGATCATTTGTTATACTTAGTGGATATTGAAAACATGTAATTATGTTCTAATATATAAAAAACTTGTATAAATTTTTTCATGAAATCCTTCATAGGATTTTTTTTAACCAATATTGTCATATATAATATTCCAATGATAATAAATCTAGACTTACATTTCCATGTTGTAGGTTTGATAGGACCAATAAAATCAATGGCCCATTTTTCAAATGGGGATAGTGCTAGTATTGGTTGGATTTGTTGTGTACCAACATTACCAAGATTTAAATATCTTAGGACCTTGAGTTTTTAGCTAAAATTTCTTTCACATTCTAATTTATTGTTCATTGCTAGATAAAAGGATATATATTTATTTTAATTTGATTCAAAATTTAAAAAAACTATAATATATTTAAAAATTTTGTAGGTGGAAAGGAATATTATATATTTTAAAATAGTTGCTCAATACATAAAATTAATGTTTAGTGTGCAACAAAGAGATAGGCTTTATTTGATAAGAAATTATGTATATATAATTTTATAGAAATGTCCGATCAAAATTTTTTGAGGCAATATTTGAGAGATCAAATCAATTTAGATATAGATAAAACTTCATGAATAAATCCAAATATCAGAGAAACACAATGGTTTAATATTTTTAGTTTCATGAATTTATGATCAAAATATATGGCTGCATGAAATCACCTTACTAGGTAGATTTGATAGTTTTCATAGACATTTTCTATCATTTTCATAGTTGTCAAAATGGGTTGTCATCACTATTTTGTGATAAAATTATAAAAATAAAATCAAATTGCATAATGCTAAAAATTTACATGCAAAAATCCAAATATAAGGAGAACACATTGGTCTAAGATTTTCAATAAAAAAAATCATTAAAAATATATAGTTCTATGAAATCAACATATCAGACAAATTTGATAATTTTTGTACTTGCCAAATAGATTATTTTGACCTAGATAATATTATTTAAGGATATAAATTTTTATTTAAAATTATAAAATATTATATAAAGCTCATGAAAATTTGGAGGAACAAGTCAATTGAATTTATTTTTTAGGTGGATATTAGTTCTTTAAACATAAATTAAACATGCAATTTGAATGAAAATTCAATGCATATATTTACTTAGTTTATTAATTTCAATAAGGATAAAAATACAATTATAGGTAACTCTTATGAGAGATATGATTTAGTTGATTTGGTCCACTTAGCTTCCTTATTAATAATTTTATTGAAATCATTATTATTCATAAAGATTTTGGAAGATAATTAACAAGCTTGAGAAATATTCATGGATGTTTTGTGATTTTGTTATAGTTTTCTAATTTATCAAATTTATATGCTTGACAAGACCAAATATCAGTGACAAATTATAAGTATGATCTATAATTTGTCACTGATTTTATTATGCTTAGAAATTTATTACTAACAATATATTTAATTATGATCATTGGGTTATTCTACAATTATTTCGTTAAACTCTTTATTGTGTTTTTTACTCTTTGTGTTTAAAACTAATTTATGATAGACATTGGTTAATGATACATGTTTGATTTAGTATTGTCACTCAATTTAGAAGGGTTTATTCCTTAAACCACTTATAGAGCCCCTTCTTTTTTGCCATAATCTTCCCTCTTTTTGTGTTTTTTATGAGATCTTATTATTTTAATACAAAATTATTATAAATATATTTTATTGGGTGTTAATTTGATCACTTTGGTAAATTTACCTTGATGAGATGTAGGTCACATGTTGTTTTTCCACTACTTGGTTAATTAAAAACTACATACCTAAATCTCATACCGTAGAGTGATTAGTCATTGATCCTAAAACAAAAAAGGTGAAAACCAATTATATGTGATGTGTATAAAAATTGCATAAACATGAGTGTCATTTCATATCTTATGTTATATTTTTTCCCATTATTTGGCATATGTCATCCATTTATAATGTAATTATGTGCCTCCTTAAACAGTGTTGGCCACCATAGGCTGCTAGCATTATCTTCTTATTGATACCTTCTTGTGAGTTGTGTCATATTTATACCCTATCATGGGCTTCTATTATAATGTTATCTCATTCATATGGTAATTCTACTTTATTCAAAACTTGTCTCTTCCTTTTTTGTATAGTGTTCTACCAAATAATGTAAAAGTAAAATCATGTATCATCAACCTTTTTCATTCTATTTTGATATATTCTTCATGAAATTCACTACTAGAAAGGAACTAATAAATAATTTATATATATTTGGGAATAACCTCAATGTAGAAAATATGAGCTTTGGGGAACTCATATTTAATTGGACTTATGTCCTCTCCTATAGTACTTCAAGATAAGTAATTAGGGCCATTGTTTATCCTATCAAGTTTTACCATAATTTTAAACTCAAATCCTTAGAAAATAATTAACCACCAAAAACTTATTCCCTATCTAATTGGTTTATTGATTATGTACTTTAGTGACTTGTGTTTGGTGAAGAATATGAATGTAGTTGATAATAAGTAATGTCTGATTTTGTGTACCACATACACCATGGAAAGTTCCTCTCTTTATATGGTGGAGTAGTTTGTTTATTATTTTGTAAATATATCGCTTGTAAAATTTATATGATATTTTATGTTACCATAGGTTTGTGCTAACATAACTCTTATTTCTATCCTAGAAGCATGTACATGAACATGAAACTCAATATTCCAATCAGAGAAGAGTAATATTGGTGCATCTATAAATTTTTTTCAACCTATCATAATATTATTGGTACTATGTCAACCATTCCAATGCTTGATTATTTTATTTCCTTATTAAACCTTCTATCAGTGCACTAATGGATTCATAATTTCTAATAAATTGGTGGTGATAACTATTATCAACCTAGATAACACCCTACCAAAGCTAAATTTCTTTGATCTTTTTCACACCTTGACTAAAATTTGAATGGTCTAAGGTGTGGGACACCTACACTTAGCTTAGACCTCTAGATTGTGAGGCTAGCTCCTATAATGTATCACTACTGCTTAGCTTACTAAAACCTACTATGATTTTTGTGATTAAAAATATTATAATGATAAATGAAATGGTAATATATTCTATTGATGGTGATACACATATATTTTTGGTTCATCCACACTATTTGAACTCATACAACATTGATAAGCAATACAATGACTGAATCTATAACTCTAAAGGATTTTTATGCAATAATATTTCACATAGAGGTTTCATCAAGTGATATAAGCATGAGGTAAATTATGGTAGGAATTATTCAAGTAAATATTCCATTATTAGCTTAGTCAATCAATATCAAACATTATATATGACCTGCATAAGATAGCATGTTAGTAACTAGGTGAGATAAGGCTACCAAGGGATAAAATACATGGTGCAAATAAAATTAATATAACACACTAAAATTTCATATATAAATATAAAAATAGTCATTTTATTCATCTCAAAAGGTTACAAATCTCAATCTTGGAAGATTTCAATCATGCCCAAGTGAGGGATCTTCAAAATAGGCTTCAAAGCCTCAATATATAGCAATGAGAAGAGAGTTAACCAAGAGATTGATGTAGAAGAGAGAAGAGAGAGTTATCTAATATTAAAATCTAGTCGATATAAAATACAAATTCTTAATAATAATCTATAAGACTTGTCTTTATGTTTAATGTTCTTGCATGAGCTCCTTGCATGGGTTCTTTGGTATTAGAATGAGATGGTGGGCCATATTGACTTGTCAAAACTCTTATTGCATGTTTTATATGATATAAATTGTATAATAACTTAAATTTAAATGAGATAAATTTAATTGGATGACTTATCTTGCATTAAGACCATGGAACATGCATTTATTGTTAGTTAACTCATGACTAGTCAACTTAGAGTAATTGGCCCTTAAGATAAGTTAACTCCCACTTTAGCCCTCCTTTGAATGAAAAATAACTTGAATAATAGATATACATGTAATTTAATATTTAATATTAGATATATGGAATTAAAATTCCACATAAACTTATTTGACAGCCTTTCAACACCAATTTCATCTTCACTTGATTGATCAAATTGGCATACTAGGCCAATTTAGACTAGTAGCCTAACTTATTGGATTTTATTACCATTAGAACCTAAATTGAAAAATTTAAACCTATAAATAAAATTATACTTAGTCTTGGAACAACTCTTCATATCATGATATAGGTCATTTTGATGAAGAAACACCTGCAACTTAGTCAAACTAGTTGACTAAGTCAATCTTCCTTGAATTTTTTCAAATTGGCTATTTTTAAGGAGCTCATAGAGGCATTTATAGGCCTATTTTTGACCATATTATGGATTTAGGATGAATAAAACATTCCAAACTTCACTCTCTATGGATTGGAATTCATTAAAATTCCTTTTACCTATCCTTTTAGCACTTTTTCTTCAAAAAAAATTATTTTTTTCCATGTCCATATAATTTTGCATATCAAATTACCAATTATAAGACCCTATTATAGTATAATTTATGTTTTAATAGGTTTTATGATGATTAATGAGGTTTTAATTTCAAGAAAATTGACTTTTCTCAAAACTGGTCCTTAGGAAGGTTTTAGAGGTAAACCTTCCTAATGATGGTTCATAAAGTACAAACATCCAATCTCAAAATTATTGCCATGAATATTTAGTGTATATACCCCTCCACTTCCTTGAGAATATCTGGTTCCCATGCAAAAGGTATGAAAAGACACATACACAATGAAGTTTGCTTGTCAAGTTTTGATTGCATTTTGGACATGATTATGCTCCTAATGATTATTCATAAAGTATATCCCCTAAAAAACCTCAATCCATAATAAATTATAATATAATATGGGTCCTAAAATCATGATAATATAATTTTTCCAAACTCTTTATGTTGTGAAATATATGATCACTTGATCATGTGGGTTGAATGACTGTCTTTGCCTACAACGTTTGAATTTGATCTAAAGGACCAATTTGAAATTTCATCCTATTATTTTATTTTTTTAAAAACCTTCATGGGACCTATCCCATATCATCATACCATTTCATGATGTCATCTTGGTTTTATCGGGTCTGCAAATGCCTTTTAGTGTTATAGGCCTTATAGGTCTTAAGGCTAGCTTTAGGCCTATTCTGAGTTTTTAGGTTATAATAAACTATAGATGATATTAGGGTATAAATATGTCATAATTAATTTATTAAAACTTATTTATATCCCATATTACCTCAATTTATTATCCAAACTCCATTTTGCCTTGATGTATCTTAAGACTGCTTGTAGGGTTTCTTTACTTCTAAGCCTCTATAACCCTTGTAGATGTGTTTTATGCTCTTTTTTGTATCATGTGAGCTTAATAACATAAAAATATGATTATATATATTTCTCTTATTCATATATATATATATTATTCCATAAAATAATTTACTTCTTGTGTGGATGTCACCATGAACATATAGGTATGTCTTAATTTCCTCATCTTATACTTACACTCAAGGGTAGAATTGTATGTAATTCATGAATGAAAATTATTATCATGTAAATAATTATTTAAAATCACTATTATATATTTTAAACCTTATTATGGATCTCAAAACATTTATTTTCTTATCAAAACCTTTAAAAATCTCATTTATTCTCTTTTTGACTATCTACTAACCGTGAGAGGACTGTGCTTGCCCTCAAGGGAATGATTTACATTGAAATTTAGTGTGATAACCTCTTAAAAATTGAATATATACTTAAAACCAATTTATTATGTTTATCACACCCTCCAATGAAGTTCAAACCTTCTTAAAAACCTTGAAACGCACAAGAAGTTTGCTTAATTGTTTCAACCATGTCAACATGCATAGGGTTGAAAGTGTCAAAATAGTTCCAGTCCTAATTTGACCTCACCAATATTTTGGATATGTATAAAAAATTATGAGGATAAATTCCAAAAAAATTTAATCTTAGATCATGTATATTGGGGCCTATAGATGAATTTTCTCAAACTTTACCCTGAGTTGCCTATGATTTCTTATATCTTGAGACCTATGACTATATTTGAATTTTGGTATCACCATGTGTTGGATTCAAAGAGTATCAAAAAATATTTTGAAGCCAATATACAACCTTTACTCAATAATCTCTATGCCTCATTGGTCACTCTTCAAGTCTAGGTCACTTATGCGACATCATATTTCTTCAAGAAACTTTAATATGACTACCTCTTGTACTATTGTAGGTGGTTATTCATGAGTTATAGAGGTGTTTTGAAGTTATCTTACCATTATTTGGTGATTTTAATACATTAAAATTATATTAAACCTTCCTATTATCTCCTTATTTGTCATATTTTCCCCTCAAACTATGTTCTCAAACCTTATATAGTCCAAATCTGTACATGCCTATGCAGTAACTTTTTTGTTGAGTTGGTAGTGCTTAAGTGGTTTTGAACAAGGATTTGAGAATTAAAATTTTATAATTTAATTGAAAAATTAAATTCATATGATATATCCTTGCATATAATGATCTAGAGTTGGCATTTTGTCAATATGTGATTGTGAGAGAGGAACTTGACCTTTGTATAGTTGTAGGTAATGATTATTAGGTGAACTTGACTATCAAGTAATTTCTATAACCCTCCTATTCATAATTTTTAAGTTCATTTAATTATTATAATTTCCACATGAAACCTTAGTTGAACATGAAACTCTATCATGGATTATGCATCAACCTCTTATTTAATAAGCGTAAGTTCCTTAGAGAATGTTGTAGTTGGACATTTACATAAAAACATAACTTAAACTAAGTTTGATATTTTCAAGGTCCCATATTTGGTCTAAGTTCATTATAATTAATAATCTCACTTATTTCCCTCACACTTATTGATATACGTATTGAACATACGTCCTTCTCTATCATAGTTTTGAATGAGATCCAAGTTTGTACTCTTTGAGATACCCTATTAGAGGATGATATTTTATTGAAAACATATAGGGTTGAGATTAATTATCACTCATAATATACCATTGATCATTTCTTTGAGATGAATCAACATTTATTACTTTCCACACTTATTCTTCCATATCACTATCTCACCTTCTTTAAAGTAGACCATCTCACTCACTATATACTTGACTATGCTTGAATTTAGGCTTATATAGACTGAGTATAGATTCAATGTTTGTTTTTGATACTATCAAACCTCCAAGGCCACTATCATTATCTCATTAATTATTTAAATTATTTACCAATTTCAAAAATTCCCTTCATACCCTAGATTTCACCTAGAATTGCATCTTGATCTCATCCTTTGCCATCATGGTTGTAGGTAATGATTGTCTTTGGAAGTTAACTGTAGGTCCTTTTGTGTTATTTGATCCATTCAATAAATCCACTTCATAGTGTTTATTCATGAATTTTATGGTCCACTTAGTCTCTTTTTCACCTTGATTTGAATTAAGACTCTTCAAGACCCTTACCTACTATAGTTTCACTTGAGTAAAGGCATATAGGTGTCCTTTGATGCAATTGAATGTTTTTTATGGTATTTTTTATCCCTTATGAGTCATGATTTAATTCATAACATAAAATAGGACAAGATACCTACATTTTTTTCCACCATTAATCTTGAAATGACATGATGTCAACCTTTAAAGATTATGTAGTACAACTATAGGTGACTATGTTGGTAAGGACTGAGTATGAATTTGGCCTTAAGAAGGATCAAAATAGTCTCTTATGAACTTGTTCCTCATTTTTTTTTATATAAAGGAGATATTTATTTCAAAGATATTTAAAGAGGTATCTTCAAGCCTCTCCTTTATTGTACCTTCATGAGATCCTTTGACTGTTGGTGTATCTTGATGGTTGTAGGTATACATTTTACCTTAGTTTTACATGATTTCAAGGTCTTATGAAATATTAGTATGACTATGATTCTCTATGGTGGTTCTTAAATCCTTATGGAAATGAAACCATGGAATAGAGATGTGTGGGAGGTGGGAAACCATGAATGGAGTGAAAATATAGACTTATGCTATGATGGAAGACTATAAGAAGATAGTGAGATGGAAGTGCACAAGATGGAGGTGAAAAATGGGTACTAGGATCATGTAAAGACCAAAATTAAGAATCCTATGTAATCATGAACATATAATTTTAAAACCATATCAATTTAAAGGATATTGAAGGAGCATAAGAGGGTGAAAATGAAACCTAGGAGTCTACAAAAAACCTTAAAATATGCTAATTTTTCTTAATCTTTGTTAAACTAAGACTCTTTGAGAACTCTTAAGATCACATTTATGATATTATTGGAAATAAAGTTTCATGAAAATATGAGAATATGAGGAGATTACATATGAACATGAAGGAGACTCTTATAAATATGAAACCAAGAAATCTTGAAACCCTTTCTCTCCTAAACCATACAATTCTCATTCCTTTGATTGTAGAATATATAATTTAATTCCTTTGTCTTATTAAGATATATTTGATCCTCACACATTTGTAAAATTAATGAAAAATTCCATGGAAAGGTGATTCATTTCCCTGAGAATCTCCACAACCTAGAATTTTTCTACCATGATGCCTTGATGAAGAGAAATTATAGAAAACTGACTGCTTATTTGGATGGAGTGATGATGTATGACTTGATTTTAAAGGGATTGTTCATGAAGGAGATATGAAAAATTTGATAACCACTCACTTCAATTCAAATCTCTCTATGATTAATTTATTGGCTAAATTTGTAGACCTAAATTTTCTCTCTCATGTTTGTACCACCTGTAAACTTGAAGGGCTCTTCCTATGTGCAAAGAAGTTAGATGACTAAAAGGAACCAATTTTGGGCCTAATTTGCATCCTTTTTCCTTAAATATATTTTATAACACTTTATATGCCTTCTTATTCATGCTTTAGACCTCTGTTGTATGGAATGGCCATACAAGTCCATACTATTCCATGAAAAATGCATGAAAATCTCTTTCTTTGCCTTTTATTCATAATTAAAGTTATGAACCACAATATTTAGGTCATGAGGAATATTAACATGAGTTAAGGACATGTTATAACAATGAAATAAACTTTTTGACATCTTATATGGGTAAAATTGGCACGTGTGGGATTATTTAAGGCCTTTAGAATGTTTTATCTTGCATGAAAAGCTATTTTCAAAGCATGAAACTTTGGATAAAGACAATGTCACAAAAATGAAAATATTTAAAATTATTATGAAGGATTTTATGACCTTTTAACACCAATTTTATCATTAAATGACCAAAACTTGTCTCTTTTAGACTAAAAATACCCAATTTATACCACTTTGAATAGGCTTTGTAACTACCAAGAAAAGTTTTAGATTATATGGGTTGGTATTTGGCCTTGATAAGCCAAATTACCAAGATTTTTGGTGACTCACAAGGGTTGAACAGCCTAATGGTGAAAATAACTCACTTGAATATGATATGTCAATGATAAACTGAGACATTGCTTGATGATTTGATGACTCTCTTGATTTCCAAACATAATTTTGAACTTTGATACACCTATTTTGACTATAAAACAACAAGACTAAAAGGAAACAACAAAATGAAAAACAACTAAACTAAGAATCAACCTAACCTAAGGCAAAAAATAACAAGACAACAAACTAATACTTGTGTTAATCACTTATTAAAATAAGAAAAATCTAAAACAAATAACCTAAAGTCAAAAGCTTTCTCTCTAGGTTAAATGGAAAGCTATATTATCCACCATGGAACCTTGAAACATTATTTCCATCTCTTGATAGACTCTTCTTGTAGATTGGATTGTTTTCATGTTCATGGATTATTGATGATGTAATTGAGCCTTCTAATTCCATTCTAAGGTTTATGGATTGTAGATTTGAATCCAAGACCCAATCATACTCTTCCCATATTCTTCTAATTTGAAAGAATAATGCCAATTATTAATCATTCATGGGATACCAATGACCTGATATGTCTTAATTAATACCTTTACTCTGCTCCACATTGAATGGTGACTTGTCAATAACTTCATTATTGACCTCTTATATATCTTTGGGCATGTTAAAGGGAAATATTTATTCATTTTATTTGTGTTCAAGAGCAATGATTTAAGGTACTAACTCAACAGACACTTCTTCATTCCTTACATCATCATGAACTTGTTCTTCTTGTGGGCTAAAATTCATAGGTTTAGTAGCTGATTATTCTTTAACATCCTAAATAATAAGTGTGAGACCTTGAAGAGCTTGATATTCATTAAAAATATCCATATATTTCTGCCAAAATTTATCACAATTACCTTGACACTTATATTCTGTGGCTGGCCTACACTCATCAATAGTAACTACTACAAGCTCTTGAGGAACATCTTGATGAAGAACAACTACTATGTGATTAAGAAGCTCTTGAGAAACAACCTATTTTTGTTCAAATGAAACTTCTTCTTCTTGTGTGTTATATTGAATTTTAAGCTCATCATACAAATCATATTTTTTGACATTATGAAAGACTAAATCATGGCTATACTTAACTACAAGTGTCTCAATGATTATGTCCTCTTCATCTTCAACTAAAGCCTCTTTCTCATCTCCTATCACTTTAGTTTAAACTTTGTCATTCACCTCAAAAACTAGACACTCCTCAAGAATTGGTATGGTAGACCTTTGAAAATCCTCAAGATGAGAAAGGTCTAAAGGTGCTACCATAGATGATTGATTATAATCATGGGGATGATAAATTTGAATTACCTTTACCTCCTCTCTCTATTGCAAGTTTTCTTGAATATATTTCCATGAAGGAAAGGCATTGGGATTTTGAGGAGAAAGGAGTGGAGATTGAATGACTTCCTTAATTTCTAGAACAACACTTGGATTTAAACTTGAATGTTCTTCATTTTTCCTAGACTATTTTATTTGTTTTCAAGTCATGAACTTCGGTTTAAGAGCCTCTTGTTTTTCACTTATTACAGCCATTATTTTGAATTAAGGAACTTGTTATTGAGATTGTGTTACCTTTACAACTTACATTTATTGTTGAAGATGTTGATTTAAAAGATCAATTTTCTTGCTTAGGTGAGCCTCAAAGTTATGAACCAACTCATTGGAGATCTCTCCATGAAAAATTTAAGATGAAGGGTCCTATATGATCTATTGTGAAACATGAAAATTAGTTTGCTCAAAACACTCCTATTCAACCTTCTAAGGTTTATCTTGTATATATTTCCAAGAAGGAAAGCTTGGAAATTCTTAGATGGAATCTTGAAGGATTTGATAAACATTTGCTTGATATTCATGAAGAGAAAAGGGTAGTTTAATGGGGAATTGATGTTTCTCATGAAAAACCAACTTCTCTTAAATGTTTACAATTAGACCACCTATGTTAAGGCTATCACTACTAAATTTTGAATGGCCTTGCCTTATGAAAGATGAACATACCTCTTTATCTTGATACAAATGAGCTCTCATGTTATCAATCTAATGATTGGAGATCTCCTATCCATATCTCTTTTTAGTGTCTATGCTTACCATTTATTTATTATAGCCAAATAGGGTTTGTTTGAAGCTTGAGATGGATTGTCTTGGGAGTTCATTGAGCTGATTAGGAATTTCATGAGATTCATGAGGGTTATCATATGATTGGTATGATTCACCATACTACTAATAAAGTTTTATACATAGTTGGTGATTCTCATCATAAGGATGATATGGATCATGGTAGAGCTGATATGGGTGAGGATGAGGTGGATAGGAATCATATTGGAACTAATGATAAGGAAACGAATGACCAAAGTCTGCTCCATAGGTTACCATAGCCTAGAAAACACATGAATTATGAACAAAATATACCTTTTACCTTAGAGATAAAGACCATATGAGTACTTGAAACTAATTGTAAAGACCAATATGATGCAAATGTGTACTCTAATGGCTATATTTATGTCCCATTAGGTATGCTAGAATTGTTAGCAACCAAGATAGTACCCTGTTAAAGGTAGATTGTCTGATCTCCTTCACACTTAGACTAATATTGGAATGGTCTAATGTGTGAGACACCTACACTTAGACCAGACCTCGATATTGTGAGGCTCTCTCCTTTGATGTATCACTGATGCTCATATTACTAAAACCTACTATGATTTTTGGGATGAAAAGGGTTAGAAGGATAAATGAATGGGAAATATATTATACTAATGTAGATACACCTGTATTGCTAGTTCATCCACTATATTTTAACTCATATAATACTGATAAATAATATAATGATTAAATATACAACTCAAAAGGATTCTTATGTAATAGTATTTCACATAGAGGTTTCATTAAGTGATCCAAGAATGAGGGAAATGATGGTAGGACTAATTTAAGGCAATGACTAGTCAATATATCCACTATTAGCTCAGTCAATCAACATCAAATGTTGTATATGACCTATATAAGATGGAATACTAGTAACTAGGTGAGATAAAGACCTATCAAGGGAGAAGATACTACCACATGTGAAAATAAAACAAATATAACACACTAAACCTACATATATGAATCTAAAAATAGTTATTGTATTCATCTCAAAAGGTTATAAAGTTCAATGTTGGTAGAGTTTAATCATGCCCAAGTGAGGGATATTGAAAATAAGATTTAAAGCCTAAATATATAACAATGAGAAGAGAGTTAGACAAGAGATTGGCACAAAAGAGAGAAGATATATTTATATAATCTTCAACTCTAGTAAATTTTAAATATAAATTACTAATAATAGTCTTTAAGACTTGTATTTATGTTGAATGTTTTTGCATGACCTCCTTGTTTGGGTTCTTTGGCATTAAAATGAGATGGTGGGTCATATTGACATGTTAAAACTCTTATTACATGTTATATACGCCATAAATTATCTAATAACTTCACTTTAAATGAGATCAAGTTAAGTGGATGACCTCTCTTTCATGAAGACCATGGAACATGCATTAGTTGCTAGTTAACTCAGGACTAGTCAACTTAGAGTAATTCACCCTTAAGATAAGTTAAATACAACTTAAGCCCTAATTTTCATGTAATTTCCTCTTTAATAAAATATATATTGAATGTAAATTCCACATAAACTTATTTGATAACCTTTCAATTCCAATTTCATCTTCACTTGATTGATTAAATAGGCCTATTAGGCCAAATAGGCCTAGTAGCCTAACTTATTGCATTTTATGACCATTATAAACTAAATTAAAACATTTAAAACTTTAAATAAAATTATATTTTTACTTTTAACAACTCATAATATCATGAAATAGGTCCATTTGATGAAGAAACACCTGCAACTTAGTCAAACTAGCTGACTTGGTCAATTTACCTTGAATTTCTATAGACTGCCTATATTTAAGGAGCTCACAGAGGCATTTATAAGCTTATTTTTGACCATTTTATGGATTTATGAGGAATAAAAAGTTCCAAGATTTCCTCTCCATGTATTGGAATTCATTAAACTACCTTGTACCTCACCTTTTAACACTTTTTCTTCAAAAAACTTTATTTTTTTCATGTCCATACAACTCCATATATAAAATTACCATTTATAGGACCTTATATGAGTTTAATTCATTTTTAAATATTTTTAAAGATGATTCATGAGGTTTTTATTTCATGAAAATTGACTTTTCTCAAAATTGGTCCTTAAGAGGGTTTGGGATAGTTTTAGAGGTGAACCTTCTTAATGATGGTTCATAAAGTACAGACCTCCAAACCCAAACTTATTTTCATGAATATTTATTTTATATACCCCATATAATTACCTAAAAATATTGGGTTCCCATGCAAAAGGTATGCAAATAAATATACGTAATGAAGTTTTCCTATAGGGTTTTACTTGCATTCTAGACATGCTTATGATCTTAATGATTGCTCATAAAGTATAGGCCCTCAACCAAAATAAATCCATAATTAATTATAATGGAATAGGGTTCCTAAAATAATTCTTATATCATATTTACAAAATCTTTATGTGGTGAAAGATACAAGCACTTGATTGGGTGGGTCGAATGAGTGTCTTTGCCTGCAATGTTTGAATTTGCTCTAAAGGACCAATTTGACCTTTAAAACTATTATTTTATGATTTAAAACACCTTCATGGTACATTTAAAATATCATCATACCATTTTATTATGCCATCTTGGTCTGATAGGGTCTACAAATGCCTTTTGGTTCTATAGGCCTTATAGGTCTTAAGGCTAACTTTAGGCATGTTACTGAGTTTTGATGTTATAAGAAATTTTAGATGACATGAGGGTTGAAATATATCATAATTAATTTATTAAAACTTTTTTATACTCCCTATGACCTCACTTTGATATCCAAACTCCATTTTGTCATGATGCATCTTAAGACTGCTTGTAGGGTTTCTTTACTTTTAAGCCTATGTAACCCTTATAGATGTGTTTGATGCTCTTTTTTGTATCATGTGAGCTTAATCATATAAAAATATTCTCATATATATTTCTCATTATCTCTCTATCTATATTATTCCATGAAATATTTTACTTCTCATGTGGATGACACCATGAGCATACATGCCTATCTTAATTTCTTCATATTATACTTCCACTCAAGGGCATAATTTGTATGGAATTCATGGATGACAATTCTTATCATGAAAATAATGATCTAAAATCACTATTATCTATCTTTAAACCTTACTATGGATATCAAAACCTTAATTTTTCTTATCAAAACCTTCCAAAAGCTCATTTAGTCTCTTTTTAACTATTTATTGACTTTAAGAGGACTATACTTCCCCTCAAGGGAATTATTTACATTTAAATGTAGTGTAATCACATATAAACAATTTAATATAGACTTAAAATCACTTTAATTTTTTTTCATACCCTACAATGAATTTTGAACCTTCTTACAAACCTTAAAACCCTCAAGAAGCTTGCTTACTTGTTTCAACCTTGTCAATAGACATAGGGTTGATTGTGTGAAAATAGTGGGAATTTAACCTCCTAATTTGACCTCACCAAGATTGTGGATAAGTATAAAAACTTATTATGACCACTTTCACCAATTTTCAAGCTTAGATCATGCATATTGTGGCCTATAGATGAATTTGCTCAAACTTCACCCAGAGTTGCCTATGTTTTCTTGTATAATGAGACCTATGAATATGTTTGAATTATTTTATCACCATGTATTGGAGTAAAATATTATAAAAAAATATTATTAATCCACTATATAAACTTTATTCAATAATCCCTATGCTTCATTGGGTACTCTTCAAGTCTAAGTCACTTATGCACATCATATTTCTTCAAGAAACTTCAATATGACTACCTCCTATACTAATGTAAGTGGTTATTCATGACGTGTAGAGGTGTTTTAAAGTTATTTTATAATTATTATATGTTTTTAATACCTTAAAAATACATTAAAATTTCCTCTTATCTCCTTTGGCATATTTGTCGCTCAAACTATGTTCTTAGACCTTGCATAGTCCAAATCCGTACACACCTATGTAATACCTTTTTGTTTGAGTTGGTAGTGCTTAAGTGGTTTTTACCAAGGTTTTAAGAATTTAAATTTTCTAATTGAATTGAAAAAAATTATTCATATTATCTCTCCTTTCATAGAATGATCTTGAGTTTGCATTTTGTGAATATGTGACTGTGAGAGAGGAACTTGACCTTTGTATGGATATAGGTAGTGATTATTAGGTGAACTTGACTATAAATTAATGTTTCTAACTCTCCTCTTCATAATTTATAAGTTCATGCCATCATTATCATTTCCATATTAAACCTCTATTGAACATGAAACTCCACCATGGAATATGCACTAACCTCTTTTTTACCAACTTTTGATAATAGGTTTGAGTTTATTAGAGAAGGTTGTAGGTGGACATTTACATAAAAACATGACTTGAACTGAGTTTGATCTTTTAAAGTTACTATATATGGTATATTTCATAAACATTACATATCACACTTATTACCCTCACACTTATTACTCTACCTATTTAACATACATCCTTCTCTATCATAGTCTAGAATGAGATCCAAGTTTGTATTCCTTGAGAGACCCTATTGTAGGATGATATTTTATTGAAAACATGTAGGGTTGAGAGTTATTATCACTCATAATATTCACTTGATCATGTGTTTGATTATGAATAAACATGTATTAAGTTCCATAGTTATTCCTCCATATCACTATCTCGCCTTCTTGAAATACTTGATTGTGCTTGAATTCAAGCTTATACAAACTGAATATAGATTCAATACTTGGTTTTGATACTATCAAACCTCCAAGGCCACTATCATGCTCTAATTCTTGCTTTAAATTATTTTTCAAGTTAAAACTCTCCCATAATACCCTTGATTTGACCTAGAATTGTATCTTGATCTCATCCTTTGCCATCATGGCTATAGGTAATGATTGTCCTTAGAAGTTGACTGTAGGTCCTTTTTGTGCTATTTGAGCCATTAAAGAACTTAAAATGTGTTGTTATTTAGCCACATCATTAGGATATCCACTTCATAGTGTTTATGCATGTATTTGATGGTCCACTTAGTCTCTTTTTCACCTTGATTTATCTTAAAAATCTTTAAGACCCTTACCTACTATAGTTTCACTTGAGTACAATCCTATAGGTGTCTTTTAATGCACTTTAATGTTTGATTATGGCAAGTTTTAGCCTTATGAGTCAGGATTGAATTCATAAAATAATATAGGATAATAAACCTATATTTATGTTCACCTTCGATCTTGAAATTACATGATGTCAACCTTTATAAGACTATGTAGTACAATTATAGGTTATTATGTTGGTATGGACTAAGTATGAATTTGGCCTTAAGAAGACTCAAAACAATCTTTTGTGAACTTTTTCCTCATTTTTTTAATATTAAGGGATATTTATTTCAAACATCTTCAAGGAGGTATCTTCAAGACTCTCCCTTCTTGTACCTTCATGAGATCTTTTGACTATTGGTGTATTTCAATGGTTATGTGTATATTTTACCTCAACTTAGCATTATTTCAAGGAATTATGCAATATTAGTATGACCAGGATGCTTTATGGTGGTTGTTGACTCCTTATAGAAATGAAAACATGGAATAGAGATGGTTAGGAGGTGGGAAACCATGAATGGAGTGAAAAAATAGACTTATGCTATGATATAAGACTGTAATAAGATTGTGAGATGGAAGTGCACAAGATAGAGGTGAAAAATGGGTACTAGGATCATGTAAAGACCAAGCTTAAGATTCATATTCAAGAATGAAAATATCTTATTCAAAACATATCAATTTGGAGGAATTTTAAGGATCATAAGAGGGTGAAAATGAAACCTAGGAATATGCAAAAAAACTTTAAATATTCTAGTTTTCCTTAATATTTGCTAAACTAAGACTCAAAAACTTTTGAGAGCACATTGATGATATTCTTGGAAATAAAGTTTCATGAAACTCTAGGAACATGAGGAGAGGACATATGAACATGAGTGAGACTCCTAAAAATATGAAACCAAGAAATCTTGAAACCCTTTCTCTCTCCTAAACCATACAATTCTCCTTCCTTTACTTATAGACTATAGAATTACACTCTGTCTTTTTGAGATCTATTTGGTCCTCACACATGTGGAAAATGACTGATGTATACCATGTAAAGGTAATTAATGTACATTAGAAGCTCCACAACTTGGAATTTTCTACCATGATGCCCTGATGAAGATAAATTATAAAAACTGACTGCTTGCTTAGATGGAATGTTGATGTATGCTTGGATTTCAAAGGGATGGTTCATGAAGAAGAGATGATAAATTTGAGAACCACTTGCTTTAGCTAGAATATATTTGATACTACTTTATTTGACCAAATTTTCATACCTATATTTTCTCTCTCATGGACATACCACCTACAAACTTGAAGGGCTCTCCTCATGTACAAAGAAGCTAGATGACTTGAGGGAACCAATTTTAGGCATGTTTTGCATATTTTTGCCTTTAATATCTTATATAAGACCTGATATTTTTTTTTCATGATTTATACCTTTTTTATATGTAATGGCCATAAAAATCCATACTATTCCATGAAAAATGCATGAAAAAGCTCTTTCTTTGCCTTTTATTCATAACTAAAGTTATGAACTACCATATTTAGGGAATGAGGAAGATGACCACGAGTCAATGATGTGTTATAATAATGGAATAAACTTTTTTACATCTTTTATGGTTAAAATTGGCGCATGTGGGCTTATTTGAGGCCTTTAGAATGCTTTATCTTACATAAAAGTTATTTTCAAAGCATGAAACTTAAGATAAAGTTAATGTCATGAAAATGAAAGTATTTCAAAGTATTGTGAAGGTTTTTATGACCTTTTAACACCAATTTTGTCATTAAATGACCAAAAAATGTCTCTTTTCAACCAAAAAAACACAATTTAGACCACTTTGAATAGGATTTGTAACTACCAGGAAAAGTTTCAGATTATATGGTTGGTAGTTGGCCTTGACAGGCCAAATTACCAACAATATCTTATGTAACCAAATATTTTTCTAATTTCTTTGTGTGTCTTGGATGGTGTTATATTTATGATAATGGTTATTTTAAGTGGATCTACCATTATTCCCTCCTTGCATATTATATGTCCTAGTAATGAATTGAATGGTACAAAAAAATACATTTATTAAAATTAAGAGAGATGTTAATTTGCCTACATATTTATCACATTAACTGTAAAACCTAGACACGGTCTTTAACTAGGCCATATATCATCCAATCATCGATGTATACTTTTAAAAACTCATGGATAAAGTCTCTAAGTGTATTCACCATTATCCTACTAAACATACCTAGGGAATTATTCAATTTGAAAGAAATTATGGTATACATAAGGGATCCCAATCCAACTATAAATGTGATATGTGGTTGATCTTTAGGTGTTATCCTTACCTGGTGGTACCCAGAGAATCTATCAGTAAAATAATATATCTCCCTTAATAAAAAACTTTTTAATATTTATTTTGTGAATTGTATTAGGAAAGGATAATGTAAATATGCCTTATTAAGTTATTTGTAATAAATACAAATGTGAATTTACACTATTTTCTTATTTTGGATAACCATAGGGATTATCCATTTCATTTCCTCAATAGAATTTATTATTCCACTGGCCTAAATTTTATCTAGCTCAATTTTCACTTTAGCCTTAACATTCAGATTTATTATGTAAGGCATTTTACATAATGGTTTTGCATCCTCTTTTAATTATATTTTCATGGTGATAATATCTTAATTTATTACTTATAATTATGTGAATGTTCACAAAAATAGGTCCTCATATTCATTTATTAATTTAAGTATCTTTTCAATTTATTCTTTGACCTAATAATGTCTTCTTCATCAACCATGTTGATCCAATTCTATTCTTTGTGCACAGGGTTTCTAATTTCATCCAAGTAGATCAAACTAATCGAACCAATAATTTATTATACCTTATATTCCTAACTAAATTTAACCTATTTTATTTTATTTTATTCTTTTAGGTATTCAAATTTTATCTAACTAAATCAATATAATCGATATAGTTTCATTTTTTTATTTTTTATCGATCTTATTTAAACTAGATCAATTGAACTAATTTTATTTATTAACACTTTTTTTTATACCTTTATAGGATCAAAAAATCATCTGGACAATCCATTAAAATTTTATCATTCTCATAAAAACTACTATATCAACTTGGTCAATCTGTTCTATCTTCTAATTTCATTCTAAATAACCTAGTATTTCCTCTATATCAAGTTTTAAAGCAAATTTAATTTCTATCTTGTTAATTAAAATACAAATTCTATATTGTTTTTATTAGTTTTAGATCAATCATATTGATCTAATTTTGTGCCTATTTTATGTCATGAAATTAGTTTAACTAGGTTGACTTTATTTATTTTGGCTTGGTTTTTAATAGACTGAGTTAATAATCTCAACTTTTTTATATATTATTTTCCCTACTAGATCAACCTACATGATCCCATTCTGTATGTTTTAATTTTTTAGCATAGGCAAAAGATATTAACCTCTATTTCATAGTAAATAAAATCAATTTTATTTATATATGGTTACTTGTTTATTTTATTTCAAAAAAAATACAACTTGGTTTTTGACAAAATTATTTTTTGCCTTTTATTGCATTTTGTGCGATTTTCCCAAAAAATTGTGTACCATTAGTTTTAAAACTATTTATCTATTATCATGAAGGGTTACATGATATCATATTTATGTTCCTTATCTATTGTTTAAATATATCATGGTGTTAGGGGCTTATCCCAACACTCATAGACATATTATAAAGCTAAAAATGATCTTTAGTTTCTATGTACCTCATAGTATTTTGAAATTTCCTAGGATTTCCCTTTGTATCAAACCTTAAGAATCTAGCCATCTATTTGAATATTTGGTACATAAGATAGTGTTTATCACCAAGAAGTTACTTATAGCTTACCCTTGAAACTAGGTTTAGTGGGCTATGGGAATGTCACTTCCTCAATAATTAGAACTTTGAAACATTATGATGAAATTATCTAATAGACAAGCCAATATATTTAAAAACCTACACTATCTATCACAACCTTTAGTACAAATTTCTTTATCTTATTTTCAGATAACAAGTTAGCATCTAAATTACATTTTTTATACTTATTTAGATTAAGATAAACCCACCTTTGACTGGTGTGGAATCTAGTCTAAACACAACAGGAGGCCTAGATCACCCCAAAAAGATAAAGTTGGCCCAACAAAGAAGAAAATAGAGAAGCAACAAAAAAACTAGATAAATTAAAGGATTTAAGATCACAAACCATAAAATGGACCCAAAGGTAGAAGGAAGGGACCTAACCTGACAACAAAAAAACTAGAAATAAAACCTAGTATGAGATGAATGATAAATAATTCAAATCAAGGATGTGGAAAATATCATCTTAGACACTAATTTCCTTCAAAATATCTTTATAATAGTGGTTCAAATTTTACCCATAAAATTTCCACCACTCTTGAAAAGAGTGGGAATCCTTTGGGTTGTGATCACAATCCAAAATTCCATGGGGCCCAGAGTAGGAGACATCAATATGACCACATTTCCTTCAAAGATAACAAATTTCATTATCCTTATTGAACAAAATGTTTTAATTATAGGAACTACTGGAATATCTGAACTGAACTGAAGTGGGAAGGGTTTTTTTAATTGTGACCAACATTGAATATATCTAAAGTAATTATTCTACATGATCAACTGGTTGAATCAATGGTCACTAACATCCCAAAAGTTTTATCAATGTTTCTTAGAATTCTTTCATCCCAAAAATAAAGAGGGATACTAAGGAGTTATAACCACAAAGGAATTTTATCAGGCCTGAAGTTGAAGGAAGACCAATTAAGTTTCAAATACTTCAGCATGATGTATGCCTTACCTATCAACCATGGTCCTTCATTTATACTTTTTAAGTAATTCTCCCTACACTTAAAGGAGAACAATATGTATTCATTAGTAAGAGCCACAATTTTAACTTTCCCAACTCCAAGTCATTTCCTTCTAGTCTAATTCTGGGTAGCCCCAATGAATTTACCAATAATGGAATTATAATATTTCACCTCTGCCTCATCTAAGAAATTATCCAATACATACAAGAACATGTTCATGTAATTATCATGAGATTTATTAAATAATGAAGAAGGTCCCTTGATGCTTTTCATTTTTTCCATAGATGAGAGAAGACTGCCTAACTTTGATATTAATTTCCAAACCTAAAATTATTAAAAATGGTTAGAAAGAGTTTGAAATTTAAAATCCAAATATTTAAAATGTCAAATAAATTAAAACCCACCAAATTTTTTTGAAGAGGATATTTTTTTAAATTAATGATAGAGGAAGACACACAAAAAGTACACCAATTGAAAAAAAATTGATCACTGATGAAATCAATCAATAGGTTAGATTACCTACCTTGCATTCTACACCAAACTAAATCAATTACATCCATACTGCATAAAATCATGTAAAAGGTATTTATGAAAATCACAAAATTCAAACAATTCACATTCCAAATGGTCCCAAAAAAATTTAATGATCTAGTAAAACCCTTAGGTCTAAAAATGTAATTCATTAGAATTATATGATCTTGGAATACCTCAAGGTCTTTTTAAAACCTTGAAGGCCTCCTTTAGATGAAACAATTTCATTTGCTTTGCTTGACTGAGGTTTTATTCCTATTGTAATTACACCTGAGACCACTTATTTTTTCTTTTCCTTTTTTTAAGTTTTGATCTCAGTCCAATTATCTTTTCCTCAAAGAGGGGTTCCCTTTGGGTAATTAGAGTAATTTAGGTCAATTTAAGGACTTAGAATGTTACTTGAAATAATTTGGTCGAGATTCATCCCTAACTGATAAAAGGGTCCTCGAGGTTCATTATCCATCTTCACCAAAGATAAATTAATTATAGGCCTTGGAAGTTTCTTCCCTACCAAAAAAGGGATGCTTTAAAAATTGGAGATTGTTGGGGGGACCCTAACACTCTAGAAGAGAATAGTCTACCTTTCCTTTCAAGGCAAGGGTGCTCTAGAATTTATTAAAAAGGCCTACTCCCTAGTCTTGAACAAGTGTACAAGGATTAAAAAAAAGATCAATCCTCTAAAACCAATTGGGGCACCTTTATAATAGGAGAATTATCACCCTTACAAAGGTTATAAATATCCAAGAAGGAATTATCCTTAATTATGTGGAAAGCTTTAACAGATTGTTACTCTAGTTGAGAAAACCCATTGGGTTCCTTTGACCCTCTAGATGACTTTGAATGCATTACCATTACCACCTTATTTTGGTGGGTCAAACAAAGGTCTTGTTCATGACCAATTGAATCTCAACCTTTATATATGAATTCATTTCTTTCATAAACAATTTTTTGGGTCCAGTTCCCAAATTTTGAATTAAGTTAGATACTTTTGAGCACTGGTTTGTTCATCTAGATATAAACATTCATCCAAGATTAAACCAACCTTATTTTTGCTCTAGTCATCAGATAAATATACATTTTTTGTCCAATAGCACATCTAATTCATAGGAACACTACCTCCTACCAAAATTCTAATGGTAATTTAGGTAAACAAATCCACATGGGAAGATCCATAGGAGTTTCATAATGAAGATTTAGCCCATGCTTCCATTTACTAAGAAATATGAAGGAATTCACAAAATACCATAGCCCTCCTTCAAAGGCCTTCTCACATTTATCCAAGGAAGAGAAAAAGACCAAGAAATATTTTTTTACCATAGCCACCACATCAATGTGACCCATAGTTTTCCATTTCCTATAAACATAATCTCTGAATTCATCAATTTTGGGTCTATAACAATAAAATATCACCAAAAGAGAGTTATAAATAGAGGCTTTAATTAATTCCATGATATCACTATGGATGTTAAGTATCACCTCATTTTCTTCCATCATAGGTATAATGATCTATCCTAAGATATTCTTTAAGTTTATGATTTTGCAACAAGATTCACCCAAGATTTTTTAGGCTCCTTTTCCTTGAAAAATTTAGTCTTCCTCTATTTTCCACTCTCTACCATTTTATTATCCTCATTATCCACCATTTCAAATATTTATACATTTTTATACTTATTGTTTACCATTATATGTTGTATTATAGACTATATTATCCAGTGTTGATAAAAGTTCTATGATGTATGTTTCAATTTCAGTTTTATTTTCTTACTTTTCCAACTAGATCAATGAGCTCAAACTAGTCAATTTACAGACTATTTTATTTTCCTACTTTTCCAACTAGCTCAACCACCTCAACCTAGTCAATTTATAGACTATTATATTTACCTATTTTTCTAACTAGATTAACTAGCTTGAGCTAGTTAGTTTATAGATTGTTCTATTTTCCTAATTTTCCAACTAGATTGACTAGCTCAACCTAGTCAATTTAAAGACTATTTTTTCCCTACTTTTTAACTAGCTAAACCAGCTCAATCTAGTTTATTTATATATTTATATATTATCCTATTAATCCATATAGATCAACCAACTTGATCTCATTCATTTTTTAGATTCTAGATTTTTCCCTAGTAAGTGTCTAGATAAGTTTTTCATCATGCAACATTTGTTTGACAAAGATGCAAAACAAAATCAAACTAACATGGTGAGTCTTACATTACAATCCTCATAAATCCTATAAGATGCATCTACTATATCATGAAGTATATAATCTTTACCTTATCAATATCCATGTTACTAATAGAATAAATAATTATGGGACTCATCCCTATTCTACTTCTCTTAATCCTTTGTTCCTACAAATGATAGAGGATGAAAGTGATCTTGAGTATATAATTGAAATTATCCTTTTTGTCAATGAAAAACCTCAACATTGGGGTAAGGATTCTATAGTCATTTATAACCTCATAATGGGGCCTTACTTTGGATAACCCCATTCACATTCACCTAGATTTTCCATAGGATTTGGGGTAAGTCATTTTATAACTTCTACAACATATTTATTATATCTCATGCCTCCCTATACTATCATGACATCATCTTCCATGCCTTACTCATCCTCCATGTGAACTATTAATAAAATCACAATAGGTGTGACCTTTAGTGGGATAATCAAATACCAACATTAATACTAAAATCCATACAACTACTAATGCATCTAAAGCTAATAGTTCATTTAAAACTCTCAATGCCTTGTATAACGTTAATGCATCCCATGCTATTTCCACTAGTCAAAATATCACTAACATTAATAAATTATTATTAAAAAATTTAAATCAACTTGCTAATTTTCAAACTAATGGTGTTAATAAAATGATGCATAGGTAAAATGAGTTAATGCATTTCTAAAATCACCCTCAATCTACTCTAGGTGTGAAAAACCCTAATTCCCCCTACCCACCTTAGTGATGCACATGGTAATCTTATACCACAACCACCATCTCCACCTCTTCCTCCACCACTCTCACCTCTCTCTATTACTTCCATCATAGTCCAACCTAAGGTCTCAACTAACATAGATGAATGACAAACACCTCCATAGATATTCCTACACCTCCACTACCCCTATAATCCATATCATGTCAAGACCAATATATAGGAACTACTATAAGTGGCTCTAGAGGTGACAACTCAAATTGAATAGGTAAGATACTAATAGGATGTGGCTCTACCCACCATGTATATTAGACTAATGATATAATCATGGCTTATTCCTTGAAAAATAGTTGGACAAGAAGGCCAACTTGTTTCAATACCTATATATGGATGCCACACAATAACTCCTTAGGTGATTATCTGTAATGTTGGGGCATGAGGTATAACCATATCAAATTATTCTATATACATCTCAAAATATGAGGTAAACTATAGTCTATAGCATGGGTTAACCTTGTAGGCTAATACATAGGAAACCTCTTATAAATCTAGTTACTCAATAAAATAATGATGTCTATAATCATCTACCCTTGTGAAATAATGATTTGCATATCATGCACCAACTACACCTAGATAACAATTCACAAGTCATACAACATACTTTTATTTAAGATCAAATGACATAAGGTGACCACATATAGTGGCACCTTCCCATCTAGCTTGTGATAGATCACACGAGATGTGATAAGTCTAATAATAGACTTATAGATATCTATAATGAGTGAAACATAAAAATCAAACAAACAACTCATAATCCATCAAAATATCCATCTAAATTGGTCACCTATAAGGCTAATTCTCACCTCTTTGGATCTGACTCAGGGTTATCACAAATAATAGGAGTACATATAATAGGAATTCATAAGATCACATGGACATCCTCCAAGGTGATACTCACCTCAATGGTATCCCCAACCAGCACCCACTTAAAATTATTGGTTAGCTACTCTAATGTCTGTAAGAATATAATGACTAAGTCCACACTCAAAATAATATGATGAATTTACATAATAAATATAAATCCTAACATCATCAACCATTCACAATCATAAGTTGTCAATATATCCAACAAATCTAGTAGTTAAAAAACATGTACTAAGCACCAAAGTCTCTATCATCTATGTAAAATATCAAACAATAAAACATGTATTAACCCTTGATATTAGATAATCATCAAATTACATTACAAAAATCAAAGATACTTGTATTTACATCAAAATTAACCACTTAATTAACCTATTCTATCATTTTATCAACATTCTATATTACATGGACCATATAACTAACTATGTTAGCCAGGGATAAGTTTTCTACTAAGTTGGTCATAGATCTAACTATGTCAGCTACTATTAAATTTAGACTCAATTAGACACTTTATATGAAGTTAGGAACCTAATGTAACCACATCAACCACTCACTACATATTTAACCAACTAACTTATACTGCATCAACCAAGATGTGCATAATTGACCACCTAAACACTATCAAACTAGATCAACCACTCTACACATAACTATCCAACTACTAACTAACTACATCAACTAGATACTATGTAATCGACCACTATTACCAACCTACTAAATTATAACTAAGTTGACCTAGCCAATCTCATTCACTTATTAGGGAAAATTTTAATACATTTGTCATTAATGCCCTAGGAATTAATGATATTCTTTGATCCTTACCCATTTACGTCTTAATTCCTACTCTACCCTAACATTTTTTGGGGAAATTTACATTACATAGATTTGCCTCAATACCTATTTTTTTAAATCTACCTCATTTTTCAAATAAAATTAATAAAAATTCAAAATTAAGTACATTCCATACCTAGATTATGCTAATAGTAATTGCTATGCATCCTCAACCTCGTGCTCCTCACCTTCACACCATGGTATCTCTCATCACTTATATAGTTCACATAAAGATCAAGTTTCTCAAAATAATAATTTTCTAAATGAATAGTTGAAATCCTATTTATATTTAAAAATTTCAAATGATTTAGTTACTAGTTATTTACCAAAAAAAATTATGTTTTATTCATAACTATGTTTCTACAAGCTCTTTTTAAAAACCATAAAAATTCATGGAATCCTAAAAATGTACAAATTTTTTCTATGCTTAAAGTATATTTTTGAAAAAAAATCAAAATTTTAGATTATTTTTAGGTCTACATAATGTACCATACATTATATGCCTCTTCCATTTATCTCACTACAACTTCTATTCTATAGCAATAAGGTAAGTGAAGGTATGCATTTTTTAATTATTTACTGTCATTTATGTTTCCACTTTTTGTTTTGCAATATATTAGCTCAACATTGTGTGTTTATATGTTCTTTCTCAAAGAACCATCCCATTTTAAAACTATGTGACACGTGATGAACTTAGAGTGGGTATATGTATACACATAATATTTTTAAACTTTATCATTTAATGATGATTTTTATCTTATAAGAACCTTTGATTTTCAATCTCTTTGAGTACACACCTTAAAAGGTGCACTGGGAAAGTAGCGGGTAGACCTTTGGTGATTTTCAAGAGTGTTATTCCTTATACCATTACCTAAAATCACTACAACTTACTTTTATGAAACTCCCTAAGCAGTTAAAACTTGCTTATACACTCCACTAAGAAATTCACCTTCCAAAATAACCCCTAACTAAGTATGCACCTCATTTTATAATTTTAATACTATGTTAGCCTAATTAATATTGTTATAAATTAAGCACAAGTTATATAACTCTATTGACCCATCTAACCTAGTTCAAGGCTTAACAACTATCTTTCTTACCAAACAAGATCAACCTAGTTGACCTTATTGTATAAATTACCAAGAGGGTTTAGGGTCATTAGCTATAAATAGCCCCTTAACTTAATTTATAAATATAAGAAAATTCATTTTTACATTGATATATCTTGATATTATTCTATTTCTACATTAGAGGATTCATTTTCTCAAGGTTTTACCTTAGAGGGAAAAAAGCTTATCTTTTGGGAAAGTCTTGGATGTGAAGTAGGAGTCTTTTAGCCTAGAGATAATTTATATAGTGTGATATTTATAAATATACAAAAACCTCTTGTAAATAACCATTTGCCAAGGGAGAGATTTGGTTATGATAGGTTCAATTCAAGGTAAGTATTCCTAATTTTTACTCTTTAATTTAGTATATTAGATATTTCCCAAAGTAGCAGGATGAATGTTGTACTCCTTGATTAGTTTACCTATACATTTAATTAAGTTTATTTATCTTTGAATTTCTTATTTTATTTATTATTAATTATCCCCATTTGTGCCACAATATTTAGTGAGCACTACATTAGACCTCTTTTATGTATTGTGGGCCTAGCTAGGGTTATTACATAATATCATTTACCTAAAGGCTTTGGAACACTATCCTTTGGTATTGTGTGATAATAGATCCCTTAGTTAGGTTTATTAGATCCAAATTAGTCATTTACTAATATAAATAACTATTTAATGAATTTTTTTGGTAAGATTACCTTCTGCAATCTTGGAATCCACTAAGTAGGACAAGATGTAGATCCATCCTAATTCATTTCATATAGATTGTATGGTGGTAAAATAAAATAATTGATGTTTATGCCTTATATTTGGTGATACAAATATATCTTTCCATGTGTAATGAGTTTTAAATGTATATGTGTCAAAATATGTGAAGTAAACATATGTTTTATAATATCCATCACCACTATCATAGTCAAAATGTATTAGTAAAATTTTTATCTCTAGTATCCATACTAGCTTGTTAATTATCTTGCATGGTTACATAAAGTGTTTGAATTTTATATTGTTCCAAAATCACACGTGAGTGTATTAATATGATTAGAATCAATAGTGTTATAATGAATGAGATCTTGGATCCTATGTCATAGTGAAAAGCCTTAATTTTTAGGATATCCCATTCATATATGATAATAGTAATATGCATTATTGGCATGTTCCTTAGGTAAAGGATTACTCATATCCACCTATTTTTTTTGAAGGAGAGATATAAGGTTGTATTCAAGTAGCTTTTGTAATAGGTTATGAGGATGTTTAGGTAATCATGAAAATTTCCACCTTTAAGTAGTTAATACGACAAACTATGTAGTGGGTTATGATAAGGTACAATATTTAAGGGGATAATTATCTATGGGAATGTCTAAAAATGTCCTTCATATAATAATTTCACATATGTGTGATGTATATGGTAATACTTTCATATTATGTATCCAAGGTCAACCCAAGAGAAAATTTTGATGTATATAATTAGGTATCATTTGAAATAATGTATATACTTCTATACAAGGAGGTGATCCTCACTCATGGAAGGATAATGAGTTATTTTTATGATCTAAATTCGAGATAATACATAAGTTAGTGTATCCCATTAATAAAGGTAGGTGGTCGAGAAAAATAATTTGGTTCACATGGTGTGCTAATCAGGCTAGCACTAAAAGGATGTATTCTAGACTGGACATATTCTATCTCTATAAAGTATTTTTTGATTTTCCCCCTATACTAATGGTAACCTAGTTAAGGTGATTATAGGAACTATTTTTTATTAATACCCTATTGAAATTTGGGTCTCCCTTAAATATGAGAGGTCAAATGATAAGGCAAGTTAGAAGGGTTTTAATAAGTTTAATGTCTCCCATCTAGAACATATGATTTGTATGGATGGAATCCAATCTACATGAAATATGGGAAAAGGAACCTATATCTCTTCTTCTATAATAAAAAAGTGGAAATATTCTATGGATATGTCAAAAAATATTACTAGAACTTATGGGAAATTTAAAGCTAAGATAATGAGGAAAGTTGCTAGAGAGACTCGAGAGAAGTTAATTAGGGTGGATAGTGCACTCTAAAATGACCTGGATACCCCTTAATATTATACCTTTATTCCCTTAAGAATCATATTAGGAAATACTAGATGTATATTTTTAGGGGTGTTTAGATTTGATCTAGATTGAATTGAATGCATCTTAGGGATAAAGGCATTGAGTTACTTTTTAGGTTTTTGAAAGCTAAAAATAAAAGGGAGAAAATACCTAAAAAACTTCAAGGCAGTGGTCTCATATGGCCTTTGTCTAATTAATAAGGCCTTATTTAAATTATATTCTACCCTTTTTTAGTCTAATGGGTCAAATGAGTAGATTGCCAAGAGAAGAGAGTTGTGTGTCATAATAATTCTCAGGAAAATCTCATCAACTCAGGCTTATTTATTAGATAGTTTCATATCTTTAGATGAATTCATAAACACTATTGATTATTTGAAATATGACAAGGCCCCTATTATTGATGAGTTTCCTATTGATTTATATAAATCCAATAAAGGGTGGACTGTGTCTAAATATTCAAATGTCCATTTGAAATCCATTAAGGATGGGTCTCTTGGACCTAGATTAATACAAGAGTCATCAATCTCATTCCAAAGGAATGATACTAATCGCTGGTTAAAATTAGAGATAAATTACCCTTATTAATGTTTTTATAAAATTTTGGCTATACACAGACACACACATATATATATGTATGTATGTATATATATACACATGTATATATGTATATGTATATATATGTATATATATGTATGTATATATATGTATGTATATATATGTATGTGTGTGTATATATATATATATATATATATATATATATATATAGGTATATATATATAGGTATATGTATATGTGTGTGTGTGTGTGTGTGTAATATAGGGTTTCCCTCTTTTCCCCTCTCTCTTTTTCATTATTATTTATTCCCTACATTATCTTCTACATTTCGAAGAGGTTGACCCTCTTATTGTGGGTATCACTCTCCCCAAAAAAATTTCACTCATTGACATTCTCTTTCATGATGATATCTCTCTTTTTTGATATTTACCATGATAACTTTCTCTAATTTGAACTAAGTCTCAATATATATTGTGAAGCTTTAGGCTCCAAATTTTCCATGCACAAGTCCATCATGATGGGGTAGTATGCTGAACCTTTTGATGTTATTTATAAGTTTGATTGGGAATGGAAAGGTCATAATCAGACTATTATATATTTGGGTATACCCTTTGATCTCAACCCTTCCTTTTAAAAAATGTATGAATGGTTGTATTTCAAGATCAATAATAAATTGGTAAATGGAAAAATCATGTGTTATCTCTTCCAAGAAGAATCCAGGTTTGTTAGAAGGTTCTCTCCTCATACAACATATATTATGCCTCTTTTTGGATGTTTAATTAGTACCAAATCAAATTATTGAATAAAATTGTTAGATATTTCCTTTGGTTTGATGGTCAAGGAAATAATAAATGCCATGTTGTAGCCTATAAATTTTATTTTAGGCATAAATGTATTAGGGGGATTAGTATAAAAGATCTTATAATTCAAGGCATCACTCTAGATACTAAATGGATTATTATCTCATTCATTAGAAATGAACCTTGGAAAGTCCTCATTAGACATAATATTTTTCTTGGTTTCTCTAAAGGTAGGCTTGGGTGGACAGGGTTATATATGGTAGATCCCTTTCTCAATAAAATTTGTTGGTTCTCCTATTTTTAGGTCAATTTGGAAATACCAAGATTTAGTCAAGCATTTCATCATTGAAAATCATGTCTTTAGATTGTTTGGGTCCTGATGTCAGGGGTACTTATTAATATGGTAGAACCTCTCCCTTAATGGTCACCCCCTTTCTCTTATTAGGGACTACTTTTCTTTATAATCATTCTAAAAAGGTTTGCAGAGTTCTAAGTATCTCTTCTCATTTTAAGGATGGGCGTCCTAGGATATAATTAGATTCAGATATCATATTCCTTGTCTCAAAAGAAGACCTTGTCCATGGTTTTTAAGGCTTTGAAATAAAATAATTCTATTTTGGTGATGGGCACTACATATGTATTATGTGAGAGTGTCAAGTGGGTTAATGGCCCCCCCTTGTTTGAGTTTTCCACTAAATGTATATATAAAAAGCTTTATTTTCACAAGCCCCTTACCTCTCTCTTAACTATATTTATAAGGCGCATGACCCCTTATATAGTTGGTCCTTTAGATTTAATGTCTTGTGGGTGTATTACTTGAAACCTAAGAAATTTTAATTTTGTTTTCTTATTATTTTAATAGACTTGCTATTAGTGAGGTCATTTTGAAACACTCTGAGGTCCTACCCTTTTGTTTCGTCTATGGTGAAATTGAATTTATTGAACATCTATTTTTTACTTATCCCTATGCTTCTAAATTTTGGAATAACTATTTATATTTTTGGTCTAATGTCTTTGGATGTGATCTTTCTTAGCTGAATATTACTTTTGGTTATGTTTGTCATAATATAAAATTGCATCCCTTATTCCATAATTACTAGCTTATTTTTTCAACTAAAATTTTATGGTTTATTTGGAGACAAAGGAATGATGAGGTGTTTTAATTTAAATCTAGATCACTTACTAAATTTTTAGTTGAAGTCATCTCTAACATTGTTTATATGCATATTATTCTTAGGTTCAAGATCCCTCAGGAGGTGTTGGGGAAATTTTTGAGTACATGTATGCTAAAAGTGACAATAAATTATTTATTAGATTGAGGAGGATTTTTGATATTATCCCCTCATGTAAACTAGAATATCTCCTATAGTATGGATGTAGAGTTAAAGGTTTTTAATTATTATTGGTCATGCATCAAGTATTCTTACTTTGAATAGGCTAAAGATCCTATTATTGGTTGGGTTGCTTCTTAATATTTGATAAAAAGGGTGTCCATAGTTGGATTAATTTGATTCATAACATGAGTATTTATAGTGTCAATCCCATTCTAGATTCTTAGGTGGCTATCGATGAACTAGACTCTTCTAGTATAGGTATCATGAGCTTGGATATTGAGCATGATGCTATGGGAGATAAAATGGGGGTGGCACTTACTTCTTATCCATAGTGAAATGAGTGACAATAGAGAGAAAATTTTAGGATAAATCATAAATAAATTATTTTTCTAGTAGAATTGAGAAATTAGTTAAAGTTGGTGGTCAAAAGGAAGTGGATGATGTGCTTCAGTTTACAAAAGAAAACATAATTTCTCCTATATTGGAAAAGATTTACGTATAATTCCCCCTATAAGTGGATATTAAATCTTCTACTTAGTTAGGACCTGTAGATTATGTTCATTAGGGACCTAGTTGTTTGATTGAATATGGTGTTGATGAATGATCTAAGGGTGCTACTTCTTGGAGGGCACCAGATGATCATGCATAGTATTTTATTTCCTTGATGTGTTTTGGGGGTGAATTATGGACCATGACTCTTGTATTTGTTTATCTCACTCTTTTTATTTTATAATGTCACCTCCTACATGAGGTATTTTGTATATTGACATATAGTTAATTCTTTGAACATGTATTTTATTAGTGTGACATTTGACTACCCTTGTGGTTGTATCTTATTTTAGTCACCCTTGGGTGTTTGAATTATGTTAATGATCTTTCAATATAAAATAAATAAATAATGTATACACTATATTTGGTCCCATGGTCACATTTAATGACATGGTTCTAAATACCTTCTGAAGTGTATCATCAAATCCTCTTAGGAGACAATCTAATTTAAAAATGCAATCTATGTTAATTCCCAATGTTTTTAAGAATTTTATGTCAGAAATGTCCATTCATAAATCATTATCTATCAAGAGTTGATTGATGTTTTTCATTAATATTTTTTTGTTGAATATAAAAATAGAATACACACACACATGATGAATAGGTGATGCTTCATAAGAATCATTCTTATTAAAATTATCAAGGTATATATGAAAATATTGTACTATATTAAATAAAAGTATATTTTCCTCTTTAATTTCATTATTAATTTGTGATTGGTCTTCATGTCCAAGGCCTTGCTTATATTTTTGCTTAGATGTAACAACAAGGTTAATGATGCCTTGTGCATATTTTACCAATCCTTATCCATTGTATCTAAAATTTTGTGTCTTAGTCCAAAAGCATAATTGTGAAATTAAAAAGTGGGGGTAGAATATTATCCTTACCATAGGAAATTATGTCTTTATTCAAAGTAGGATATTTAATATTTGGAGAATAATAAATTAGATGAATCATTGTAAAATAGATTTTCTCTAACTGAAACACCTTAGATTTAAAATTTAGAATGATTTGCATAAGGGTTCATGTATAGGATTTTAGGATGGTGGATTATGAGGAACATCTACATAATACTAATATATAGGGGTAGCCATTGAAATATGATTTGGTTTAATATCCATATCACTTAACCTAAAAATTCCCCTTATATCAAGATAAGAGGGAAATAAATAAAATAATCAATCCTAATCATAGTATGAGGGATAAGATAGATTACTATGGGTTTATTACTGGGAAACCTAGAAAAATGAAAAATGTATGTAGGGAAAATTAAAAATTAGGTTGGAAAATAAAAATTTAAATTATAAAAATAAAAAAATATAGAAATAAGGATGAAACCCTAATGAAAACTTAGGTTTTAATATGTTATGAAAAAATATGGGTTCACCAATATGTTTTAACTTAGTTTAGATTAACTATTTAAATAAGTATAAAAATTATGAATTGTTCATATTTTATAAATTATAACAGTTAAACATGAATATGAATGCTAAAATAGAATATGATTTGATAAGTGTATTTGGTATTAATGTAAATTACTAAGGGGAATTAGATACTTAGCATGTTACTATTTGTGTAAGATTGATAAAATGTACAAGTGACAATAAGGGATGATAGTAGACTATGAGTTGCTCAGATCAAGAACTAGATGTCTAGAACTACCTAAAAAATATGTTATTTTGTAGATGCCTATGTTAGATGATATAATTTGTCTTATATCATATTAGTCTTTGTATACTACCCCTTTCTAATTTAGCATAGGCTACCATGCCTTATTGTAATATGTATCCATGTGAAGTATTATTGGATTGATGTGTGATTAATATCCAAAAATATGTCTCCTTATCTTCAAAACCCTAGATTCACTTTAAAAATTAAGTTTAGGCATAAAAATGGGGAATAAGGTGGGTTGAGTTAGCCTTACCACTCCCAAATTAATGGTTAATCACTACCCACATACCCAATAATTTGAAGAGGGAAGTCAAACTATATTAATTTCTCTTGTTACATGGTGCTCATTTTATGAATACATGTAATCTATCTTTTAACACTTGAAAAAGTAGAAAAATTGGCTTATGTTCTTGAAAAATTTCTAGGGCCTACTCCTCGTGGTTGATTTTTGAATTAGAAATATTAAAGCAGTCCCATTAAATATGAAAGTGTTAGAATAGGCTTGTTTAATAATGATATATGATAAATTAGGATTAGAAATAATGTGTGTTTATATGATATTCTTTGGGTACTTTCTCACACCACTAATATGAAAAATGTATGGGCTTACCCATAAAGATAATTTAATTTTTAAAAATGACTATTACTTGGCAAGGGAATAAGTCCAAAAAAATTGGATGCCTATGGAATTAAAAATCTATCTCAGTCTAATGGATTAATTTAAAATTTAGGAATAATGGGTATGCACTAGATAAGATGACCTACAACTATCCTATTTCTCTTAATATACTATGACTCAAATAAGGTGAGTCAAATAGAGCTTGTGTATACTTGAATGATTAGGTAAGGACCGATGAATTCTATAGATATAGTAGAGGGTAACCTGAAAATAAAATTTAAAGAGAAAAGGGTTCCAAAGCCCAAATCTATGACATAAGGATATATTTCTCACTATACCTCATCACATTTAAATGGTTATAAAAGAGTATAAACTAAAGTTAAATATGGGTTATAATGGTTGTAAATGATTAAGGTACAATCATAAACTAAATGGGATTATAAGCAACCTAAAGTTACTTATGGAAAGTCCAAGCAAGTATATTTCTACACCAACTATTTAGTATAGATAAGGCCTAAAAAAGGATACACATATGAATCCATAATTAAATAATAAATCAATATCTAATCTATTAATTAATAAATAAAATAGTGTAAGGATCAAAATACTTACCTTGGGGTAGAACCATCGATAATTCAATCTCTTCCTTAGATCAAGTGGATGTTTATAAGATAATGTTGTAGTTTGACAACCTAAAATTATTGGATGAAGACATACATATCCTTAGTTAGGAACTCCCAATGAATCCTCTTATTGAGCATCAAACACACCAAAAGATATGACTCATAAAGATAAGGTTATAATGTACTAACTATCCTAAATACTTCCTTAGTGAATAAATGTGAGCACAAGCAGAGTGTATGAATGTGATATGATATGATATGATATGAATGAAATGTGATTCATATATATATAGTTTCAATACCCAAAACCAACCTTAAACTGTAAGTCAATGGTATAATACTAATAGATACAATTGGAAGATGTTGGTTGAAATAATATGGTATTAGTTAGACCAATACAATAAAAATGCTAGAAGACAAACTCAAAAGTGTATCAAGTAGGATGATATAGTAGAAAATGATAAAGACAAAACCAAAATATATTGATCAAGATGATACCATAAGATATAGAAAATCTATAAAATCATGATAGGAAGTATATATGAGGGATATATGGATAAAAATTTGGAGGAAATTAGATTGATAGTAGTGATGGTATAACATGATATAATGCCAACATCTCTTTGTACCATGATCCATTCCCACCCCATTCTTGGTGCACCCTTTAAGGGTGTGTACTAAGGGAGATTTATGCATAAATAAGCCACTATAAGAGAAAACATCAGTAAATGATAATTTAAAACATATTTTGTATACATATTCATATAATGACTTGGATAAATTTTATCTAAGTGTGATTGATGTAGGTTATGCACAAACTATGGCATTCATGTAGGTGATTGATGGAAAATGGGAAGTTTGAACCCATAAAAACCACATGGATAGAATATAAGGATGTGAAAGAGCCACATGTGTAATAATAATTCATGTAAGATGAATGTAGCTCAATATAAACACTTAAAAGTGAATAATACCATATTTTAGTGTCTACAAATGGCATGCTCATTTAAGCTCTAAGAAGAATCCATGGAAAATGGAAGGAAAACACTAACCATAATTGATTAACCATGATTTTTTATATTAATTTTAAATTAATTTATACTTAGATATATCTCTTCACTAAGCACATTTCAATAGAGGTATCCATTATCATGGATTTTGGTTTATATTAATTAATTTATTTTTGTAGGTGCATGTAAAATTATGAATAATGAGCCTGGAAATTATAAATTTCTTCATTCACATATTTTTACTACACTATTTATCTAATTTTGATTGATTTGTGATTAATTTACTAGTGAAATTAAATGGGGTGGATTTATAATAATGGATAAATACTCTGTTCAACTTTGTGTTAAGTGAAGCTTATCATGTATTGCATTTTGCATTCTAATTGTTATAAGGTATGTCCCCTTGGTTTAACATATCCATAATAATGGAGATAATTCCACCTCTCATTTTTTACTCAAGTTGTGTTTAACTTTGGAGAATAATTAAGTAGTGTCACATTAAAAATAAAGTGGTGTCGTTTACTTTATTTTATTAGGGGTCTTTGAAGGTGCAAACCTAGGAGCACATAAATTAGTGTTGTTACTAGGGAGTGTGAATTGTTTTCATTTTAAGAACATCATAGCTATTATTAATTTCATGATATCTTGTCACATTGGTGGGTTGGTTGATATTCAGCCCATCTATTTTATACCAAGAAATTATCACCATTACTTGAAAATTTTATATCTCTATTTATTATGCTTTGAAGATATATCAATTGTACTCTTGTGAACTCAACCAAAAAATTGGCATAACATATGTTTCCAGGGACTTAAATTTATTGTGATATTTGATATATTAATATTTTTATAATGAAATTATTATTTTTTATATTTTCATCATTCCTCATTCATGAAGTGATGATTTTAAATTATTTTGTAGATTGGATGTGTTTTGAAGTTTATAATGGCAACAATTGGGTGTTTACTCAATTTAGTTTTGTAGTGATGTAAAAAGGGATACCATTACTTGTTATTTTATGGGTAAAGGTAACATTCATGTAATTATAAATGTGAATTTTACTACAACACATTTTGTTAGATATAGTATAAGTGTGAATACAACAAGGATTATAAATCAATAGAGTGGATTACAAGTTAATATTTTTTAGATCACCACTTTTTTGGTTTAGTGGGTCCATTTGTTTCTAAAAATGTTCTTTCCCCTTAAATTTAATTGATTGATCACAAATATAAAACAATTAATATCACTTATTTTTAGAATTTCTATGTTCCTTTCCCAAAGTAATTAATGAAGTGTTGCCTAAGTTTGGTGGTAGTAGTGTAGTTAGGGTAGAGTGCCATTTGGAAGCCTTGATTGAATTGATTAATGAATTTTAGATAGAGATTAAAGTGTTATAATTAGGTTTTTATTTAAAAATTTATATGGGGATGGTGATGATTAATGTCACCATCTTTTTGATCAATTTAACAAATTTTTAGATAAGTTTAGACATCCTTTTATTGAGCAGTATGGTGACAAAACTGATCCTATTGTTATGATTAAATATTTTTATAATATTAATATGAGAGTATCAAGCCTTCAATATTAGAATTAGGAAAACTTGGAAGGAGTGTATTTAAAATTTAAAACCAAATTAGGAAATCAATATTATGTTTTATTTTGATGCTTTTGACCATGATCTAAGCTATTCATTAGAAGTTAAAAGCCCACCAACTCATCTATGCTTGTAATTTTGCCCTGAGGTATGCTTGTGTTTTCCATGATTTGTAGATTCAAAATGATATAAATAAACTTGTTGAGGATGAATATGAAGGAGAATGTGATTTTGAATCTCTGAAATCATATAATAAATAAGAAATCACAATAGTCAAATAATTTATAGAAATGGAATAATAAAGAAAAGAAAATGATGATTATAACCTTATTGATAAACTAACCATTAACAATGAAGCTTATAAATCCCTTGATGTAGATATAAATTAATACTATTATGATGATGAGTGTTCCTCATTTGATTAGATGATCTTGTATTCTTTCACTATGATACTTTAATTGAGTTTGATGATAAAGTATACACTGAGCATATTGAGCTTGATGAATATCATGATGTTATTTTTATCCACTTGTTTAAATTAAACAATGATGCCCATTTTGAGACTAAATATGAATTGATTTTGAATGGTGAACTTTCTGGAAAGGATTTACATGTAGTATTTACTATCATAGAACATGTTATTGATAGTAAAATAAAGAAACAACAATTACTTTATCATTCCATTTGTGAAACCTTATAAGATGGATCCCTTTGTGTTGGTAATCATTTTAATATGTAGTCTATAGTTAGATTAATGTGTTTGAATGTTTTAGTGCCTACTTATGAAGAATAAATATATGAATCTGATGAATTTTTACATTATTTTTTATGAAATTTCAATTTTAGAAAATCTACCCATACTTTTTGAAGAAGCATTGGATGTATAAATAGGTTGGGGTAGTATGTGTATTATATATATGATAGTGATTATGAATATGAATATGATGAAATTGAATATACTAAGGATTTGAGATATTTATAGAACTATATTGACCCATTGTTTGATATTGAGCCAACAAGTGTATCTAGTGATTCAGATGAGTTAGAGAAGTATTATGATCCCACTTACGAAGATGATTGGGTTTTAAAGTGTGACAATGGTGAAATGGCTTATTTTTAGCTACATAAAAATCCATTATTTGGGCATTCCCAATCATTTGAAAATCTACTATTTTATCTTGATCTTGAAAATGCATATGTTAATATGATTAGTCCTAGTTTAATTGAGCCACCCATATGAAAATTGGTAGAACAAAACAAAGTTTCTAGCCACATCATATTATCTATAAGTAATGATTTTTATGGTTTGTAAGAAAATATCAATTATCTACTTAAATTTTATAGTTGGGAATCCATTTTTAGTGATTCATTTTAGGCATGTTTAATTATTTGGAGTGATTTTTTTGAGTGAATCTTATAGGTATTTTATACATTTAATACCACTTACCATTTGAATAATATTAAACTACATGCATTGTTTCAACTTTTGTGTAACCAATATTACAAATAATAGAAATTAGATCTAGATTGTAATTGGAATTATTTTTCATACTTCATTGACTCCTATTTTGAAATAAATGATAAAATGTTCACTTTTTTCATTTGGTTGATATTACTAATACCCATTGCCTTAGGTTTTTTGGAGGTCATTCCAAATTAATCATATCTAATTCATATTTCTCATTAGATGTGAATGGGTTTATTGAACCAACATATACAACCTGATATATATTTATATGCATTATGTATATATGATTCTTTTGACTCACTTTTTGTTTATGAATAAGTGATGTGTTATCATAATAGTTTTTAGCTTGTATAGAGACCTTAGTTCATCTCAAACACATTAAAATCAAAGGAATCAGGGTAATTTTGAACCTAATGGATAAGGCACAAGTTTAATTCCACCATGAGGATTTTAGGATCTCTAGATACCCATAGGGGGTATTAGTCTTATGATTGGAGCCACTATTGGAGCCCAAAATGTTTTCTAACATTTTTGGATCCTTATGTTTCATAATGAGTAGAGCTCTCTAAATTTGATGAGTCTTTTGTCCATTGACGAGCCCATAAAATGGATCATGATATCTAATTAATTACCTCATTCCCCCATAACATTCTTCCTTTTAAGTGGATTAATATGTGCATAATAGAATTCATTATTATTTCAAAGTAGAAAATGAGTTTTTTACTTAGTTATTTTATACAAGTTATTTTTACATGTATAAACCATTTTGTTCTAAAATTTTCATGGGAAAGACACTAGTTTTATATGTATGAGTCATAAGAATGTACTATAATCTAAGATGATGTTTTTTGGCAGTAGAAGACTCCTAAGGACTAGTCCAAACTAGCTTCATAGATCATTAGTTTATATCTGAAGATCACTAGTCTAACTATAGAAATGCCTAGACCATTTCCAAAGAATTATACAAAGCTTAGAAAAGAAAATTTACATATTATACATTAATTGAAGGAAAAACATTCATGATAAGAAGATGTAAAGTATATTTTTGAGAATAATTATAAAATTCTTATATAGACTTTCCAAAAATAGTAGTATCTATTTTTAGCCATGGTATCTATAGAAATTTTCTTATGAGTGACTATAAATATTATGTTTTGATTTACTACCAGAATGAAGTTCACATTTTATAAACTAAAAAATAAGTTATAACTAGAAATGAACATGGAATAACGTGTGAAACTAAATCCATCACTTTTCATTAGTTTTCATTATAAAGTGGAAAGGATGTTTTTATGATATTTTTTGGAATAAGAAATAACCTAGTTATATTAAATATTACTAGGTTGTTATCTATTCTAAATAAGATGTTGTAAAACACTGTGATATGTAAATGACATCCCTTTGAGTAGAAAGGGGTAGAGATAGAGTATTAATGATTGAATAATTTAAACATCACTATTTTTAATATTGTAATAATTTTACAAAAGCAATGGGAAATTGATTTCATGAAGTTTATGAAAATCTAATAGTGTCCTAATCCTATTCTAAGGGAGAACAAGGGCCCACTAAAATGAAGAAGATTTATTTCTAGTATTTATATGTTTATTTCATATTATTATGTCTTAAAGTTTGTCATCCATTCTCTTATGTAAAGTATGTGTCTCAGCTGTGTGTTTTACAAAAGCTTACTTTCAAAATCTCCCTTCCAATTCCTTTTCCAACAAATAGATAGTTGTGTGTTTCTATTCCATGAAATTTACATTCATGAAAATACACTAAAAGTTTGTTTAATTTAATGAAATTACAATAGCATCAAGAGTGTTTCCATTTCAATTAATTTAAATTTATTGAGTGATTTGTTTTCACAAGTTATAGATTATATTTCACTTAAATCAAGTAGATTAGAACTTTCTATGTAAATGATTCAAAAATCATCCCAAATAGATAGTTTATACTCATAATTTTTCATACCTTATTGTGTATTTTGTTAGAAACTACCTAGATTGACATGACTTTTTTAGCTAAATGAAGAGGACAAAATGACCCTCATCATTTTTGGCATAATTTTCTTGGATTTTATAGGTGTTAGTAGGGTATACAATCTTAAATTGATAGATAATTAAGAAAAATTTCCCATAAATCAAATAAATTTATGAATAGATAAAGAGATTCAAATGGAAGATATATTTATAAGAACTCCCAATAAAGTACAAGTATTAGTAGGTCATAAGAATAAAGTGTATTATATGGTCTTATATGAAAATAAATTCATGCTATTGAGGAAGAACCACTATTAGCCTCACCTAAACTTTGGTAACATTCCCCAAAGGTAGGTGCATCCTTCTAAATGAAGAAATTTAGGATAAACAATATTATAAACCATAGTACTAAATCTCAATCAAGTAGTCTTATAGTCACTTATGAAGATTCAAAACCTCCTAGGAGAACCCTTTACAAATTATATTTGAAATAAATGAGAGACAACATTGGAAACATAAAAAAACCATAAAATAGGGTTGAAGTAGGTATAGTCAACTAGTAAGGAGAACCTTTACTTGTCTTATTGTACTAGATCCAAATAAAAATGATATAATGAAAAACATATCCCCATATATATTGCATAATTTCAAGGGAAAGTCAATAAAATATATTGACTAATTATTATTTGAATTTAAGTGTTATGTTAGACCTATTAATGTGGGTTTAACCACACTAGTCTCATAATGAGGTATCCTCTAACATTTTAGGATCTCAATGGAGGTGCACTCCACTCTAAGGCATGATTTGCAGGTATACAGTCTTAAAAACTAGGTGATAGAATAATAGGTAGAGCATGCAGATTGTTAATAAGGTTTGTGTATGGAGAGGTGGTGTCTAAAATAAAGTAAAATCTAGATGATTTGGTGGATGGATGGTTGATAATCTAGAGTGGGCAGGTCTCAAACTAAACTAAAAAAAAGAAGGAAGAGTAGAGTATAAAATAAAGGTCTTGTGACTTCAAGAATCACCTCTCTAGATGGTTTTTAAGTGGACAAGTGATTTTAAAAACTATGCTTTTTGTTATTAGATATTGTACACACATAATCAGACATGGTCAAAAAGTCTAGGATAAGCATGATATAGGAAAATCATAGGCCTCGGTCAAAGGTTTCTCCTTTTAGATAAACTATTACACACTCTTAATCAAGAAATTATGGCTCAACCTTAGTGATGTATCTAATACAAATATTGCATATAAGTAAAAACCTATATCAAATGAAAGCACCTCTACACACTTAAGAATTTGAAACAATCAACTTAATTGCCAATAATCAATGTAATTTACTAATGCTTCAATAGTTTTTGCACATCTAAGACTAGTATTTCGATTAAGATGAGAAAGAAATCCTTCACATATTTTTCACACTAAGAGCTATTGAATCATATAACCAAAATAAATAATCCTAATTACACAAAAATTAGAAATAAAATACACAAACACACGAGTTGACAATTGAAATTACTTCTACTCTTGTATATTGAAAATCTTTTGACCCTTCAAAACTATAGGTTACATGTGTTTAAATAGACTTGGAGAAGGGGTCACCTCATAATCCAAGTACATGAAAAATATATTACATGTGATAGTTATAACTTCAATCTAACTATGGTAAAAAAACTATATAAATTTATCTTATAGTTGTTAGTAGTTAAAATTCACCTTTACAAAATCATGCAACATGTGCATGTTTACAAAAATGAATAGGTAAATTTTACAATATTGAACATAAGAAAACTATAAATATAAAAATATACATTTTTATAAAATCCACATGCAAAAAATTTCCCCTTTATGGTTGTGTTTTTGCCTACATGTCTATATGGACTCTAGTTGGAGTTGTAACTACAACTGTCAATGCAGAACTAGAAGTGGAAGCTTGAGTTTTCTCTTTCTTCACCTCTATCTTTAGCCAACATTTATGTGACACATCATGATACTATATAATTATATTTATGTTCAAAACTGAGGGTTTATGCACCCTAAAAACCTATCTTAGGATTTTTGCATGCTCTACTTTCATCATCTGAAAGTTGATCTTAAAGATCTCAACTTCAATCACATTTTTCTTAGCAAATCTCAACTCTGATTTGATGTCTTCTATTGGTAACCCTTGTAAACTTTGATTAAAATTATCTAAACCCTCTTGAATAATATGATTAAATTTTATCTTATTAATCAACTTTCTTGTAGCATCTTTCACTTTTGACAGTTTCAAATCATTCAAAATTTATAAGATGAGGGACTCATGCTCCTAGTATTTGGGGACCAAAGTCCAGAAGCTGTTACCCATTCCCTAGCTTCTTCTATTCTAATGACCACCATGTCAAGTGTATTTTATGCCTCTAATGGTGTCATGAGATCCAAATGTATATAAGCCTTATTAGTTTTATAAACAATTAATAATTTGAGCTTATTCTCATCTGATTTAAAAGAATTAAATAATTGGTGGGTATTGGCAATATGGGGGGATAATTTATCCTGCATAAGCTCTAATGATTCTAAATAATTATAGCACTTTAATTTTTCTTCCTGCACTTTAGCTTCAATGCTTGCTAGGATATGCACTATCTTTTATTACTCTTTTATTTTTTTCCAATTCTACCTCTAGTTTTTGTCTTGCTAGCTCTATGCCTTCATGAATTGCCACCATGGCATCTTTATTTGCTTGGGCCAGAGATTTGAAGTCTTCATTATAGGGGATTGACCCAATTTTATATTTTTCCTTTTGGTCAAAGATAAGACTTCTTACATCTCTTCTAAAATTATTTCCCTACCAACATCATCTTCTAACTTCCTCTTTCTTACTCTTTGAATACTCCCAGATGGTTTTTCAAAGTTATAATATATGGGAGATTTGTTATCTTAAAGTTGGGAAATTGATAAGTCTTAAAACTTAAATCAATGGTCCATAGAGGAATCATTAGTTGGCTAAGGTCTATCTCTTTTGTGGTTTTAACCACAACCTCTTCTTCAACATCTTTAGTTGGTTATTGCTTCTTTGCTACCTTGAGGATTATGTCAGGAAAGGAAGGCCAAATAATCTTATACCAATACAAACCTCCATATTAGGGGAGTGGATGGACTGTGATAACCTACTTTTCCCTCTTCCCCTTGCTTGAACTTGTGACAATGGTTTCCTAGGATGAAGTGGTAGATGGCATGCAGAGAGTGATTTGGGTGGATGAGTCATGGAATTGGGGAGTGGCCATATTTTTTTCAATCTTATTAGATGCCCTTTTCCTCTTCAAGGATTTGATTTTGGTAGTGCCAGAAGGAATACTTATGGTGGCCATGATGGAAGTGTATGGCCTAGTAGTGGAATATGGATCAATAGTGGAGGAAGATAGAGCAATAGTGAAGGAGTCCTTCTCAACTTGTGGAGTGAGTAGAGGGATATGTAATAGAGTCTAAGGAGAAACATCTTTAGATGAATAAATCTCAAACTAGGAAAAAGGGGGTTGAGTCCATTAGTTATATACCTAAAAATCTTGTTCTTTACATAATGTGAGAGGGTTTAGGTCACCATTATGGGTTAAGGGAACCTCCTAGATCTAATGGTGTCTATGGTATTCCATTGTAGCCATAGCTTGCTCATGAGTGAGCACAAGGATAAGTTCCTGAATCTGATGGGATTTACATCCTAAGGGTGGGAGGCCAGCCATGGATGAAATGAACTAAGATCAACATGGGAAATAATATAAAAGGAAAATAGATGGAGAACCAATAGGGAGAATGATATAAAACTAACGTAAGATAAAACAACCAAGGCAATAGCTGAAACACAATTGAAAGTAAATCCTAACCACTAATAGAGGGGAGTTGGCTAAGAGAGTTATAAATGAGATATAACTAGAATGAGACCATATGTGAGGTCTATCAGGTGTGCCAAAATGTATCTCCAAGAATCTAAATGAAACCACTAGTTTTTGGTAAGGGGTACACAGGGTACTTAAATAAACAACTAAAAGGCTAAAAGGCTCAAAGCTTTTATGGGCTAAAGGAGATCTATAGAAGCTATCTAATTTCTTGGATTTCACCAAGCTTTAGATAAAATTGTAGACTAGGTTAGGGCTATAATGATCAAATACACAAAGGGTGCATTTATCTCTAATGGGCATAATCATATTAAAGCAAGTATCTAAGACTAGAAAACTATTTGCATAAGGATTGTGAAAATAATAATGTTGGATAAAGATATATATGAAGTAATGTGTGAAATTAGAAAGCAAAAGAACATTTAGGCCAAATTAAAGACATTTTAAGAAGTAAATACATTTTAAATAAAGGGTGAAAAATCATGCCTAATCTAAGTTTGAGCTAAAACTTTACTTTTAACACTATTGTTTCCTTATAATGCAATTTTTTGGTTTAGCAAGAGAGGAAATTGTTTATGAAAATTGTATAGATTGTTTTGAGCATTTAAAATTCTACTATGCAATGAAAAATGTTTCCAAATCCAACATGACATGTAATGGAATATATTTCAAGAAATTAAAGTATTCTTAACCACATAAAAATTCAAGAAACTGTAGAAATTATCCTAGATAATGCCCTAAATAAGCTAAATCACTAAAACAATCAAAACTTGGCATGTATACTATTACAAACAAAAAGTAATTTCACTTTGCATGGAAAATTGCCCTCGTATAAAAATCAAGAGAAGTGTGTATAATTTATACCAACTTATTATCCAAGCTAGGAAGTAGTGAAGGAGGAGGATCAAGTTGTGTGTAAGCTGAGTCTAAACCAAGAGCCAAAAGTAGTGGAGAAGGTGAAGGAGAAGCTACCAAATATGAGAGACCCAATGAAATGAGCACAATAAAATGTGTAATGGAGTCTTGAATGGGATATAATTAACCAACAAGATTTAATAACACTATACAAAGTAATGTGAATCACCAAGATGAGTTTTAGAATAATAGGGTATCCCTTATCATAATGAAAGCTAAGTGTGCCAAGAATGAACCATGTGAGATTCAACAAGGAAGTAAAGCTTTCAGTTTTATGATCAAGTGGGAAGATTAGATCAAAAATTAAGGAGAGATATGGTAAAATTAATTAATAAAAATCATATATGTCAACCCTAATCTACTAAAGACCAAAAAGTAGCCATTTCTAGTCATTTGGGCAAATCCAGGCCCTTTTTTACACATTTTACCTAGGCCATGGCCTCGATCATAGATTTTTTTTAATAACACATGAAAATTAAGCCATGAGTTTCCTTTCTAAGCTTTGGCTTGGGTCAAAAAGCCAATCTGAGTGATCAATAGGCCTTTAGAAGGGCTTTAAGAGGTGTCTAGAGGGCTTATCTATGCACAAAGGATGGTAGGATGTTGAGGATGTCTAGGGGTGGATGTATGATGTAGAAAATGTCCATGTGAGTGGAAAATATCTCAAAGTGAGATAAATAGGGTCATTATTCTGCACATGAGATGATGTGTAATCATAAGGAGGAGTAGGGCCATGGGAAGTATGATTATAAATCCCTTCTTTGGTAATGATGTGTCCTAAGATCTTGCCTTTAGTTAATCTAAATATATATTTTTTGGGTTAAATGAGATTTCAATCCTTATATATCTCTTGAATATTGACTATATATGGCCTATATTGTCATTATTATTCTTGGAAAACATAATAAGATCATCCATATAGATGATTATGCACTCACTTGTTAATCCTTTAAATGCATGATCCATGGCTTATTAAAAGGTGGCTCCTACATTTATTAGGTTGAAATGTGCCCTCTTGTATGCATAAGTACCCCACTTCATATTAAATATAGTCTTCATCCTATCCTATACTTTTACTAGTACTTGATTATAACCTAAAAATCCATATAATCTTCATCATATCCTCTACTTTTACTAGTACTTGATTATAACCTAAAAATCCATCCAAGAAGGACATCATTTCAGAGCCACTTACTATATATATTATTTCATCCAAGGAAGGCAAGGGATAATAGTCCTTTTTAGAATATTTTTAAAAGTTTATGAAATCAACACATAACCTAATCTCACTGCTCTTCTTTTTGACTGGGACCAATTTGGCCACCCAAGTAGAATGTCTGATTGGGAAGACTATTCTTCTACTTATCAACTTTTCTAATTCTCTTTGAATGAGAGGCTCTAGGATAGGATTCACTAGTCTTTATCTATATTTTAATGGCTTGTGGTTTGGTTTTATAGGAAGATTGATAACCTTAGGGTCATAAACCTTTAAGTCTTCATATGTCCAAGCAGTCACATCTCTATATCAAGTGATTAAATCCTTCACTTATTATCTTTCTTCAGGGTGCAGATAAGGCCAATGTTAACATAATGTGGGCTATATTCATCTACTAAATTCTCTCTTTTTAATTCAAATTTGTTGACCTTGGGTTGCCTAAGCTACTAAGATTGAGGATCTATGTCAAATGGTATTTCTAAGGAGACCAACTTAGTTGGGATACAATTCTCTTTAAGTTGGAAAACACCTTCCTTGTATGATTCCTCTTGATATATATTATTTACTTCCTTGTCATTGATGATTTTGGACTCAAATTTTCTTGAATTGGTTAGAAACTAAATGATCTATTGATCATCATAAAAAACTTGGAAATTTTATGTATTGTCAGGAATAGAAGGATAAGGTACTAGTTCAATACATAATCTCTTTACCTTAGATTCTTGGAAAGGATCTAAATTAACAACACCAACTAGTGAATTTGGATCTTGATTTTGCTCTCTAAAAACTATTACTATGATAAAAGATTCAAATCTCTCAATTGAATACCATGCTCTATGTTTATACCTTTTTAAATAAGACAACTTGTATTGGTATTTGTTTCTAACCTGATTAACTACCAGCTCTAAGTCACCAAAAACTATCACCTACTTTACATTATTCTTGAGCGCAAATTACAATCCTAAAATTGAATTTTCATACTCAGTCCTATTGTTAGTGCAAGCGAACTGTAATCTATATGCTACCAATAATTTCTTCCCCTATGGATCAATAAATGCAATTCTTATCCCTGATCATTATTTAGATCTGGTACCATCAAAGTGTAGAGTCTATAGTTTATTAGATCTTTCAAATTATATCTCTTGTATTTGATTTTGCATATTAAAATTATAAATACCAAAGCTAGGAGATTCATACTTTACCTCTTCATTATTCACATTATACTTCATGATAGAGATTTTATTTTCAATGCCTCTCTATGGTAGGCAAATGTGAGATAAGTCTATAGAGAGATATCCATTGAGTGATTTAGACTAGTCCCTACTTAGTAACAATCCATAGCCTTTAAGTATGTCTACTATAAAGCTATCAATAGTCATCTTGAATCATGGTTCAAATGCTACTTGAATATGTACATTAATCAATTCTCCAACTACTGGTAACACAATCATATCTAATTACAAAATTATTCTCTTTGAAGGGATTGGAGTTAAACCAAGATTGACATATAGAAGTATGAATAATAGTTGTTGAGGCTCCAAAATCAACTAAACAATTATGAATATTCTTACCAAATTCTCTAATAGTCAACAAAAAGTGTGGAAATTCTATATTTATTTTATAGATGATATTAGTATCAATATATTTTGTTTTATATATAGATGCTTTGGTCCTTTCTATAGGGGTCTTCCCTATGATGGGTTTCCATAGTATCTCATTTTGTTTAGTGATCTGAGCTAATTTATGAAGAGTAATATTTTATTTGATTTTCTTCATGTCTTCAATAATGTCTTATCCTCCTTTGCTCTAATCTTCCTTGTTTTTAGGTTGATCATTCCATTTTGGAGGAGGTGGATTGTTGTAAGCTTTAGGATTAGGTGGAATGGATGTGATATTTAGAGGAATAGAAGTTGTGAATGGCTACCTATTCTTTATATTATAACCACCTTTCTGGAATTACTAGAAAGCATGAATCTCATTAGTGTTTTCCTCTAGTATGTTATCATCCTCACTTAAAAAGGGAAACTCATGAGTCTTAAAGAACATGGTAGTGCTTGAAATGCTGGGATCTTGGTGGGATTATAGTGGATTATGAATCTAGTCCTACCTTACTAATTCTCTTTGAAATATTTCAAATACTACACAAAATTCAACATAATCAAGCTCAACATGTTGAGAAGTATTATGGGTTCTTCACCAATTGGGTAAGGTTGTCTCTATCATGTTGATCTCTAGGAGATTGTTAGGCTAATCTATGTTTTTTACAATCCTATTTAATGTCTTATTATACCTCTAAAATTCATAATTTTGATTACCACTTAGGCCATTGGCATTTCCCATCTTTCTTTACATGTTGAATAGGTCATTACTTAGCTTTTGAACCATCTTTTGAATAGCATCTATCTCCAACTTTATATAATTAGTGCCATAGAGAATATCAGTAAAAGACATGGCTAATTTTTTGTTCTATTGGTAACCATTTCTTTGTGCATGGTTATTTAATAAACTATAATATGATTGTGTAGTCTATGTTAAAGGAGGCAACATGTATAACTGGTTCTAATTAAATGCATGAACATTTTGATTTACATGTGGTATTACATTTAATACTGGAAAACCATTATTGATGTTAGGTGTGCCAAAGACCTAGGGATCAAACTACCTATCAATGTTGATTGCCTCTTACAATGCCAATGCCAAGTAGGTGGAAATATCTTTTCTTCTTAGGAACATCATAGTAATTAGATCTAGAGCATTCTTGTACATCTCTAATGCTAATGCTTCTTCTCATTTATACCTTGGGCTTAACCATGTATCCATATTTTTAAACCTTACATTGAAAGCACGTATTGGCTCATTAGGCTCACTTTTTATGTTGTTGAAGTGTTGATATATCAAACTAGGGATGGTGACCTATCAAAATTGTGCAAGAAAAGTTGCTTGACATGCATTCTAAGAAGTGATGGAATTTTATATTAGATTCAGATACCAATCATAAGCAACATACATTAGTGTAAAATGGAAAAGAATACATAAAACATCCTCATTAATAACATTCATTAATATTAAATCATATTTAAAATATTTGATGTGTTATTTTTTTGTTCTTTCTCCTAAAGGATAAAAGGACAGTAGACACTTTTCAAGATTCTTGAGTAGGTCATGCACATAACCTGGGATGGAAATAGCATATCTAAACAACCAAGGTGGTTGAGCCATGTGATGATTAATAGGAGAAGTGATACTTACTATGGAAGGTGTCTTGGTTTTGTTAGGGATAGTTGGTACAACTCTAGGTATCCTATGATTTGACAAGGGTGACACTAGAAGACCAGCTTGAGAACTAGATATGGACACTCTCCTACGTGACTCCAATGTAACTCTATATATAAATTAACCTCTTTTATTGGAGGTTGGTCCCTCCTTGTGCCATAAAGAGAATTTTGATATGGGTTTTAATCACACCATTCTCATAATAAGGTAGCCTTTAACATTTTAGGATATCAATAGAGGTGTACTCCACTCTAATTCATGAGTTGCAAGTATATGGTCATAATAACTAGGTGAGAGAATATTAGGTAGGGAATTCAACTTATTAACAAGGTTTTTGGATGGAGGGGTGGTGTCTAAAATGAAGTAAAATATAGATGATTTTTTGGCTAGATGATATATAATTTAGAGTGGTCAGGTCTCAAAATAAATTAAAAAAAATTAGGTAAGGGTAGAGTAGAAAATAAAGGTCATATGACTTTAAGAATCATGTCTCTGGCTAGTTTTTAAGTGGATAATTTCTTTCAAAACCTATTCCTCTTTCTATAATCTATTATACACACATATTCAAACATGGTTAATAAGTCTAAGATAATCATGATATAAAAAACTCATAGGCCTTAGTCAAAGGTTGCTCCTTTTAGAGTAGTAGTTACACACTCTTAATTAGGAGATTATGTCTCAAGATTAGTGATGTATCTGAGATAGTTGTTGCACATACCAAAAAAATCAAATGAAAGCACCTCTACACACTTTATAATATGATTCAATCAACTTAATTGCCAATAATCAATGTAATTTACTAATCATTCAATAGTTGTTGCATATTTAAGACTAGCATATCAATTAAGACAAGAAAGAAATCCTTCATAGCTTTTTCACACTAAGAGTTATTGAATCATAAAACTAAAATAAATAATCCTAATTACACAAACATTAGAATAAAATACACAAACACATGAGTTAACAACCAAAATTGCTTCTGCTCTTATATACTAAAAATCTTTTGACCCTTCAAAATTGTGGGTTACATGTGATAGAATTGAGGAAGGGGTCGCATCATCCTATAATTAAATGAAAAATACATTACATGTGATAGTTATAAATTTATTTCTAACTATGGTCAAAACTATATAAAGTTATCTTACAGTTGTTAATAGTTCAAATTAGCCTTTACAAAATCATGCAATATGTGTATGTTTACAAAAATGAACATGCAACTTTTACAATATTTTTCAAACCATAAATGAATATAAATATATAAATATACACCATTATAGAATGTGCATGCAAAAATTTGCCCTTTTATGGCTATGTTGTCATCTGCATGGCTTCATGGGCTTTAGTTGGATTTGTAACTATAGTTGTCAATGTAGAATTGGAAGTGGTAACTTGAGTCTACTATTTCTTCACCTCTATCTCAAGCTAAAATTTATGTGACATGTCATGCTACTATATAATTATATACATATTTAAAAGTGAGGGTTCATGCACCTTATCAACCTATTTTAAGAGTTTTGGATTTTTTGTTTACATCATCTAAAAGTTGATCTTGAATATCTCGACTCCAGTCACTTTTTTACTAGCAAATCTCAACTCTGCTTTGATGTCTTCTATTCAAAACCCTTGTAAAATTTACTTAAAATTATTTAAAGCCTCTTGAATAAGATGATCAAAGTTCATCTTATTGATCAACTTTCTTATAGCATCTTTCAATTTTGATAGTTTCAAATCATTCAAAAATTTTAGGATGAGGGCCTTGTACTCTTAGTATTTGGGGACCAAAGCCCCAGTAGCTATTACCCATTCCCTAGCCTCTTCTATTCTAGTGACCACCATATTGACTGCATTGTATGCCTCTAATGGTGTCATGAGATCCAAATGGATATAGACCTTATTAGTTGTATAAATAATTTACAATTTGATATTATTCTTATCTAATTTCAAATAATTAAATAATTGGTGGGTGCTATTAATATAAGGGCTAATTCAACCTACATAAACTCTAATTCTTATAAATAATTTTAACAGTTTGATTTTGCTTCCTACACTTTAGCTTCAATGACTAGTGGGATATGCACTATCTTTTGTTTCACTTTTATTTTCTCAAATTCTACCTTCAATTCTTGTCTTGGTAGCTCTGTGCCTTCATGAATTACCACCATGGCATCTTTATGTGTTTGGGATAGAGATTTGAAGTCTTCATTATAAGGGAATTTCCCCAATTGTCTAGTTTGCCTTTTGGTTAAATAAAAGACTTCTTACCTCTTCTAAAATTATTTCCCTACCAACAACATCTTCCAATTTCATCTTTCTTACTCTCTAAATACTCCTAGATGATTTGTCAAACAAAGTTATAATAGATGGTAATTTTGTTATCTTGAAGCTAGGAATTTGATAAGTCTTGGCTCTTAAATCAATTGCTCATGGAGGAATTGTTAGTTGGTTAGGGTCCATCTCTTTTGTGGTTCTAACCCCAACCTATTCTTTAACATCCTCAACTAGTTTTTGCTTCTTTGATTCCTTGAGTATTGTGTCAATCAAGGAAGTACAAATAATTTTGGACTAATCCAAACCTCCATATTGGTGGATTGGATGGATTGTGATAACTTGATTTCATTTCTTCTCCTTACCTAAACTTGTGATAATGGTTTCCTAGGATAAATAGGTAGATGGCATAGGGAGAGTGATTTGGGTAGATGAGACATGGAGTTGGGAAGTGGCCATGGCTATTTCAATATTCCTAGATGATCTTTTCCTCTTCAAGGATCTAACTATGGTAGTGCCAAAAGGAATATTGGCAGTGGCCATGATGGAAGTGGATGGCCTAGTAGTGGAAGATGAATCAATAGTAGTGGAAGATAGAGAAATATTGAAAGAGTCCTTATTAACTTTTGGAGTGAGTAGAGGGATATGTAAGAGAGAGGAGGATTTTAATGGATCATCAGGGGTAGAAGTAACAACTTCCAAATTAGAAGTTTTCAACATAGATGAAATTGACATAAAACCAAAAATAGGAATAGAGGAAGAGAGTAGTCTCTAAAGGTTGAGCCTTTTTAATTATTATGTCATCTATATCTAGTGCTTTCCCCTTGTCAATCATGAGGCTTAGAGCCTTGTCTATCTCTAATTTTGCTTCTTCATTTGGATCTTCTTCTTATTCCTCCACTTATTAAGGAGGTGTTGCAGGAAGGATTTATGATTTCTCAATTGTAGGACTATATGTAATGGATGTCTTGGCCTTCCTATTCTAGTAAATAGTAGTCTTAGGTTTTAAGGAGTACCCTTTTTATGATGAGGCAATTTATTCCTATGTGTCTACCCTTGATAATGAAAATTCTTGTATTTAAGGGTAGCTGTAGGAATTTGTGCTCTTGTAGTTGAGTACTATTATCCTTATTTTTCCTTATCAGAGGAACGCATATTGGTGGGATCTCCTAAATCTCCCCTAGAATTAGGTTCACTCACCCTTGGTTCCTTCTTAATAGCTATTAACTTGAAAGGAAGTTCCTATTAAGGATCTCTTTGTTCCTTGGATTGCTTTGTGGTCTGGCTATTCCAAAAATTTAGGTGTGTTTATCCTATAAAGAGTGGTAATATACTATTCAATTCATTTAATATAATTGAAGTTTCTTATTGAATCACCCTTATATGATCCTCCTTCAAGATGAAAACCCTTGCCCTTTCCAAGACATTGGCATCATTCTTTACATTCATGAATAAAAATTCATAGTCAAAATGGGCATGCTGGTAGGGGATACCAAGGCCTACATGTGTCTCTGTATATGGCCATGAGGATCCTTGTCTATGTGTGGCACTGTAGGCAAATGATAACTCTTTCTTTTTCCACCCACATCTCCAAAAAATTTCCTCATTATGTATCACATCCTCCTAATAACCATATGGTGCCCATAAAATGTGATCTTCTTATTTTTGGTTAGGTCCTTCTCAATGCTTCACCAGAGTTGGAAAGCAATTTCTTGCTCTACCAATTTATTAGGTAAATACTTTAGGAATTGTAGGGGATGAAACTTATGTCTAGGGATCATGATGATAGTGTAGTTGGGATACAAAAAATAATCACCTATTTTAGATATTGTCTTCACAATGATTAATTTAACTCTAGGCATTAGAGACCCATGGATTGCTTTCTAGACTTGAGTATAAACATCCTTATCAATTCTAACCATGTTCTTGGTATAAGCATAAATATGCAAAAATTTGAAGTAATTACAGATGTAATTCTTGACACAGTCAGTAGTCAGGCTCCATAGCTCGTTGAGGAATCTTCCACTATAGTTCCATCTTCCACCATGTGTTTATGTATTTTATTTTCAATGTTTGTGTAATTAGTCTTTTTTCTTTTGGTTTTTTGATTTAATAACTCTTAGTGTGCAAAATCTATGGAGTTATTTCTTGTCTTAATTGATATGCTAGTCTTAGATGTGCAATAAATATTGAAGGATTATTAAATTACATTGATTACTAGAAATTAGGTTGATTGATTCATATTCTTAAGTTTGTAGAGGTATTTTAATTTTATATAATTTTTTTATGTATGTACAACAACTATCTTAGATACCTCTCTAAGCCTAAACCATAATCTCTTGATTAAGAGTGTGTAATAGCTACTATAAAAGGATCAACCTTTGACTGAGGCATATGAGTTTCTTATATCATGATTATCTTAGACTTTTTAACCATGTATGACTGTGTGTGTGCAATAGTTAATAGCAATAGTCATAGGTTTTGAAATCACTTGTCCACTTATAAACTAACTATAGAGGTGATTCTTGAAGTCATAGGACCTTTCTTTTATGATCTACCCTTCCCTCATGTTTTTTAATTTATTTTGAGACCTACTCACTCTAGATTAGAAACCATCCAACCACCAACTCATCTAGATTTTACTTCTTTTTAGAGCCCTCCATCCACAAACCTTGTTAACAACCTACATGCCCTACTTGTTATTCCATCACCTAGTTGTTAAGACCACATATCTATAACTCATGCCCTAGATTGAAGTGAACCTCCATTTATATCCTAGAATCTTAGAGGTTACCTCATTATGAGATTGGTGTTGTTAAAACCCACATCAACAAGACTTATGACTACAAGTTTGATAATCAAAATTTGAAATTATTTCTTTCAACACTTAATGATTTAGCTATGAGGTAGTTTATGATATTATAACTATAATCCATTCATACATGAGATTCAATGAAAAAAATTATTTTTACAAAAATATTATAATTATTATTTCATATAAAATAAATATAAGAACATGGAAGACTATCTTGACCATTTTTTTAATCCTTCTTAAGGGTGGATATGAATTGGATGAAGAACTAATAAAAATGGTTTTATTGAAATGATTATAAGATGATGGTCATGAATCATTAAACCTAATGGTAAGAGCATACATAAATGAACTTGTTCTCAAAGACATTGTTAAACTATGTAGGAATTACTTAAGAACAAAGGCTTGTGTTAGGAAGGTGAAAACAAAAAAATGAAGTAATAATGTAAGAAAACTCATGGAGGATTTTTAAAATATTAAAATAAATAATTTGGTTTAATTAAACACAATTTTATATGGATTTAAAGTAAAATTTAATGCCACTACTAAACTTTTAGCTATGTATTGCCCAAAATGTAGGTTCAAACATGCCCTATGAGTCTGCCCTATTGACAAGATAAATATGTGTGGTATTTATGATGAAAATACCCATAGAATAAATAATTTTATCCTTTATCCCATCCTTAAGAGTTAGTTTAAATAAATTACCCAACTGATAGAAGATATCAATTATGTACAAAGACAAACGAATAATTTATCTTATAATCAAAATCCATAATTACTTTATTCCTAGAGCTTCTTCCAATACATTGTTGATGCCATGGCATATACCAACACCTCCAAAACCATGGGTAACACCAAATTGGACTCTAAAATAAATCACATAACCACAACCATGGGTATTGCAACAAACCCAACAACCATGGTTTCCACAAACAAATCAATAATAGAAACCTCAACAAACATTTAATCAACAAAAGAGGTTTCCACCCCAATAGGTGTTGATGCCTCCTCATACTATCCAAACCCAAAAAATAGAATAAGTAAATAAATCTAAATTACTTATAAAATTAGAAAAAAACAATAATAATATACAAATGACCCCTATCTATGGAATAGAAAAAGAAGCAACAATGGGAATAAAATGCCATAAATTTTAGTAATGTTTAGTTACGTCTAGGAAAAAAATTGACTAATATTTTTCCACTCACCACCATAGGAATCTCTAATAAAAAATGAAGTTAAAGCCTTTATAATAAGCAAGTCAAGGAAAAAGAGGAAATTTAGGATAAATAAAAACCTCAGGAAACTACTATCCTATTACTCCTTCACTAGTTACTTTTCCTAAACTTAAAGAAACAATAAATAAAGGTGAATTTAACTTAGTCTAAGAAATAAGAAAACTAAGAATTGAGATACCACTTATGTAAGCCATTAGAGACATCCCTGAGATTAATATAATAATTAAAGGTTTGTGGGTCAAAATTCTAGGGATAAGAAGATAATATCCCAAAATGATACAAGTATATGGTAAGCTTGTTAACCTCTTAGCAGGGAATTTGCTTCCACCAATGTATGGAGACCTTGGAAGTCCAATCATTATTATGGCCATAGGAAAGAAGGAAATACCCAATGTATTAGTGGAATTAGGAGCTATTATAAATTTCACAACATTAGACACATTGAAATCACTCTCTCTAACTAGGGTGAAACCAACTACTATAGTTATATATATGGTTGACCAATCCATTGCCAAACTAGAAGGGGTTATAGAAGATGTCTTAGTAATGGTAGAATCTTTGGAATATCATTTATATTTTATGATGCTCAATACAAAGAGTCAAAATTGGGTTATCAATTTATCCTAAGAAGGCCATGGCTATCCATAGTTATAACACTCATAGATTACAAGTTTGGAGACATAGAAATCTCTAATGGATTGAAAGGAAATAAAATCTCTTTATATCCACCTAAAAAAACATCTACAAATTCATTAGATCACTTATGGGGAGATGAAATAGATAAAAATGGAAATATTATTTATTATTTGAAAATGGTGTAACTTAACACTAACATATATGATCTAGAGGAGTTAATACGGTATATGTAAGAAGACTGTCTGGCTCTAAAAAACACTCAGTCTAGCTTTGAAGATGCCTAGTCTAAATCAAAAGATGCTTAGTTTAGATTCAGATATCACCATATTGGAGATGTAAATTTTATAACCCTATATATATATATATATACAATAAGGTTATAAAATAATATTTAAGGACACATGATGAAATTATCACACATCTCTCCAATAGAGTGTTGTTAGCTGGACACAAAATAGCCATGAATCTTTTCTTTCAGGTTTGTGTTGCCCATTAACATGTGTGATTTCAAAATGATAATCCTTATTAAATACATAACCACCTTTCACATATTAAAACCTCATAATTTTACCTTTAAATATCTCATGAGTGAATTTAGACAATTTAATTCAATCTATCTAGGGGTAAAACAAATCGAAATACAACCACACAAAATGTTAAACATAAATAATTGGTTAATCGATGATAAGAGACCAAGGTATTTAATGTAATAAATATTCATAATAAATATTTTGATTGGAAATATAGTGACATGAAATGCATCCATCTAATTGTATGCATGCATAACATCTACATTCAAAACATTAAACCAGTTAGACAAAATCAAATATCCACTATCAAATAATCAATGGGTCTCCCCACTAGTAATAGGACACAAAAAAATGGAAAATGTAGAATATGTATATATTATAGGGAACTTAACAAAGTAACTATGAAAGTCTATTTTCCCTTTCCCTTCATAGATGAGTTCGTAGACAATCTATATGGAAATAATTTATTTTCCTTCTTGATGGATTTAGTGGGTTAAATAAAATAAGATTTGCTCCTAAAGACCATAACAAAACCACTTTAACATGTCCTTAGGGGATGATTGCATACAAAATTTTACCCTTTGTCTTATGAAATACACCAACCACTTTAAAGAGAGTAGTCCTTGTTATATTTAATGATCTTACTATAAGTATGTCAAAGTATACATGAATGATTTTATAATGCACAGGGAATATTTTGATGAAGCCTTAACCAATATAGATAAAGAGTTGACAAGGTGTAAATAACATTAGTTATACCTAATTCATGAGAAATGTATGATAATGGTAGATCATGGAATTGACTTACGTCATCATATCTCAACCCAAGTGATATATGTTAATCATAAAAATATTTAAGTCATTTCATAGTTACCTACACCAAAAAACCCAATAGATATTAAGAGATTTTTAGGCCATGCATGATATTATAGGCATTTTATTAAGAATATTAGAAATATTGCTACGCCTATGTTTTCCTTGCTCAACAAGGATAGTGAATTTGTATGGATTGAAAAATGTCAAAAATATTTTAATATAATAAAACAAAATTTAATTTTTACTCTAGTTTGTAGAGGTTCCAATTTGGAGCAGCCCTTTCACATATAAACAATTACCTCTAACAATGTTATAAGGGTAGTTCTTGGGTAGAAACATGAATAAGGTAATATGTATGCTATCAAATACATTAGTAATAAATTATATTATATTGAAAGGAATTATACAACCACTAAAAATGAGTTTATTATTTTCATTTATGTTATGAAAAAATTCCATCACTACATCACTGGATACAAAATATTCATTTATAAATATCATTCAACTATAAGAAATATAATGAAAAATAGTAGTAGGAGGTAGGATTTTTATATGGTTACTAATATTGAATTAATTTGATATAAAAATCATTGATAAGCAAGAAAAAACTAATGTAGTTACTGAATTTTTGTCAATATTGAATGTTTTAGGTGAAGATGAGCCAATGGAGGATAATTTTCTAGACGAACAATTATTCATAGTTTTACCTCACTCATCCTAGTTTGATGATATGGCTAATTATCTAGCCACAAGGAAATTTCCTTGTGATTTAAATCATAAACAAAGGAAACATTTTATCATAAATAATTCTAACTATAAATGGTTTAATTATGTATTATTCAAATGTGTAACTAGTTTGGTACTTCATAGGTGTGTATGATAAGATTACATATATGACATATTGAGAGCTTTCCATGATGAGTTTGGAGGAGGTTATTATTTGACCAAAAGGACTATTCATAAGATCCTTGAGGCTAGATATTATTAGCCTTTACTTCACAATAATTTGAAAAGCTATATTCGGTAATGTGATCCTTGAGAAAGGATGGGGAAACCTACATTGTCTAATGAAATTCCCCTCCATCTTCAAGTAATTTTGAGAGATGGGGATTAGATTTTATTAGTCCCATTGATCCACCATCACAAATAAAGGAGTAAATCTTAGTATATACTAATTATGTCACTGCTATGCCCATAACCTAAATGCATCTAGGGATATGTGTGGTCAACTTGTCGCTTACACATCTTCATATTAACTTATTACATTTCTTGATGTTCTTAGTATGGTCAGCCTATAGAATAACCATGGCTAAGTAGAGTATATATAGGAGGTAGTGGTTAGTATTTTATCATTATATTATGAATTATGTTCTTATTACATTGTTTTGGAGGTTTCCCCCTTGAAGTGACTCAGTCATAATATTCAAGTATTATGCTCTTTCGTCAATTATTTTTTTGGATCTACTTATTATGCTCTTAATTCTA